>CM029023.1:118547995-119159891 GCA_016801055.1 Panax notoginseng
TACAGGCCACAGATGACTTTCAACAGAATATTAACATGAGGATGATGACAATGATATAAGAATTCAATAAAACAAGTTCAAGAATTAATTTATCCAAGAATTAACAACGTTCAAATTGTCAACATGATACTACTTTGTGGAGTAAAATTCAAGAATGATCAGGAGAATATTTTCATGAATAGATACTGGATGAAACGCAATTATCAAGGATATTCCACAAATTTCATGGAGTATAGAAGTCAAAAATTAACCAACTGAGTATAATAAAGAATGGAATAACAAAAGAAATCACCATGCATGCGATAGACCGTTTCGACAGAATAATAAATAATGGAACCAGGTCCGGCGTAAACGCACAGACAGGATATTCCGACAGAATAATAAATAATGGAACCAGGTCCGGCGTAAACGCACAGACAGGATATTCCAACAGAATAATAAATAATGGAACCAGGTCCGGTGTAAAACACACAGACAGGATGTTCCAACAGAATAATAACAAGACGGAACCAGGTCTGGTGTAAAACACACAGACAGTATGTTCCAACAGAATAATAACAAAAACGGAACCAGGTCCGGTGTAAAACACACAGACAGGATGTTCTAACAGAATAATAGAAGAATGTCACCAAGTATAGGGTAGACCGCGTATACAGGTTATTCCAACAGAATAATAAGAAATGGAATAACAACAGTTCTCTTCATGAATAAGAAAGAATAACACCCCTTACCGTTTTAAAGAAGAGCTGAAGTAAGGAAGTAGTTAAGTAACAGAATACTCTTCTTCTCTCTCTCTATAGTTTCTCTCTATAGTTTCTCTCTCTAGAGTTCAGTGAATTCGTAAGAAATAATGAAGGAATGAGCTGCTATTTATAGAAAAATAGAATGCATAGTAACTAATCCATGAACGGTCCAGATTGATTACTTTAATCTGACGGTCCATATTTAAAGAAAAATCTTTTAAATAAAATATAATATATTCTATTTATAGAATAACTTTAACAAAGTATTTTGTTTTATATAAAAAGATGTTTCTGTTTTATTACGTTAATAATACGAATAAAACAAAACGTCATTATCGCTAAATAATTCATATTATTAACTGACAATAATAGAATCAAACTGAGTGACTTCTCACATAAGCATTAATAATCAATACCGTGTGCTACTATGCAACCACACGTATTACTGTACTTTTACTACCGAGTAGTTCAACAGTAACAATGGTAAAACTTCCGCCGTTATTTTTAATAAAATATTTTTGTCGTTTTCTCAATCCGACAATAATTCCATTGTGGGGTCCACCAATGATTGTGTCGTTGTACGAATATTTCCTGTTAAAACGAATATTCCCCGACCAATCGAATATTATATAACAACTTGCGTACTTTGCAAAATTTATAAATATTACCCACAACTATAACATTATATCAAATTAACTCCATAATATTCAAAAATGATATTTATAGAAAATTCATCTTTATTTATAAAAGTTGGGGTCTTACAACCTCCCCTTCTTATGAAATTTCGTCCTCGAAATTAGGGTACGTACCTGGTATGTCGAAGAGGTAAGGATACCTTGATTTCATTTCAGATTCTAACTCCCAAGTCATTTCCTCAACATCGTGGTTTCTCCACAAAACTTTGACTTGAGGTATAACCTTGGAGCGTAGAATATGTTCCTTCTTATCCAAGATTTGAACAGGAACTTCTTCATACGTCAAATCTTTCGCTATTTTGTCCGGTTCTAACTCAATAATGTGGTTCGGGTCTTCCACATATTTGCGTAACATGGATATGTGAAAAACGTTATGAACACGAGACATACTTGGCGGTAAAGCGAGTCTATAAGCCACAGTTCCTACTCGATCGAGGATTAAAAATGGACCGATGAATCGAGGATTGAGCTTTCCTCTCTTTCCAAATCTCGTAACTCCTTTCCATAGAGCAACACGTAAGAACACACGATCTCCTACATCAAATTCCACGTCCTTTCGATGAAGATCAGCATAACTCTTTTGTCGATCTTGTGAGGTTTTTATACGTTGTCGGATCGTTTGAATCTTTTCTGTAGTCATACGTACCAACTCCGGTCCCAACAACGTTGCTTCACCCACCTCATCCCAGCATACTGGAGAACGACATTTTCTTCCATACAATGCTTCGAATGGAGCCATGCCAATACTTGCTTGATAACTGTTGTTGTAGGAAAACTCCACCAATGGTAAGAACTTGTCCCAACTTCCCTTGAAGTCAAAGACACAGAGTCTTAATAAATCTTCTAGAGTTTGAATAGTCCTCTCTGATTGTCCGTCCGTCTGAGGATGATATGCCGAACTAAATCGTAAATCCGTGCCCATAGCTTTTTGTAAACTAACCCAAAATTGTGAAGTGAATCTTGGGTCTCGATCAGAAACTATGGATACTGGCATACCATGCAGTCTTACAATCTCGTTTATGTACATACGAGCAAGACGTTCAAGTGTATAAGTTTCTCGTATTGGTAAGAAATGAGCAGACTTGGTCAATCTATCAACAATGACCCAAATCGCATCAATACCTTGAGAAACCCTAGGAAGACCGGTAACGAAATCCATGGTATTGTGCTCCCACTTCCATTCTGGAATTTCAAGTGGTTGCAATGGACCTTTTGGTACTTGATATTCCGCTTTGACTCGTTGACAAGTTAGACACCTTGAGATAAACAGCGCTATCTCTCTCTTCATATTGCTCCACCAAAATGTATGACGAAGATCATGATACATTTTAGTACTTCCAGGATGGATTGCAAACGGTGTGTTATGCGCCTCCATCATGATTTCATACTTTAAATCAGGGTTGTTAGGAACACAAAGTCTGGAGTTGACTCGAAGTATTCATTCTTCATCGATTCTTGCTTCCGGCATAGCACCTTCTTGCACTTTCTTCCTCATACGCATCAGCTCCAGGTCTGTAGCTTGAGCAGCTTTAACCTTATCGATTAAAGTTGGTTCTACTCGTATATTCGACATCATCACATGGGTCCCTAGAGTCTTTAACTCTATCTTCATCCTTTGCAAGTCACACAAAATGGGCCTTTGCGTTGTTAATATTGCACTTGTACCCGCATATGATCTTCTACTCAATGCGTCAGCTACCACGTTCGCTTTTCCAGGATGGTATTGAATGGTATGATCATAATCTCTCAACAGTTCAAGCCAACGTCGTTGTCGCATGTTGAGTTCCTTTTGAGTGAAGAAATATTTGAGGCTTTTATGATCCGTAAAGATCTCCACCTTCTCCCCATATAAGTAATGCCTCCAAATTTTAAGTGCAAAGACAACAGCTGCCAACTCTAGATCATGAGTAGGATAATTCCTCTCATATTCCTTGAGTTGTCTTGATGCATAGGCTATGACTTTTCCATGTTGCATGAGAACGCATCCCAACCCTTTGCTCGAAGCATCACTGTAGATGACAAATCCCTCCGAGCCAGATGGTATTGTTAGAACAGGTGCTGAAATGAGTCTCCTCTTGAGTTCTTGAAAACTCTGCTCACATTCTTCGCTCCAACCGAACTTTGTATCTTTCCGAGTCAGCTGAGTTAATGGAGTAGCGATTCGAGAAAATCCTTCCACGAATCTCCGATAATAACCAGCTAGACCGAGAAAGCTACGTACTTCGGTTACTGATTTAGGTTGCTCCCAGCTTTGAATAGCTTCAATCTTTGCCGGGTCAACAGATATTCCACGACTTGATACTACGTGCCCAAGGAATGCTACCTCTTCCAGCCAGAACTCGTATTTCTTCAACTTGGCATAAAGTTTGTATTCACGAAGCTTTTGGAGTACCAGCCTCAAGTGTTGCTCATGATCTTCACGGTTTTTGGAATAAATAAGGATGTCATCGATAAAGACGACCACAAAGTGATCCAAATATTCCTTAAATACCCTGTTTATCATATCCATGAAGGCAGCAGGAGCATTAGTCAATCCAAAAGACATAACTAAGAATTCATAATGCCCGTACCGAGTTCTAAAAGCCGTCTTTGGAATATCCTCAGTTCTAACCTTCAGCTGATGATATCCAGAACGAAGATCGATCTTTGAAAAGAATTGTGCTCCTTGCAACTGGTCAAACAGGTCATCAATACGTGGCAATGGGTACCTATTTTTGATGGTGACATGATTCAACTCCCGATAATCAATACAAAGTCGCATACTCCCATCTTTCTTCTTCACGAACAGAACAGGAGCACCCCAAGGAGAAGTACTAGGACGAATAAAACCAATGTCTAACAATTCCTGCAGTTGGGTCTTTAACTCCTGAAGTTCAATAGGAGCCATTCGATATGGGGCTTTGGAAATGGGTTTTGTACCGGGTTCAAGGTCGATACAAAATTCAATTTCAAGCTCTGGGGGTAGGCCAGGAAGTTCTTTGGAAAATACGTCAGGAAATTTATTAACAACAGAAATATCATTCAAAGCTGACGTATTTTTATTTAGATCTGTGACATGAGCTAAGAAAGCTTGACATCCGTTTTTTAATAAACGAATAGCTTTATGGCTTGAGATGACAACGATTGATTTTAATGGTTTGGTTGCTTGAATTCGCATAATAGGTCGATTAGGAATATGAAAGCTAACAACCTTACGAAAACAATCAATTTTTGCATGATAAGTAGTTAACCAATCAATCCCTAGAATCACGTCAAATGCAAGTATTTTTAATGAAATAAGATCGACAGGTAATGTGTGGGTACCAACTTGAACCAAACAAGACTTATAAACCGTGGATGTAATGAAGGTTTCTCCCAATGGAGTTTCAACTGCTAAGTCAAAGTCTAATTTCTCCGGAATCAAATTTAATCGATGAGCGCAAGTAGGAGAAATAAAAGAATGGGTAGAACCGGTATCAAATAAAGTATAGACTTCGTTAGAGTTTATGATAAGCTTACCCGTGATGACCTCATTCGGGTTCCTTGCTTTCTGGGAGTTCACAACAAACGCTCTCCCTTGCACAACCGGTTTTGACTTTTCTGGGACGGCCTTTGGTGCCTCCATCCTAGCTGAATTTGTCTTCGGTAAACGACAAAATCGGGCTAAATGACCTTCTCTTCCACAATTATAACATGCTTTGGACGACATCGCGCAGTTTGGACTGATGTGCCCCTCCCCTCCGCATTTGAAACATATGATAGGTGGTCGTTCTCCTTCCTTAACGACAGGTGCTGGTGCTGACGTCTTTCCATCATTGTTAAATCTCCTCTTCTTGAAATGCCCATTCTTATTATTTTGGCCCTGATTACCACCGAAGTGGTTACCATTTCTGGCCTGTTGATTCCCTCCACGCTTGTTGTCACCGCTTCGATGACTGCTTTCACTAGTATTATCATTTTACCGGCTGCTCTCTTTTGGTTGCGTTGTCTCGTTATCGCGCTCCACCAACTGAGCCCTATTTACAATATCTGAATACAAACACAATTTATGAGAAACAAGATGTTGACGTATCTCCGGCTTCAAACCTCTTAAAAACATCCGCGTCATTCTTTCTTCATTATCCACCAGGTGGGACGCAAACTGGGATAACTCCGCAAATTTTGCCTCGTACTGCGACACGGTCATATTATTCTGCTCCAATTTGATGAACTCCACCTCCTTCATGTGACGAATACTCTCGGAAAAGTATTTGTCGTTAAACAGCTCTTGGAACTTCTCCCAAGACATCTTCAGTGCGGCAGGTTGAGTACGTTTTATCGATTCTCACCAGTAATCTGCCTCTCCTCGCAACATAAAGGCGGCAAAGGGAACCTTTTGCTCCTCGGAGCAACCCAAGACATCAAATATCTTGGTGATCTGCTTTATCCATGTTTCAGCTACAAGTGGTTTGGGTTCTCCCTTAAACTCCGGTGGTCCCAGCTCCTTAAACTGTTTTGCGATGACCGCCTGAGAGTTTCCAGTATTTCCACCTACGTTGTGGACAGGAGCCGCTTTCACCTGTTGTTGCATGAATTGCATAAAACCTCTGAACATTCCATCATTCATCATCTGGTCAGTGTTGCTGTTTGCATGAGGATTGTCACCTTCCTGATGAACATTATCCTGATTATTGATATGTGGTGAATCAATAATCGTCTGTGCTCCATTGCTATTCTCAACATTCTCAGATGCCATTTTAAGATACTGCCACAAAATAAAAGTTAATTGATATGTCATATATTATCCTTATATTATGACCGACCAATTAAATACCATGCAAATAAACTTAGGTAGGACATACTAGCGAAGGAATTCCCCGTCTCTCCCCTCCTAGTTCTATTCTCACCTCTTAGCCAGGGATCATATCCCTAAGCTCTGATACCAATTGTGACGCCCCCAAAATTAGGTATACATCACCCATCTTGGGTCGTCAGATACATAGTACAAAATACAAATACAACTTACTAATACAACTGTCGTATACAATACGACAAAAAATAAACTGTGAGTTTGAATACAAATATTATCTTCTAGAAAGTATTCATACTCAAAAGGAGTCCTCATTACATTTATTAACACACCATTACATAGAATAGTGAGGACTACTAACTAATACTATTATTCGGACCATCACTCCGTTCCCCGACTTGCCCCAGCTACGTTCTCATTTCCTGAAGAGAACAGTGAAAGAAAGGGTGAGCTCAACTAGCCCAGTAAAAAATATTATGACTAAGATAATGCAGAATAAATTATCATTAGCCTTCAACAATGTTAAACTGATAAAATATAATAGACATCAAGTTTAACTGCAGCGGAACAAGCAATCCATTAAAAGAGTCAAGTAGAAAATAAACTCTACTATCTTTTATGATTTAAAAGATTTTCCAACACTGTGATCGCTGAGACTAAGCTTAATAAAATAATCCACATCATCGAATCACCCCTGCACTACGGCCAAGGATATTCGTATATTTATTAATGGTCATGATCATGCCAACAACTGTCCATTAATGCACTACGGGCCAATGAGGACTTTTACCACATCATTCGTAACATTACGGTCATGATTACACCGAATAATCTCTGGTACCAAGTCCATCTATGCACTACAGGCCACAGATGACTTTTAACAGAATATAAACATGAGGATGATGACAATGATATAAGAATTCAATAAAACAAGTTCAAGAATTAATTTATCCAAGAATTAACAACGTTCAAATTGTCAACATGATACTACTTTGTGGAGTAAAATTCAAGAATGATCAGGAGAATATTTTCATGAATAGATACTGGATGAAACGCAATTATCAAGGATATTCCACAAATTTCATGGAGTATAGAAGTCAAAACTTAACCAACTGAGTACAATAAAGAATGGAATAACAAAAGAAATCACCATGCATGCGATAGACCGTTTCGACAGAATAATAAATAATGGAACCAGGTCCAGCGTAAACGCACAGACAGGATATTCTGACAGAATAATAAATAATGGAACCAGGTCGGGCGTAAACGCACAGACAGGATATTCCGACAGAATAATAAATAATGGAACCAGGTCCGGTGTAAAACACACAGACAGGATGTTCCAACAGAATAATAACAAGACGGAACCAGGTCCGGTGTAAAACACACAGTCAGGATGTTCCAACAGAATAATAACAAAAACGGAACCAGGTCCGGTGTAAAACACACAGACAGGATGTTCCAACAGAATAATAGAAGAATGTCACCAAGTATAGGGTAGACCGCGTATACAGGTTATTCCAACAGAATAATAAGAAATGGAATAACAACAGTTCTCTTCATGAATAAGAAAGAATAACACCCCTTACCGTTTTAAAGAAGAGCTGAAGTAAGGAAGTAGTTAAGTAGCAGAATACTCTTCTTCTCTCTCTCTATAGTTTCTCTCTCTAGAGTTCAGTGAATTCGTAAGAAATAATGAAGGAATGAGCTGCTATTTATAGAAAAATAGAATGCATAGTAACTAATCCATGAACGGTCCAGATTGATTACTTTAATCTGACGGTCCATATTTAAAGAAAAATCTTTTAAATAAAATATAATATATTCTATTTATAGAATAATTTTAATAAAGTATTTTGTTTTATATAAAAAGATGTTTCTGTTTTATTACGTTAATAATACGAATAAAACAAAACGTCATTATCGCTAAATAATTCATATTATTAACTGACAATAATAGAATCAAACTGAGTGACTTCTCACATAAGCATTAATAATCAATACCGTGTGCTACTATGCAACCACACGTATTACTGTACTTTTACTACCGAGTAGTTCAACAGTAACAATGGTAAAACTTCCGCCGTTATTTTTAATAAAATATTTTTGTCGTTTTCTCAATCCGATAATAATTCTATTGTGGGGTCCACCAATGATTGTGTCGTTGTACGAATATTTTCTATTAAAACGAATATTCCCCGACCAATCGAATATTATATAACAACTTGTGTACTTTGCAAAATTTATAAATATTACCCACAACTATAACATTATATCAAATTAACTCCATAATATTTAAAAATGATATTTATAGAAAATTCATCTTTATTTATAAAAGTTGGGGTCTTACAAATAATAATAAAAAAAATTATTATTATTATTATTATAATTATTATTATTAGTACTATTATAATAATTATTATAATAATAATAATTATAATTATTATTGTTATTATTATTATTATTTTTATTATTACTATTATAATAATAATAATAATAATAATAATAATAATTATTATTATTATTATTATTATTATTATTATTATACTATTATAATAATTATTATTATAATTATTGTTATTTGATTTGGGCGAGAATATTTAAGGGTTTATTTGATTTAGGCGGAAATTTTTAGTGTGAAATGAAATGTGAGCCTTTAGATTAAGTTGGAGGAATTGAAATAAATCTAAAACGTCCTTGTACTTTGTCAAATGAAAAATTTAAAATAGGTTCTGTTTTATTATATATATATATATATATATACGGTCCAGATCAAGTGCATACCTCTAATCTTACTCACCCGTGCTCACCCCCTTTAGGCGACGGTTTTGGTCATACAGCCGTCGTCTATACTTTTAGCGACGGACAACATATAGCGTCGCTAAAAGTATAGACGACGGTTGTATGACCGAAACCGTCGCCTAAAGGGGGGTGTGCACGGGTGAGTAAGATAAGGGGTATGCACTTAATCCTTGTTTTATATATATATATATATATATATATATATATATATATATATATATATATATATATATATATATATATTGTAAGACCCCAAATTTTATGAAATAAAAGTATTCAATTTTTCTTATAATTACTATTCAGTAAATGGTTAAATTGATAAAAGTTTAAAGTTATGAGTGAAATATGATTTTTTTTTTTCAAAATAAGCAAGTGGTTATAAAATAATCATTGTTGTCGGGGAATATTCGTTTGGTTGTGGAATATTCTTTCTGTCGGGGAATATTCGTACGACGGCGCAGCCATTTGTGGGCCCCATAACAGAATAACTGTCGGGTGAAGAAAACGACAAATTTGAGTTTTTACAAATAACGGCGTAGTTGTTACCGTTAACACTGTTGGAATACCCAGTGGTTAAAATACAGTAATACGCGTTATTGCACAGTAGCACACGGTATTGCATAATATTTTTGAAATTATTGATTCTTACGTAAGAAGGCACTACTCAATAATTGTTACAGTAATTACTATTCAATATTTTATTTTATTGATTCAATAATTGCTGCGTTAATATTTTATATTATTGTTGTTTCAATAATTGTTGCTGCACAGTATTTTCATTTATCAGATCAATAATTCATATTATTTGAATAATATTATTAGATAACATTATTGGCAATGTCTAGAAAGTTCTGTCTAAGGAGAGGTTTGGTCATCTAATTGCGCGCTAGTAAGGAGAAATCCTTATTGGAAAGCCCCCTCTTTCCTGGGAACGGCCTGGTTGTCATAAATGTGATTCTGTAATATTATTTGTGAATAATTAATTATTGATTCATATGATAAGGAAATATTTATTTTATGTGGATATAAATGAGGGATATATTTTTGTGGTTAAAAATGAAGGAGTTAATGTTGAGGTTTTTGTCAGTATTTTTGTTGGAATGGAGGTATTAAAAATCAGGGTTTTTGAGATAGTTTGCGGGGGTTATAATTTTTAATCCGACCGTTGGATCGTGGTAATTTTTGGATATGTTATACATATATAAGTTGAGTATATGTCCACAAATTTTGAACCGTTAAAAATGAACGTATGATTTATTACGAATTTTACAAGATGACTGGTTCAGAAATTGTTGAATTTTCGGAGTTTATCATTTTGGTGGAAAATTCTAGAATTGGTGGGCCCCACTTGTGGTTGGTGAAGAAATGTGCTGAATTATATTTCAAATGTGGTGGGTGGGAATAATAGCAGGTAAAGCCATCAGGTTGCAGGTCAAACCTACCAAAATTTTTCTATAAATAGAGGGCCAAGTTAGAATTGAAAATCACACCAGAAACAAGTTTTCTCTCTTTCTCTCTCTATATTATGAAGCATATTTTGTGAGTTTTTAGATACTTGGTGAGTTGCTATTCATCAGTGCAAGTTTCCTTCAGCATCATATCCGATATCCAGTCAGAAGTACTGCTCTTTTGAGGTAAGGGATATTAAGGGATTTTAAGGGTTGTTATGATTTTCAGTTTCGTAATTTTTCTGATCTTCAAAAATTCTGGAAAAATTTGAAATGATATTTTGATGAGTTTTCTTGATTGTGTCCAAAAATGGTGATTTTTGGATGTATAGATTGAGAGTTATGAATTTTATGAGAAAAGACTATTTTAGAAGTAACAGCTTATAATTCCTTGTGGTTAACTCCAAAATTGATGAAATTTTTATTGGGAGTACATGTATATGATAGAAGTATACTCTGTAAATTTCAGAATTTTTGGATAAAAGTACAATTTATGATAAATGTCTAAATATTCGGCGGTTTTGGCCATATGAAAAATAGTAAATGAGTTTTAAAAATTCTGAGAAAAATATATGTTTAATATGAGACTATATTCTGCTAAATCCCAGAAAAGAAATATTTTTAGAACTGATTTGGTATTTTTCATGAAAATGGACTAGTTATGAGTAAATGAATTAAATATGTTATGTGAAGTAAGAAAATTGGAAAATAGGATTTTATGACTTGAGAATCCTATATAAGGTATATGCATATTTTTGATGAGGGTTTTGATTATTGGTGATAAAATCTTACGAGTTTGATATTTTAGAATGATTAAATGCATTAATTAGTAAAGTGTAAACAATTTAAATAAATTGTTTATAAGCTTAAGAAATATTATTCTTTCAATATCATTATACCGAAATACTGGTATGGATTTTATTGTGGAATTTCTACCTTTATGTGTCGGGTTTACTATTTATGAGTTACTATTCACGAGTTACTATTCATGAGTTACTATTCACGAGTTACTATTCACGACAAAATTGGTTTCTTTTTCTAACCAAATTATAGTTGATTTATGAATATTACTCTTGAGATTAAATCTATATGTTGATTATATTGATTTTATTATCATATATAACATTTTTATAACCCTAATGATGATATTTCTCTTTGACTTGAGTGTAAAGATGGGTAGATTTTTGGTATGATCATGACTATGGGTTCTCTTTGGCCAGTAGTGCAAAGTTGAATTGTTGACTGGTATGATCATGACCATTGAATTTATAATTGAATATCTTTAGCTTAAGTGCAAAGGTGAAATGATCAACATGGTTATAATTATTGTTTATATAAATTCTGAAATGATTATATATTTCTTTGAGATATTAATATCTTTGGCCTGTAGTGCAAAGATGAAATATTGATGAATATCTTTGGCCTGTAGTGCAAAGATGAAATATTGATGAATATCTTTGGCCTGTAGTGCAAAGATGAATTGTTGATGAATATCTTTGGCCCGTAGTGCAAAGATGACATGTTGTTGAATATCTTTGGCCAGTAGTGCAAAGATGAACAGATGTTGAGATAAACATGACCAACTGGTGATACAAATGAATATCTTTGGACGTAGTGTAAAGATGAAGTTATTAGTATGATTATGAACAGGAAATGTGATTTGGTGTAACCATGATCTTTGATGTTTCAGGTAAAGATAGGTGATGAAAATTATCATCGTCCTGGATGAGAAGAGGAATTTAGAACTACAGTTATGATTATGAGTTATTCATATGATTGTGGACCAGAATTGTTGATTGATGTTGCAGGGATAAAATATTGTTGGTGGATTTTTAACATGGAGAAGATAATAGACTTTATAGTCTATTTGACTCTTCTAATGGATTGCTCGTTCCGCTGCAACTATGGTTGAAATTTTTATCATTTACCATATGTTCTAAATCTCTGATTTATTGTTGATGAAGGCTATTGATAATTGAATTATCTTTAGTCATGACATTCTTTACTGAGCTAGTTGTACTCACCCTTTTGCTTCACAATTCCTTTCAGGTAATAAGAGTGTAGCTGGGTCGAGCGGGGGTAACAAGGGAATAGAACGGTGGTCATCATTTAGTAGTTATATTTGGTGAAGAAAATAGGGTGAGGCGAACCCAACGTTGGAAAGGTATTTTGTCACTATCATACAAGATGTCTAATGACATACAACCTCGTGTCATCATAAGACAGGGTTGTGCTCATCCACTTGCTGAGTATATCTATGGGCACTACCTATATAATCTTGGTATTTGTTTGAAGTATAATTCTCAATTAGAGACAGTGGAGATAATGATAAGTCAAGAGAAGACTCACCATTGGGAAGAATATGATAGTAATCTTCTCGTTTTTCTTTTGGGTCTATTGGGTCAACCAAGGATAATTCTGTGGCCATATGATATCTATCATAACCTAGATGCGTGGCCTCCTATGTACGAAGGTTTCCTTGAGCACTTCCCAAAGATTCTAATTTCTAAAACAGTTTTTGACTATACCTTTATGTAAGGTGTTATTGTGAGGTGATGTCCACAGTTGGAACATGAGTCACATTTGGTATATATTTGTATCCAAACTCACAGCATATGTGTTGTTGTATTTTGCACGACAATTATTGTAATAAAGTTGTAGTTGTTTTCTGTACCATGTATTTGACGACTCAGAATGGGTTGGGTGGAATGAACCTATTTTGGGGTTGTCTCACACACACACACACACACACACACACACACACACACACACACACACACACACACACACACATATATATATATATATATATATATATATATATATATATATATATATATATATATATATATATATTAGACACAACATCCAACCTGCTGAAATTAACAACTCAATTTTATGGATTACCCCAATTAGTCCATAATACACACATATACCTGTCATGCAATCCATAACATATTTAACATGTATAAACACAATTGATTAACATAGCCCAATCAGATTATAAGCCAATATAAAATCCATTAAAATCATATAAGCATTGTCATCATTAAAACCACAAAGTAAGTATACTAATATTATTTAGAGATAAATTGTAGTTTTGAAATAGTTGTACTTGAAAAGTAAAAACACTAAACCAAACTTTTTAGTACAATAAAGGTTTTAATACATTTTAAACCTTCAAGTATTTCACTTTTTATAATTTAAACCCAAATATTTTAATTTTAAGAAATTCAACCTCAATATCTTTAAATTTTATTAATCAAATCTTTTGGGCAGCGGATTTAACATTTTTTCAAAGAAATAAGCCACGACTCAAAATGAAATGGCAGTTAAGGTATTTAATGGTATATATATTGGATTTGATTTTTCTTTCTTTTTTCTTTTTCAACTGACATTAATGTCTAGAATTTTTTGTATTTTTAAAGAAATTAAAGATTTCCTATCAACCAAAACAATAAGTCTTTTAGGGTTAAGTATATATTATTTATATTGACTTTAACTTTATCTTTCAGCACATCAACCACATGCTTATTATTTTCTTTAATTTTTAAAGATATTTAAGAAACATTTAGATTTAACTTGTAAAAAATGAAAAATCTAAGGTTTAAAGTGTATTTAAACCTAAAATACATTTTGCTCAATTTTGCTAAATTTTTAATGGATTTAACTTGGGGATGAATCGATCATCTTAAATAAAAACGGAGGAAAGGTTATACATATTTCATGCAGCCAAAATCAAAATATATCAAAAAGAAATAAAGGAAAAAAAACTTGGCATCCCTTCATCAAAGTCCTATTTAGGTCAAGGACTTAAAAGTTAGTGGAGCTACAATTAACCTTGAGGTGATGATCCTTAAAGAACAGTTTTTTGTTGGAGCTACAAATATGGAATTTTTTTTGTAATTGTACAACTTTTTCTCCTAGTAATTCGTAAAATAATTCTTGACCTTGCATTGAAAGTCTTTGTTAACTGACACGTTGTGAAGTGACAGATAATCAGTTTTATTTAAATCAAATTGAGATATTTATTAAGGGAGGGACGGAGTATAATATATGGAGTTGGGCTATTAAGCAGTCAGTCACCCTTCTCTCAAATTCATTCCCATTCAAAAGGAGCTTTATCAAAGGTACGTAGTATTTTCGTGGACAGGCTATGGGTGATATGTCAGTTAGAGACTTGGAATGATAAAAATACATAGTTGGAATGATTAACAAACATATTTTATAAATTTTATAAAAGTGGAATTTATATAAAAGTTAATTTCCCTCATATTTTAAATAATTTATATATTTAGTTTTGTGGGAAGGTGTATTTTATGTTAGAAATAAATTACAGTTAAAAATAGATTTGTAGCTCCACTAACTTTTAATGAATTTAATTTGAAGATCATCTTAAATAAAAATTAAACATTTAGCAAAGCTTATACATATTTCACGAAGCCGAATTATAAATATTTACAATTTAAATTAAAAAAGAAAAAGAAAGAATATTGACTTGTTGGAGCTGTAAAAATAATGATTGGTCTACCATTCTTTAATTCATAATTCTTGACCTCCATTCAAAGTCTTTGTAACACTTTGTCAATGGGACATTGAATGCGAAATAACGATTAATTATATAAAAACATATGATTGACAAAAGAAAAAGAACTCCACCAAGTGGAGGGCAAGGGATGAATTAATAAAAAATCTCAAAATTAATTATGTTAAAAGAGTGTTAACGCCAAGATCTTTCCACGAGCTCCAATTACGTAAGGCACATTCAATCCTGCATAGTAAACATGTCAATACCAGAAGCTTGATGGTTTGGACCGTCGGGGGATAGCTCCAGCGTGAGAGTCAGTACAAGCGATCACAAGGTTTAACAATGGAGGAATATAAAGTATAGTGTCTTGAGAGAGAAAAATATATGTTACCTGTTACTGTGTTATATCATTGCCTACATATACTCTCATGTTCGGTTCGTCTTATATGCCACCGACCCAGAATATGTCCAATCCCCATTAATAAAATGCAAAGATGACAGTCAAAGTTTATCCCCAAAATCATCACCGGTCAAAGCCCAAGTGGAACCATACACACACAATAGTTCGGCCCACTATCACGGCCCAATACTCCATAGGCCCCAAATAAAGATATTGTCCACCCATTAGGTCGGCCCCAATGAACCGGCTCAATACTTTCAAGACCTCAACCCAACATGTCTAAAGTATTATGGCCTAACATTGTCTCCCAGTCTTTTATTAAACATGATGTTTAATGAAATAGTATACATGACCCAATAAATAAAGTTGACCGAGGTCCAACTGATGAATCTCAAATAGCAACTTAAATAAAAATCGGAAACCCAATCGAGAAGCCCACTCCGGTCAATCAATTAAGGCCAAAAACGTATGCCACCTCTTCAAATTCTCATCATTGCTGGCTTTAAAAGAGTCGCCCTCGAACTCCGTGAAAATTTGAAGAGACTGCCAATATAAAAAGTGATTTCTCCCAACTTTGACAATTATACCTGCCAATTTGAATTTCAGGCGTCTCCCGCTGTAAGACCCCGAATTTTATGAAATAAAAGTATTCAATTTTTCTTATAATTACTATTCAGTAAATGGTTAAATTGATAAATGTTAAAGTTAAGGGTGATATATGAATTTTTTTTCAAAATACACAAGTGGTTATAAAATATTCATTGTTGTCGGGGAATATTCGTTTGGTCGTGGAATATTCTTTCTGTCGGGGAATATTCGTACGACGGCGCAGCCATTTGTGGGCCCCATAACAGAATAACTGTCGGGTGAAGAAAACGACAAATTTGAGTTTTTACAAATAACGGCGTAGTTGTTACCATTAATACTGTTGGAATACCCGGTGGTTAAAATACAGTAATACGCGTTATTGCACAGTAGCACACGGTATTGCATAGTATTTTTGAAATTATTGATTCTTACGTAAGAAGGCACTACTCAATAATTATTACAGTAATTACTGTTCAATATTTTATTTTATTGATTCAATAATTGCTACGTTGAAATTTTATATTATTGTTGTTCAATAATTGTTACTGCACAGTATTTCCCATTATCAGATCAATAATTCATATTATTTGAATAATATTATTAGATAACATTATTGGTAATGTCTAGAAAGTTCTGTCTAATGAGAGGTTTGGTCACCTAATTACGCGCCAGTAAGGAGAAATTCTTATTAAAAAGCCCCCTCTTTCCTGGGAACGGCCTGGTTGTCATAAATGTGATTCTGTAATATTATTTGTGAATAATTAATTATTGATTCATATGATAAGGAAATATTTATTTTATGTGGATATAAATGAGGGATATATTTTTGTGGTTAAAAATGAAGGAGTTAATGTTGATGTGTTTTATCTGTATTTTTGTCGAAACGGAGGTATTAAAAATTAAATTAGGGTTTTTAAGATATTTTGCGAGAGTTATAATTTTTAATCCGACCGTTTGATCGTGGTAATATTTGGATATGTTATACATATATAAGTTGAGTATATGTCCACAAATTTTGAACCGTTAAAAATGAACGTATAATTTATTATGAATTTTACGAGATGACCGGTTCAGAAATTGTTGAATTTTTGGAGTTAATCATTTTGGTGGAAAATTCTAGAATTGGTGGGCCCCATTCTTGGTTGGTGAAGAAATATGCTGAGATTTTTATTCAAATGTGGTGGGTGGGAATAGTAGCAGGTAAAGCCATCAGGTTGCAGGTTAAGTCTGCTTCGGCGTGCTAACATTTTCCTATAAATAGAGGGCTAAGTTAGAATTGAAAATCACACCAGAAACATAAGCTTTCTCTCTTTCTCTCTCTATATTATGAAGTATATTTTGTGAGTATTTAGATACTTTGAGAGTTGCTATTCAGTGCAAGTTTACTTCGACTTTGCATTCCAGTCAGAAATACTGCACTTTTGAGGTAAGGATAGTAAGAGATTTTAAGGGTTGTTATGTTTTTCAGTTTCGTAATTTTTCTGACCTTCAAAAATTCTGGAAAAATTTGAAATGATATCTTGATGAGTTTTCTTGACTGTGTCCAAAAATGGTGATTTTTGGATGTATAGATTAAGAGTTATGAATTTTATGAGAAAAGACTTTTTTAAAAGTAACCGCTTATAACTCCTTGTGGTTAACTCCAAAATTGATGAAATTTTTATTGGGAGTACATGAATATGATAAGAGTATACTCTGTGAATTTCAGAATTTTTAGATAAGAGTATAATTTTTGATAGATGTCTAAATATTCGGCTATTTTGGCCATATGAAAAATAGTAAATGACTTTTAAAAATTCTGAGAAAAATATATGTTCAATATGGGACTATATTCTGCTAAATTCCAGAAAAGAAATATTTTTGGAACTGATTTGGTATTTTTCATGAAAATAGACTAGTTATGAGAAAATAAATTAAATATGTTATGTGAAGTAAGAAAATTGAAAAATATGATTTTATGGCTTGAGAATCCTATATGAGGTTTATGCAGATTTTTTATGAGGGTTTTGGTTATTGATGATGAAATCTTAAGAGTTGGCATTTTATGATGATTAAATGCATTAATTAGTAAAGTGTAAACAATTTTAATAAATTGTTTATAAGCTTAAGAAATATTATTCTTTCAATATCATTATACCGAAATATTGGTATGTATATTATTGTGAAATTTTTACCTTTTTCATATCGGGGTTACTATTCATAAGTTACTATTCACGAGTTACTATTCATGAGTTACTATTCATAAGTTACTATTTACGAAAAAATTGATTTCTTTTTCTAACTAAATTATAGTTGATTTATGAATATTACTCTTGAGATTAAAGCTATATGTTAATCATATTATTTTTATTATTATATATAACATTTTTGTAACCCTAATGATGATATTTCTCTTTGACTTGAGTGTAAAGATGGGTAGATTTTTGGTATGATCATAACTATGAGTTCTCTTGGGCCAGTAGTGCAAAGTTGAATTGTTGATTGGTATGATCATGACCATTGAATTTATAAGTGAATATCTTTTGCTTAAGTGCAAAGGTGAATTGATCAATATGGTTATAATTATTGTTTATATAAATTCTGAAATGATTATATATTTCTTTGAGATATTAATATATTTGGTCTGTAGTGCAAATATGAACTGTTGATGAATATATTTGGCCGTTAGTGCAAATATGAACTGTTGAGGAATATCTTTGGCCTGTAGTGCAAAGATGAATTATTGATGAATATCTTTGGCCTGTAGTGCAAAGATGAATTGTTGATGAATATCTTTGGCCCGTAGTGCAAAGATGACATGTTGTTGAATATCTTTGGCCTGTAGTGCAAAGATGGTCTGTTGATGAATATCTTTGGCCTGTAGTGCAAAGATAAACTGTTGTTGAATATCTTTGGTCGTAGTGCAAAGATGGATTTATTAGTATGATTATGAACATGAACTATGATTTGGTATAACCATGATCTTTGATGTTTCAGGTAAAGACAGGTGATGAAAATATTCTTCGTCCTGGGTGCGAAGAAAAATTTAGAATCACAATTATGATTATGAGTTATTCATATGATTATGGAAAGAAACTGTTGAGTGATGTTACAGGGATAAAACATTGTTGGTGGATTTTTAACATGGAGAAGATAATAGACTTTATGGTCTATTTGACTCTTCTAATGGATTGCTCGTTCCGCTGCAACTATGGTTGAAATTTTTTATCATCTACCATATGTTCTAAATCTCTGATTTATTACTGATGAAGACTATTGATAATTTACTTATCTTTAGTCATGATATTCTTTACCGAGCTAGTTGTGCTCACCCTTTTGCTTCACAATTCCTTTCAGGTAATAAGAGTGTAGCTGGGTCGAGCGGGGGTAACAAGGAAATAGAACGGTGGTCATCATTTAGTAGTTATATTTGGTGAAGAAAATAGGGTGAGGCGAACCCAACGTTGGAAGGGTGTTTTGTCACTGTCATACAAGATGTCTAATGACATACAACCTCGTGTCATCATAGGACAGGGTTGTGCTCATCCACTTGCTGAATATATCTACGAGCACTACCTATATAACCTTGGTGTTTGTTTGAAGTATAATTCTCAATTAGAGACTGTGGAGGTAATGATAAGTCAAGAGAAGACTCACCATTGGGAAGAATATGATAGTAATCTTCTCGTTTTTCTTTGGGTTCTATTGGGTCAACCAAGGATAATTCTGTGGCCATATGATATCTATCATAACCTAGAAGCATGACCTCCCATGTACGACGGTTACCTTGAGCACTTCCCAAAGATTCTAGTTTCTAAAACAGTTTTTGACTGTACCGTTATGTAAGGTACCTTTGTGAGGTGCTGATACATGATGGTGTCCAATGTCACATTTGGTATATATTTGTATCCAAACTCACAGCATATGTGTTGTTGTATTTTGCACGACAATTGTTGTAATAAAGTTGTAGTTGTTTTCTGTACCATGTATTTGACGACTCAGAATGGGTTGGATGGAATGGACCTGTTTTGGGGTTGTCACACCCGCTGTCTTCCTCATCCTAATTTCTCTTTCTTTCTGCAAATCAACAGTCATGGCTTTTCAAACTTCCGGCGAAGAGGTTCCCCTCACTGTGACTCCCATCACCTATATTCCTCCAAGCCCTACCAAAGAAGCTTCGGGTCCAAACCCCAAATCTGTTGCTACTCCTACCAAGAACCCACCACCAAATTCATCAAAGTTCTTTAAGAATGAAGAATACTTCCCTCATGCCAATACTCCTTCTACTGTTACAGAAATCGAGTTGCGTGACATCCAGACTCGATACCAAATTCCGGACACCCACCTGGTAAGGGCTTTAGCACCCCAGGAACGAATGTACCAGCGACCTGAAGGCTGGACCGCCATGCCGGTGACCCTTCTCGAAAAGGGAGTTCGCCTACCCTTCCATGCCTTCGTTGTCACTCTACTAGGGTTCGTAGGCGTGGGGCTTGCCCAGCTTGTCCCGAACTCCTACATCCACATCCTGGCATTTATCGCATTCTGCCATGAACAAGGGATTCCACCTGTTGTCGATTTCTTCTTCACTCTCTTCATAGCCGGTAAATCTCAGGAACGAGGTTACAAAATGTTGAGCAAACAATTCCCCAAACCTAATGCCAGGTTCGAGAAGCGACCTCTGATGGACACTCCTTCGAGCAACCAGGGATGGCATAAGGAATGGTTCTTTGTCAAAGGACCCGAAGTCTCCTCTATACCCGACTGGACCATTTTTGATCGTATCTCTGCAAACTTCGGAGATATTTCAAAGGAACGTGTAAGAGAAATTGCGAGTCTTCTAAAGAAGATTCCCATCAAGGAATGGAGCTTCGGACTTTTGAGCAAACAAGCATGGTTGTACAACCATAAATGTAAGTCCCGAACCCAATTTATTGTATAACTTTACCAATTTCCATCAGTAATTATTCTAAATAATTGTTCCTCATCTTTCGTAGTGTCTCTGATCAAGCCGACTTCTTCAGACACAAAAGATCTTGAAGAATTTCTATTTGGGAAATCTTCCAAATCTTCCCAATTTTCTACTGAACCCCCGACTTCTGAGCCTCAAGCCACTAAACCAACTCCTACAGAAGGGACAAGCCAACCTCGCCGAATAAAGCGAGCTGGCCGAAAACCTACACACACCTCCACACAAACTTACAACGAGTGCCTCCTCGACATGCCTCTTGACGAAAGGACCCGAGTCCTTCGTGCCAAAAAGAGGAAAATCCAAATAACTCCTCCAGCCGCTGAAGAACCACAAGTACCTTCCACAGAAGCCGATATTATTAATAAATGAAATTTAAATTCCTCTATTTATCATTTTGAAATAGTAAGGGTTGAATTGATTAATGAGGTTAGTTATGGGTAAAATGCGCAAATATTTTAAATAAGCAAGTGGTTATAAAATATTCATTGTTGTCGGGGAATATTCGTTTGGTCGTGGAATATTCTTACTGTCGGGAAATATTCGTACGACGGCACAACCTTGTGTGGGCTCCATAACAGAAAGAGATTGGATGAAGAAAACAACAAGTATAAGTTGTTTATAAATAACGGTGTAGTTGTTACCGTTAATACTGTTGGAATACCCGGTGGTTAAAACACAGTAATACGCGTTGTTGCACAGTAGCACACAGTATTGCACCAATTATTGATTCTTATGTAAGAAGGCACTACTCAATAATTGTTACAGTAATTACTGTTCAGTATTTTATTTTATTGATTTAATAATTATTGCGTTGATATTTTATATTACTGTTGTTTCAATAATTGTCACTACACAGTATTTTCCATTATCGAAGCAATAATTCATATTATCTGAATAATATTATTAGATAACATTATTGGCAATGTCTAAAAAATTCTGTCTAAGGAGAGGTTTGGTCACCTAATTGCGCGCCAGTAAGGAGAAATCCTTATTGGAAAGCCCCCTCTTTCCTGGGAACTGTTTGGTTGTCAGTATTGTGATTCTGTAATATTATTTGTGAATAATTAATTATTAATTTATATGATGAGGAAAATATTCATTTTATGTGGATATTGATGGAGAAAATTTTTAAAGTGACAATTGTTGAAAATCGATATTTTATCTTTTCTAATAAAATAATATTTTATTATATTATTATAATATAATAATGATGATATTTTTACAATGAATGTGGGATATATGAGTATATGAGGAGAACAAGTTGGATCAGGTTCGGACCTCCTGGACGGGAGAAAATTCGGACCTTTTTTTTTCCTTTTTTTTTAAAACAACTAAAAAAAAAATTTAATATTTTATGGAACTGAAATTTTTTCATAATATAATGTTTTGGGTGTGTTTTGAATACCTATATCAAAAAGTGGTGGTACAGTCTGCACAGACTGTACCACCACTTTTTGTTATACGTACCCAAATCACACCCAAAATACTGTATTATGAAAAAATTTCAATTCCATAATTTATTTATTTTTTTATGTGTTTAAAAAAAGGCAAAAAAAAAAGAAAAAAAAAGTCCAGATTTTAACAAAATTTGGACTCCCGGACTGGATCCGGCCCCATGAGGAGAAAGAGTATTTTTGTTGCAAAAAGTTATTTAAAACATGTTAAACATGTCTGTGGGCCCATTTCTTGACTGAAATTTGATTATAGCTTGTAAAATCGTCCGTTTGTGGATTTCGGTCAATTTTTGTTTAGAATTTGGAAAAACTTTCTTCTGTAAAGTTGTAGATAATGGAATTTCCTATGAAAAAGATATGAGGTTCGAATTTTTCTGATAAAAGGACTATTTATTATGAATTATTGAAGTTCCGAAGTTCCAAAATAATTAATTTTTGAAGTTTAAAATATTTTAATTAAGAAAAACATTTTTTTCATTTGTGGGACATGTGTTAGTGGTTGAATTCAGCTGGTGGTGTGCGTAGGAAAGTTAAGAAAATATATTTATATTTTATTAAATTTTCTGCTTTGGTGTTCTAAGCAATTTCCTATAAATAGGGTGTTTAGGTTAGAATTGAAAATCGCACCAGAAACTGAAGTTTTCTCTCTCTTTCTCTCTCGATATATTGAGCATATTCTTGTGAGTATTTTAATACTTTGAGTGTTACTATACGGTGCAAGTTCAAGTCATAGCCTATATCCGGTGTTTCAACTAGAAGTACTGTGTAAGACCCCGAATTTTATGAAATAAAAGTATTCAATTTTTCTTATAATTACTATTCAGTAAATGGTTAAATTGATAAAAGTTTAAAGTTATGAGTGAAATATGATTTTTTTTCAAAATAAGCAAGTGGTTATAAAATAATCATTGTTGTCGGGGAATATTCGTTTGGTCGTAGAATATTCTTTCTGTCGGGGAATATTCGTACGACGGCGCAACCATTTGCGGGCCCCATAACAGAATAACTGTCGGGTGAAGAAAACGACAAATTTAAATTTTTACAAATAACGGCGTAGTTGTTACCGTTAACACTGTTGGAATACCCGGTGGTTAAAATACAGTAATACGCGTTATTGCACAGTAGCACACGGTATTGCATAGTATTTTTGAAATTATTGATTCTTACGTAAGAAGGCACTACTCAATAATTGTTACAGTAATTACTGTTCAATATTTTATTTTATTAATTCAATAATTGCTACGTTGAAATTTTGTATTATTGTTGTTCAATAATTGTTGCTGCATAATATTTCCCATTATCAGATCAATAATTCATATTATTTGAATAATATTATTAGATAGCATTATTGGCAATGTCTAGAAAGTTCTGTCTAAGGAGAGGTTTGGTCATCTAATTGCGCGCCAGTAAGGAGAAATCCTTATTGGAAAGCCCCCTCTTTCCTGAAAACGGCCTGGTTGTCATAAATGTGATTCTGTAATATTATTTGTGAATAATTAATTATTGATTCATATGATAAGGAAATATTTATTTTATGTGAATATAAATGAGGGATATATTTTTGTGGTTAAAAAATGAAGGAGTTAATGTTGATATTTTTATCCGTATTTTTGTCGGAATGGAGGTATTAAAAATCAGGGTTTTTGAGATATTTTGCGGGGGTTATAATTTTTAATCCGACCGTTGGATCGTGGTAATTTTTGGATATGTTATACATATATAAGTTGAGTATATGCCCACAAATTTTGAACCGTTAAAAATGAACGTATGATTTATTATGAATTTTACGAGATGACTGGCTCAGAAATTGTTGAATTTTCGGAGTTTATCATTTTGGTGGAAAATTCTAGAATTGGTGGGCCCCACTTGTGGTGGTTGGTGAAGAAATGTGCTGAATTGTATTTCAAATGTGGTGGGTGGGAATAGTAGCAGGTAATGCCATCAGGTTGCAGGTCAAACCTACCAAAATTTTCCTATAAATAGATGGCTAAGTTAGAATTAAAAATCACACCAGAAACATAAGCTTCCTCTCTTTCTCTCTCTATATTATGAAGCATATTTTGTGAGTATTTAGATACTTTGAGAGTTGCTATTCAGTGCAAGTTTCCTTCGGCTTTGCATTCCAGTCAGAAATACTGTATTTTTGAGGTAAGGGATGGTAAGGGATAGTAAGGGATATTAAGGGATTTTTAAGGGTTGTTATGATTTTTATTTTCGTAATTTTTCTGACCTTCAAAAATTCTGAAAAAATTTGAAATGATATTTTGATGAGTTTTCTTGATTGTGTCCAAAAATGGTGATTTTTGGATGTATAGATTAAGAGTTATGAATTTTATGAGAAAAGACTATTTTAAAAGTAACAGCTTATAATTCCTTGTGGTTAACTCCAAAATTGATGAAATTTTTATTGGGAGTACATGTATATGATAGAAGTATACTCTGTAAATTTCAGAATTTTTGGACAAAAGTATAATTTTTGATAAATGTCTAAATATTCGGCTATTTTGGCCATATGAAAAATAGTAAATGACTTTTAAAAATTCTGAGAAAAATATATGTTCACTATGGGACTATATTATTCTAAATCCCAGAAAAGAAATATTTTTGAAACTTATTTGGTATTTTTTATGAAAATGGTCTAGTTATGAGTAAATAAATTAAATATGTTTTGTGAAGTAAGAAAATTGGAAAATAGGATTTTATGGCTTGAGAATCCTATATATGAGGTATATGCAGATTTTTGATGAGGGTTTTGGTTATTGATGATGAAATCTTAAGAGTTGGCGTTTTATGATGATTAAATGCATTAATTAGTAAAGTGTAAATAATTTAAATAAATTGTTTATAAGCTTAAGAATATTATTCTTTCAATATCATTATACCGAAATATTGGTATGTATATTATTATAGAATTTCTACCTTTTTCATGTCAGGTTTACTATTCATGAGTTACTATTCACGAGTTACTATTCACGAGTTACTATTCACGACAAAATTGGTTTCTTTTTCTAACCAAATTATAGTTGATTTATGAATATTGCTCTTGAAATTAAATCCATGTTTTGATCATATTGCTTTCATTATCATATATAACATTTTTATAACCTTGATGTTGAAATTCTCTTTCGCTTGAGTGTAAAGATGGGTAAATTATTGGTATGATCATGACTATGGGTTCTCTTTGGCCAGTAGTGCAAAGTTGAATTGTTGACTGTTATGATCATGACCATTGAATTTATAAGTGAATATCTTTAGCTTAAGTGCAAAGGTGAATTGATCAGCATGGTTATAATTATTGTTTTTATAAATTCTGAAATGATTATATATTTCTTTGAGATATTAATATATTTGGCCGTAGTGCAAATATGAACTGTTGAGGAATATCTTTGGCCTGTAGTGCAAAGATGAATTGTTGATGAATATCTTTGGCCCGTAGTGCAAAGATGACATGTTGTTGAATATCTTTGGCCAGTAGTGCAAAGATGAACAGATGTTGAGATGAACATGACCAACTGGTGATACAAATGAATATCTTTGGCCGTAGTGCAAAGATGAAGTTATTCGTATGATTATGAACAGGAAATGTGATTTGGTATAACCATGATCTTTGATGTTTCAGGTAAAGACAGGTGATGAAAATATTCTTCGTCCTGGGTGCGAAGAAAAATTTAGAGTCACAATTATGATTATGAGTTATTCATATGATTGTGGACCAGAATTGTTGATTGATGTTACAAGGATAAAATATTGTTGATAGATTTTTAACATGGAGAAGATAATAGCCTTTATAGTCTATTTGACTCTTCTAATGGATTGTTCGTTCCGCTGCAACTATGGTTGAAATTTTTATCATTTACCATATGTTCTAAATCTCTGATTTATTGTTGATGAAGGCTATTGATAATTGAATTATCTTTAGTCATGATATTCTTTACTGAGCTAGTTGTGCTCACCCTTTTGCTTCACAATTCCTTTCAGGTAATAAGAGTGTAGCTGGGTCGAGCGGGGGTAACAAGGAAATAGAATGGTGGTCATCATTTAGTAGTTATATTTGGTGAAGAAAATAGGGTGAGGCGAACCCAACGTTGGAAGGGTGTTTTGTCACTATCATACAAGATGTCTAATGACATACAACCTCGTGTCATCATAGGACAGGGTTGTGCTCATCCACTTGCTGAATATATCTACGAGCACTTCCTATATAATCTTGGTGTTTGTTTGAAGTATAATTCACGATTAGAGACAGTGGAGATAATGATAAGTCAAGAGAAGACTCACCATTGGGAAGAATATGATAGTAATCTTCTAGTTTTTCTTTGGGGTCTATTGGGTCAACCAAGGATAATTCTGTGGCCATATGATATCTATCATAATCTAGACGCATGACCTCCCATGTACGGAGGTTTCCTTAAGCACTTTCCAAAGATTCTAATTTCTAAAACAGTCTTTGACTATACCTTTATGTAAGGTGCCACTGTGAGGTACTGTCCACGGTTGGGACATGAGTCACATTTGGTATATATTTGTATCTAAACTCACAGCATATGTGTTGTTGTATTTTGCACAATAATTATTGTAATAAAGTTATAGTTATTTTCTGTACCATGTATTTGGCGACTCAGAATAGGTTGGATGGAATGGACCTATTTTGGGGTCGTTACATACTGTCTTTACAAGGTAAGGGATGTTATTTTCTTCTTAAATGATATTATTTTCTTCAATATCATTATGCCAAAATTTTGGTTTGATCTTTTTATCAAATTTGGAATTTTTTGTGTCGGGATTACTATTCACGTATACGACACTATTCACGAATACGACACTATTTACAGAAAAATAAAATTTTCTTCTTTTCTTTCAAAATATCTATTATGGATACTAGTTTTGATTGTATCCATGTTTTGATCATTCTTGAATTTTACTCCACTATGATTATTTATGAGGTATTTTTGGACATGAAATAGCTGAAATACGAATCCTTAATATTTATTCTTTTGTTTCACTGGATTTGTTTCCTTTAAAATATTTTTTATCATCCTCAGTCCTAAATGATGATATAACTGAATATCTTTGGCATGTAGTATAAAGATTAATGATTTTATGATGAATATCTTTGGCTCATAGTGCAAAGATGAGCAGGTGTTGAGGTGAACATGACCAACTGATGAATATCTTTGGCCTGTAGTGCAAAGATGAATATTTGATTCCAGATATATATTGATTGATGTTACAGGGATAAAATAATGACGATGAACTTTTAAATTCATAGATAGAAGATAGTAGATTTTATTCTCTACTTTGCTCTTCTAATGAATTATTATTTCCGCTGCGAATATTGATTTAAAATTTGTTGTCTATTGTATTCTATTAAATTTTTTCCTGTTGAGGACTAACGATAATTTGTTTTATATTATCTTAGTCATAATATTCTTTACTGGGCTAGTTGAGCTCACCCTTTTTCTTTTTGTTCCATTTTTCTTTTTAGGAGGCAAGAATGTAGCGAGTACTAGTCGGGGTGTGGAATGATGGTTCTAGAAGTTGTTTTAATAGTCCTCACTATTTTATAAAATAGTGTATCAATAATTGTAATGAGGACTTATTTGAGTGTGGATATTGTCTAGATGACAATATTTATATTTTAAACTCACAGTTTTTATGTTGTATTAATAAAGTTGTAGTTGTTTCTGTACCATGTATTTTGACAACTCAGAATGGGTGTTGTATACGTATTTTGGGGGTGTCACAGAAGAACCCGAAGAACAAGTAGAGCGCACACCCAAACTAGCTCGAAAAAGAGAACCAACCACTTCAGAATTTAGGCCCGAAGCCATGGGATCCCCCATTCTCTGGTCAGAATCCAATGAGAATTTCCCATTTCAGCTCTATAACTCCTTCATCCGTGATACCGATGACCATCGGTTCGGTAATAACTCCATAATGGACCTAATCGACGAGGGAATGATGTACCAGGCTAAAGTAAGCTGCTACTTGACTTATCTAATTACATGTCAGCCCATCAATTTGAAATGATTGACTAACATTGATCATATGTAGGCAAACTCCCTCTTCGGGCGCCTCCGCCCCAAATATAAAGAAGCCGAAGTCGAGGAGGATGTCGCTCGAAGAGAGAATGCCATACTTAAGTCTGCCTTGGTGAAAGAGAAAAGCAATCTTGACATTGCTCTTTTCAACAATGAGCGTCTTCAGAAAGATCTTACTCAAACTAAGGAAGAAGTGAAGACGACCAAGGCCACCTATCGAGTTATCACTGATATAAATGTCGATCTACTTCAGAAAAATAAAATTTTGACGAAGAAGACTGAAGATCTGGCCCAATCCAACTCAAGCCTGGCGAAGCAAAATAACGATATCCAAGCTAAAGAAGCAAGTCATCTGGCATACCGTCAAAAGCTTGAAGGGGAACTTCAAGAGCTCCGGGCTCTCAGGGATCAAGGCCTACCATTGACTGACAAGCTTCGCAAGGAGATTGAAGCAGATTACAGAAAGTCTGTCGAGCTGAACGATAAAATTGTCCACATGTATTTTGAAGGGTACGAGGTCTGCCGAAGTAAGTACAAAGCCAAACTTGTACTGGCCAAAGTAAATTCGGCTCTCCTCGACTCTTCAGACAGCGAAGACAATAAGGAAACTTAAAGATGCCATTCCATCCGTAGCTTTAGAACTCTCTATAAAGACTCATATCTCCTTTGTAAACAGTTAAATACCAATGAAATGATTAACAAGTTCTTATCCTTATTACATTTTTACCCTCTTCTTGTCAATAATTCACCATTAATCAATTTAAAAAATGTACAAGCTCTTTTTAAACTTAACTTAAACTGTTAGTAAACAATTAAGCAAGTCATATAACAGATGAGATGAAGTAATAATGCAACCCGAACTCAACACTTAAACAAAATCAGGTAATAAAGTAATGCAATACTTATTCGTTACCGAAGTGTGAGGCAGGTCTGCATCAATGTGGAACTTGTTTACCACGCAGTGCCTAACAAATTCACAGGGCACACCTACCAAATAGGCTATCGTCTAATGGTCAGCGAGTCCACCCGAACCTCCTTACACCGATGAAGTTTGTTTACCACGTAGGGCCTAACAAATTCATAAGGTCCACCTACCAATAAGGCTACCATCGAATGGTCAGCGAATCCACCCGAACCTCCTTACACCGATGAAGTTTGTTTACCACGCAGGGCCTAACAAATTCATAAGGTCCACCTACCAATAAGGCTACCATCGAATGGTCAGCGAGTCCACCCGAACCTTCTTCAAGAATGCTCCAAACTTTGATCACACAAAGTAGAGTGTGTTATCCGATACTACCACCTGGCCCTTGGCAATGGACCTAGTACATCTACCCCCCAGACAGCAAAAGGTATATGAGATAAAATCGAGTATAGCTCTTTTGGTGGCTGATGTGGGATCGGACATACTTCACGTACTCAGTAGCCTCTTTAAAAATTATAGGATAATAGTATTCCTATCGAAGTACTTTGTAAGCTAATAACTTTGCAGCCATATGGTCGCTACAGATGCCTCCGTGAACTTTTCGAAGAGCATACTCAGCTTCGGATGGAGTCAAACATTTTAACAATGGAGACGAAAAAGCCCTTCGATCAAGATCTCCCTCAATAAGAACAAAGTTAGCACTCTCGTACTTAACTTTCTTGGCTAGCATCTGGTCCGAAGGAAGAACACCATCGATCCAACAAAGGTGTTCACTTCGGTAGTAGCCAGCTTTGACAGAGCATCGGTAATGGAATAAACATCATGATTGACCCCCTCATTGTTTGTTGCTTTGAACCTAAACCTGATAGCCTGTTGCACCGAGGCCCGAAGTAGAATATCCGTCTGCATATAACATCCACGAACTCTGCCTCTGCCGAAGTACTGCAACGGCTTTGTCGGACTCTTCAGCTTCTCCCTAACTATCATCAGCTTATGTTATCATCCCAAAGGGCATGACTTACATAGTAAATCGGGTGCTGCTTACCCCCAACTTCATGCACCAAAATTGCTCCCACTATCAACGAACTAGGTGTCAAATATAAGTACAATGGTTTATCAGGAGCGGGCTTCACCAGCAAAGGCGCCGAAGAAAGATAGGTCTTTATTCCCCGGAAGGCGTCTTCACATTCCGAAGTACACTGGAACGTCTTAGCATTCTTTGGCCCTTTCCACGTATCAAAGATCGACAAACATCTTTCTGTCGATTTGGACATAAACCTTCTCAAAGCTTCTTCTGAATAGTCTAGTTTTTTCTTCATCTGAACATTCAGCTTTAGACGGACTTCTCCGATAACGAGTATCCATAGGGCGGTGTGCCCTCTTCGGATTCTCAGGAGTGCGGCTTCTAAATCTGCTTCAGTGTTGAGTCCTTTCGCTGCGGCGAGAACACTCAAGGCAGAGTGCCTTCTTTGTATTCTCGGGTGAATATCCCCTTGAGCTGCTTCTTCGTCTGCTTCTACCATGCTCCTGAGAATCGATAGGGTGGAGTACCATCTTCGATCTCGAGGTCGGGCTCGAGATGTATCTTCAGAGTGCATAGATTTCTTTCCACTGCTTCAGAAGAATATCTAAAACTTTATCAGCTCTTCGACCATCTTGGCCAACTTGGACGCTCTGCCAGTCTGACCATCTCGGTGTAGGGTTCTAAGCAGTGTGCCTTCTACCCTTTTCCGATCCTGATTAAGTACTTTGCTAGTAGTATAAATTAATCTTCGTTTGTCACCACCATAAACTTTTGATGTAGAACAACTTGAAATTTGTGATTGAAAACTCAAGAACACTGGAAATAGCCATCCTTCTAACGCCAATGTTAACGCCAAGATCTTTCCACGAGCCCCAATCACGTAAGGCACGTCCAATCCTGCACAGTAAACACGTCAATACCAGAAGCTTGACGGCTTGGACCTTCGGGGGATAGCTCCGGCGTGAGAGTTAATACAAGCGATCACAAGGTTTAACAATGGAAGAATATAAAGTATAGTGTCTTGAGAGAGAAAAATATTTGTTACCTGTTATTGTGTGATATCCTTGCCTACATATACTCTCATGTTCGGTTTGTCCTATATGCCACCGACCCTAAATATGTCCAATCCCCATTAATAAAATACAGAGATGACAGTCAAAGTTTATCCCTAAAATCATCACCGGTCAAAGCCCAAGTGACCATACACACACAATAGTTCGGCCCACTATTACGGCCCAATACTCCATAGGCCCCAAAAAAAGATATTGTCCACCCAATAGGTCGGCCCCAATGAACCGGCCCAATACTTTCAAGACCCCAACCCAATATGTCTAAAGTATTATGGCCCAAAAAAATAGTATAGGCCAATTGCTTACCAAAATATGAAAAATACAATTTTCGATTACAGTGTTTGCAAATTAAATTGTTGTCTATAATGATAAGACACTAATTAATCAAACACATTTTACTACTCTTTCAAAATTCGGTTAAAAAAAATTCATTAGAAAACGCATTCCAAATGCAACTAATTGTCTTCTTTTATGTTTTTCTTTTTTATCCCATAATTATAAAAGTAATCGAGTTTTATTTGGCTACTCAACTTCAAGTCTTCAAAATAAAAATTAACTTGAAAACTAATTGGTGTTTTTTAAATGCAAACTTGAAAAATAGTTCAAAATTTTATAAAAGTGGAATTTATTTAAAATTTATGTAAAAGCTAGTGATGTTTTTTTTAATAATTAATTGACCAAAACAAACACCCCACTGAGTCAATTCAATAAAAGCAAGGCGTAGTAGAAATAGCTTGATACAGCTTTGAACTAGTAGTTGGGAAATGGTTTTCATTTCAGGTGTCTTTAAAATTGAGTATTATGTTTGTTCCCTTCTCTCCATAATCCATACATGCATTTCTTGGCATTCTTGCATGAGATGATGAGATGCATGATAACTTGAATTGAAGTCTGATCCCTTCATTTCGAGACAATAAAAGTTCAAGTGGCATGGTGGGAATTTAATTTAGCACCATTTTTTTATGTAGTCAACTACGTACTTCTTTTATTAGACACACTCCATCATTAATATGTATAAAAAATTAGACGATTACTATTAATTTTATAATGTCAACCTTTTCATTCGTGGACACTGTACATCATTTAGACCAATAGGAATGCAGTTCATCGCAACTCATTAATAGGAATTATGGTGTCAAGTTATAAAATTATAATGAATGAGTTGGGAAATCAATTCAAATTACTCCCTCCATTCCTTAATATAAGTCGTTTTAGGGTTATGCACAATTATTAAGGTAATGATTGTATAGCATTAACTATAATATCAATTGTCTATATTACCCTTGTATTGAAATAAGAGATTGTTATTTATTGGACATAAAATAGTGAGAGAACTAAAGTTACATTTAATATTTGGGGTAATATTGAAAACTAAGCAATTAATGCTTACTTAAAATTCTAAAACGACTTATATTAAAGAACAAAAATATTTCTCTAAAAGGACCTATATTAAAGAACGGATGGAGTATTATAATCCAGTAATAAAAATGTCAGGATTAACAAATTGAATAGAGAAGGGAATGAAATTATGAGTGGAATGATTCATTGTATTTATGATTGAAATGAGTTACTATTTCATAAACTTCCCTAAGGAATAAAATCATAAATTTGGTAGAAATGAGAATAGTTCATTCCATTCTTAAGGAATAATCGAACACAACCTTTTTTATTTCACGAAAATAAATCGTTAGATTCTCATCTTTATTCCTACATAGTAAAAGAGAATTTTTTTTTGTTCACTGCCTTAATTTTCAAACGTTTACAATCTTGTTACTAGCAGGTGATATAATTCTTCTACTTTGTTGGCAATCTTTTTAAAACTCTCTGCAGGTGATATAATTTTCTACTTTAATTTGTTAGCAATTTTTTTTAAAACAATGATAACCCCCCCCTCCCCCCCCCCCCCCGGCCCTGTTAAGACAATTGCTGTACTTTATTGATAATGTTATATTGAAGAAAGTGATTAGAAGTATTAAAAAAATTGACTTTTTTTTTCTTTCTTCTTTTTGTAAAATAAATTTGGAGACCAATTACTGTTGATAATATCATGATTTTGTAGTAGTTTTATCATGTCTATCCAATTCCAAGAAAATAGTTATGCCAACTTGGTGAAGAAAAAATTGGCCCCTTTTAGTCAAGAAATGATATGAATGGACTACCTTAACCTCTCTATCGCACACTAAGGACTGTACAATAAAAATTGAATGAAATGTTTCTGAATCTGAATGAGCTGGATAAAACTGAATACTGAATAAAAAAAGTTGTTTAATAATTGGCATGTCTGGAACAACTGAATAATATATTTTTATTATTTTACCCCTCTAAATAATTCAAAATTGTTGTAAATTTATTTAATATTACTTAAAATAATAGTTAATATTGTTAAAAAAAATAAAAAATACTTCATTCAGCATCCCATTCAGCCAAACAAATGACATTAAACAATTCAGCCCAAATCATCTGAATAGATGACCGATTCAGTCATTGAGATGATTTTTTTTTTAAAACAAATGTACTAAATAGCTGACCGATTCAACCATTTAGTCATTCAGTGCATAACAAATAGGCCCTAACTCTTACACGACCAATATTATTTGCATTGATGCCTTGACATATCCACACTTTAGCAAGGGCGGTCAATTAACCATCCTTAATTTTTTTTATTTTCTTAATTTATTTCTAATGATTTAAGAAATGAGTAAAAGTAGAGGAAAAAAGAAAAGAAAAGAAGTTGCCCACCCTAAATAGTATTCTCTCATTTCCAAAATAAAAACTTAAATTTGACATTTTAAAGTCAATTTGAGATTTAAAAAAAAAAATTCTAAATTGATATTATTTATTAATATTTTTAAACTATAAATATATTAAGATAGTTTACAATTTCATAATTGTATTGTTTAAAATAAAATTACTTTATATCAATTTTGAATCTAAAATATATTAAATTTATTTTAAACATTCAATATTTATCTATTATACTTTTGAACAGAGAGAATGACTTGATAATTACATTTAGAAAGAGGTATTTGATACTATTAATGATAAAGAAATTATGAAACAATTTCGAGAAATAAAAAACCAAAGAATGATTTTGTAATGAATTTTATGCAATTTTGGTGTAAATTTATATTATATGATTTTACTATATATATTTTTAATTACTTTCTCTTTTTTCATAATTATACTTTTTAAGTTTAAGTATTGAGCAACCTTAATTAAATTCTTGCACGGTCATTGATTATTTGTTGTTTCTTTCCTTCTTGTTTGGATATATATGTGGATAAGGAAATTGTATATTGCTAGAGTTAGAGTTTTGTGTTGGCTGAGGAGGAAAGAAATCTACGAAGAGTAATGAATTAATTGATTAATTGAAGAGGAGAGAAGAACATGTGAACAATTATTTCAATAACACGTGGCAGAACTCTTAGGATCCGAGAGCCTTCTTAGGGTATACAGGATCCAGGGAGCCTTCTAGAGTTTGTTTTGGGTTGAGAGAGAATCTCAAAGTATTTAATCTTCCAAAAGTCCCTTATTCATAGAATGGAATGAGTATTTATAGAGTTTTCTGAAAAGTGGCCACATGTTAGACACATAAGGGAAATTCTAGAAATACCTTAGTCATTAGAATAATTTTCATATTGTCATGTCCTTCTAGCCACCAATCCAATCTCTCAATCAATTCCCAAAATGAGTTGCCTCTATAAGCCTTCTTTACGTCTTGGGACTCATGGAGGCTCCTCCTCGATCTCATGATTCAAAGCTCTTATTGCTGATCAAACCATGCTTTCTTGCTCTTCCTTCTTTATTTGAGAATCTCGTCGACAGAAAACCTCGAAAGAACTCAACGCAGGACACAAGAGGTCACGCATAGAGGGCCGAACCCTAGGTTTGAGCTTCCTTCAGTTCTTTTCGTTCGTTTCAGACTTTCTTGGTCGGTTTTCGATTTTCATCCTTTTCTCATAAATATTGATCATGTAAGAAGCTCTTCTTGTCATGGAGATTATAAGACTAATCATTTCTAGGAGTTTCACAGGATTTTAGTTCCTTTTTGTAGTCCGGGCTCATTGCTCTATCATTACATTGACCAAAATCCCTTTGGCACACAAATCGAGAAAATGAGGTAGCACGCATCCTAGGTGGCTGAACCCTAGAAGGTACTTTGGCTTTCTTTGGTTCATCTTGTCTGTTTTTCTTATTTCGTTCCGATAGTTCCAACCAAATCTAGTCGGGGAAAGAGATTAATTTATCTTTTCCTTAAGGAGAAGCCATCTTGGAGTAGTTGAACCCTAGGGTGGCCGAACCCTAGAGGGGCCAAAATCCTAGGATTTTCTCTTCTTGCTCATTTAATGTTGCGTTCATTAATTGCGATATTGTTCATTCATTTTTATCTTTTTTGTCATTCATTTAATTATAGTGTGAATCCTAATTTGTGAATTTAATTCAATTAAATCATATGAACCTTAATTTACATTAAAACCCACAATATCATAGATGTATGTATTGTAAGACCCCAACTTTTTGAATAAAGATGAATTTTCTATAAATATTATTTTTAATATTATGGAGTGAAATTGATATAATGTTATAGTTGTGGATAATATTTATAAATTTTGCAAAGTACGTAAGTTGTTATATAATATTTGATTGGTAGAGGAATATTCGTTTTAACAGGAAATATTCGTACGACGACACAATCATTGGTGGACCCCCACAACAGAATTATTGTCGGATTGAGAAAACGACAAATATTTTACTGACAATAGCGACGGAAGTTTTACCATTAATACTGTTGAACTACTCGGTAGTAAAAGTACAGTAATACGCGTGGTTGTATAGTAGCACACGGTACTGATTATTGATGCTTACGTGATAAGTCACTCAGTTTTGTTTTATTGGTATTATTAATGTAATAAAATAGAAAAGCTTTTTATATAAAACAGAATACTTTTATAAAGTTATTCGCTTTATTAGGCTAATAGTAAAATCTTTTTATATAAAACAGAATACTTTTATAAAGTTATCTGTTTTATTAGACAATAATTAGAATATATTATATTTTATTATGCATAGTGTTGGCATAGTGCCTGTATAGTATTTTTATAGTAAAATCTTTTATAAAGTTATTTGTTTTATTATATTATAAATAGAATATATTATATTTTATTTAAAAGATTTTGCTTTAAATATGGACCGTCAGATTAAAGTAAATCAATCTAGACTGTTCATGAGTTAGTTACTATGCAGTCCATTTTTCTATAAATAGAAGCTCATTCCTTCATTATTTTCTTACGAATTCACTGAAATTTTAGAGAGAGAAATTATAGAGAGAGAGAAGAAAAGTATTATTCTACTTCACTACTCCGATATCAAGTTTCTTTTACGATAAGGGGTATTATTTCTTTTGTATTCATGAAGGGAACTTCTGTTATTACATTCTTTATTATTCTGTTGGAATAACCAGTATACGCGGACTACCCTATACTTGGTGACATTCTTCTGTTATTCCTTGGTGACATTCTTCTGTTATTCCGTCTTTATTATTATTCTGTCAGAATATTCTGTCTATGCGTTTTACGCCGGACCTGGTTCTGTCTTTATTATTATTCTGTTGGAATATCCTGTCTGTGCGTTTTACGCCGGATCTGGTTCCGTCTTTATTATTATTCTGCTGGAATATCCTGTCTGTGCGTTTTACGCCGGACCTGGTTCCGTCTTTATTATTATTCTGTTGGAACATCCTGTCGGTGCGAATTTCGCCAGACTTGGTTCCGTTACTTATTATTCTGTTGGAATAACCTGTCTATGCGAAGTACCGCATGCATGGTGATTTCTTTTGTTATTCCATTCGTTAATATACTCAGTTGGTTAAAGTTTTGACTTCTATACTCCATGAAATTAGTGGAATATCCTTGATATTTGCTATTCATCTAGTATCTTTTCATGGAAACATTCTTCTGAGCATTCTTGAGTGTTACTCTACAAAGAAGTATCATGTTGACAATTTGGACGTTATTGGTTACTGGGCAAATTAATTCTTGAACTTGTTTTATTGAATTCTTATATCATTGTCATCATCCTCATGTTTATGTTATGTTGAAAGTCATTTGTGGCCTGTTGTGCATAGATGGACTTGGTACGATTATGACCAGGGATTTTTCGGTATAATCATGATCGTAATATTACAAATAATGTAGTAAAAGTCCTTATTGGCCCGTAGTTCATTGATGGACAGTTACTGGCATGATCATGACCATTAATGAATACACAAATATCCTTGGCAATAGTGTATGGATAATTGTGGTCGTGATACTAAAGAATATCCTTGGCCGTAGTGCAGGGGTGATTCGATGATGTGAATAATTTATTAAGCTGAGTTCCAGCGATAAAAGTCATGAAAAACCTTTTAAATCATAGAAGATAGTAGATTTTATTCTCTACTTGACTCTTCTAATGGGTTGCTTATTCTGCTGCAGTTAAACTTGATGTTTGTTATATTGTATCAGTTTAACACTGTTTAAGGCTAATGATAATTTATTATGCATTATCTTAGTCATAATATTTCTTATTGGGCTAGTTGAGCTCACCCTTTCTTTCACTGTTCTCTTCAGGAAATGAGAATATAGCTGGGGTGAGTCGGGGAGCGGAGTGATGGACCAGATGATAGTTTTAGTAGTCATCACTATTCTGTTAAATAGTGTTACAATAAATATATCGAGGACTTATTCTGAGAGTGGATATTGTCCAGAAGACAGTATTTGTATTAAAACTCACAGTTCTCTTGTTGTATATTAAAGATTGTATTTGTATTTTGTACCATATATTTGGCGACTCAGAATAGGTGATGTATACCTATTTTGGGGGCGTCACAGTTGGTATCAGAGCTTAGGGATATGATCCCTGGCTGAGATGTGAGATAAGAACTAGGAGGGGAGAGACGGGGAATTCCTTCGCTAGTATGACTTACCTAAGTTTATTTGGTATTTAATTGGTCGGTCAGAGTATAGAGATAATATGTGATATGTTATTTAACCCTTGTTTTGTGGCAGTATTTGAAAATGACATCCGAGAATGTTGAAAATAGCAATAGAGCACAGGCGACCGTTGATTCACCACATATCAATAATCAGGATAATGTGCATCAGGAAGGCGACACTCCTCATGCAAACAACAACACTGACCAAATGATGAATGATGGAATGTTCAGAGGCTTTATGCAATTCATGCAACAATAGGCGAGAGCGGCTCCTGTCCAAAATGTAGGTGAAAATACTGGCAATTCTCCGAAGGTCACCGCCAAGCAGTTTAAAGAACTGGGACCACCAGAGTTTTTTGGAGAGCCAAAATCACTTAAGGCGGATACGTGGATTAAACAGATCAACAAGATATTTGATGTCTTGGGATGCTCTGAGGAGCAAAAGGTTCCCTTTGCCACCTTCATGTTGCGGGCAGAGGCATATTACTGGTGGGAATCTGTAAAGCGTACTCAACTTGCCGCACTGAAGATATCTTGGGAGAAGTTCCAGGAACTATTCAATGACAAGTACTTTCCCGAAAGTATTCGTCACATGAAGGAAATAGAGTTCATCAAGCTGGAGCAAAACAACATGACCGTGTCGCAGTACGAAGCCAAGTTTGCCGAGCTGTCCCGGTTTGCGTCCCACTTGGTGGATAATGAAAAGAGAATGACACGGATGTTTTTAAGTGGTTTGAAGCCGGAGATGCGTCAACATCTTATTTCTCATAATCTGTGTTTGTATTCAGATGATGTAAATAGGGCTCAGTTAGTGGAACGCGACAACGAGTCAACGCAACTAAAAGAGAGCAACATGCAAAATGATAATACCAGTGAAAGCAGTCATCGAAGCGGTGACAATAAGCATGGAGGGAATCAGTAGGCCAGAAATGGTAACCACTTCGGTGGTAATCATGGATAAAACAATAAGAATGGACATTTCAAGAAGAGGAGATTCAACAATGATGGAAAGACGTCAGCACCAGCACCTGTGGTTAAGGAAGGAGAACGACCACCTATCATATGCTTCAAATGCGGAGGGGATGGACACATCAGTCCAAACTGCGCGATGCCGTCCAAAGCATGTTATAATTGTGGAAGAGAAGGTCACCTAGCCCGATTTTATCGTTCACCGAAGACAAGTTCAGTTAGGATGGAGGCACCAAAGGACGTCCCAGAAAAGTCAAAACCGGTAGTGCAAGGGAGAGCGTTTGTTGTGACATTCCAGAAAGCAAGGAACCCGAACGAGGTCATCACGGGTAAGCTTATCATAAACTCTAGCGAAGTCTATACCTTATGTGATACCGGTTCTACCCATTCTTTTATTTTTCCTATTTGCGCTGAACGTTTAAATTTGACTCCGGAGAAATTGGACATTGACTTATTTGTTGAAACTCCATTGGGAGAAACCTTCATTACATTTACGGTTTATAAGTCTTGTTTGGTTCAAATCGGTACCCTCACATTACCTGTCGATCTTATTTCATTGAAAATACTTGCATTTGATGTAATTCCGGGGATTGATTGGTTAACTACTCATCATGCAAAAATTGATTATTTTCGTAAGGTTGTTAGCTTTCATATTCCTAATCAACCTATTATGCGAATTCAAGCAACCAAACCATTAAAATCAATCACTGTCATCTCAAGCCATAAATCTATTCGTTTATTGAAAAACGGATGTCAAGCTTTCCTAGCTCATGTCACGGATCTAAATAAAAATACTTCAGTTTTGAATGATATTTCTATTGTTAATGAATTTCTTGACGTATTCCCTGAAGAATTTCCTGGCCTACCCCCAGAGCGTGAAGTTGAATTTTGTATCGACCTTGAACCCGGTACAAAACCCATTTCCAAAGTCCCATATCGAATGACTCCTATTAAACTTCAGGAGTTAAAGACCCAACTGCAGGAATTGTTAGACATTGGCTTTATTCGTCCTAGTACTTCTCCTTGGGGTGCTCCTGTTCTATTCGTGAAGAAGAAAGATGGGAGTATGCGACTTTGTATTGATTATCGGGAGTTGAATCATGTCACCATCAAAAATAGGTACCCATTGCCACGTATTGATGACCTATTTGACCAGTTGCAAGGAGCACAATTCTTTTCAAAAATCGATCTTCGTTCTGGATATCATCAGCTGAAGGTTAGAACTGAGGATATTCCAAAGACTGACTTCAAAACTCGGTACGGGCATTACGAATTCTTAGTCATGTCTTTTGGATTGACTAATGCTCCTACTGCCTTCATGGATATGATGAACCGGGTATTCAAAGAATATTTGGATCACTTTGTGGTCGTCTTTATTGATGACATCCTTATTTATTCCAAAAGCGGTGAAGATCATGAGCACCACTTGAGGCTGACACTCCAAAAGCTTCGTGACTACAAGCTTTATGCCAAGTTGAAGAAATACGAGTTCTGGCTTGAGGAAGTAGCATTCCTTGGGCACGTAGTATCAAGTCATGGAATATCTGTTGACCCAGCAAAGATTGAAGCTATTCAAAGCTGGGAGCAACCTAAATCAGTGACCGAAGTACGTAGCTTTCTCGGTTTAGCTGGTTATTATCGGAGATTCGTGGAAAGATTTTTCGAATCGCTACTCCATTAACTCAACTGACTCGGAAAGATACAAAGTTCGGTTGGAGCGAAGAATGTGAGAAGAGTTTTCAAGAACTCAAGAGGAGACTCATTTCAGCACCTGTTCTGACAATACCATCTGGCTCGGAGGGATTTGTCATCTACAGTGATGCTTTGGGAAAAGGGTTAGGATGTGTTCTCATGCAACATGGGAAAGTCATAGCCTATGCCTCTCGGCAACTCAAAGAATATGAGAGAAATTATTCTACTCATGATCTAGAGTTGGCAGCTGTTGTCTTCGCACTTAAAATTTGGAGGCATTACTTGTATAGGGAGAAAGTGGAGATCTTTACGGATCATAAAAGCCTCAAATATTTCTTCACTCAAAAGGAACTCAACATGCGACAATGACGTTAGCTTGAACTGTTGAAAGATTATAATCATACCATCCAATACCATCCTGGAAAAGCGAACGTGGTAGCTGAAGCATTGAGTAGAAGATCGTATGCGGGTACGAGGGAAATATTGACAACGTAAAGGCCCATTTTGTGTGACTTGCAAAGGATGGAGATAGAGTTAAAGACTCCAAGGACCCATGTGATGATGGCGAATATACGAGTAGAACCGACTTTAATTGATAAAGTTAAAGCTGCTCAAGCTACAAACCTGGAGCTGATGCGTATAAGGAAGAAAGTGCAAGAAGGTGCTATGTCGGAAGCAAGAATCGATGAAGAAGGAATACTTCGAGTCAACTCTAGACTTTGTGTTCCTAACGACCCTGATTTAAAGTATAAAATTATGATGGAGGCGCACAACACACTGTTTGTAATCCATCCTGGGAGTACCAAAATGTATCGTGATCTTCGTCATACATTTTGGTGGAGCAATATGAAGAGAGAGATAGCGCTGTTTATCTCAAGGTGTCTAACTTGTCAACGAGTCAAGGCGGAGCATCAAGTACCAAAAGGTCCATTGCAACCACTTGAAATTCCAGAATAGAAGTGGGAGCACATTACCATAGATTTTTTTACTGGTCTTCCCAAGGTTTCTCAAGGCATTGATGCAATTTGGGTCATTGTTGATAGATTGACCAAGTCTGCTCATTTCTTACCAATACGAGAAACTTATACACTTGAACGTCTTGCTCGTATGTACATAAACGAGATTGTAAGACTGTATGGTATGCCAGTATCCATAGTTTCTGATCGAGACACAAGATTCACTTCACGATTTTGGGTTAGTTTGCAAAAAGCTATGGGTACGGATTTACGATTTACTTCGGCATATCATCCCCAGACAAATGGACAATCAGAGAGGACTATTCAAACTCTTGAAGATTTATTAAGACTCTGTGTTCTTGACTTTTAGGGAAGTTGGGATAAGTTCTTACCATTGGTGGAGTTTTCCTACAACAACAGTTATCAAGTAAGTATTGGCATGGCTCCATTCGAGGCGTTGTATGGAAGAAAGTGTCGTTTTCTAGTATGTTGGGATGAGGTGGGTGAAGCAACGTTGTTGGGACCGGAGTTGGTACGTATGACTACGAAAAAGATTCAAACGATCCGACAACGTATAAAAACCTCACAAGATCGACAAAAGAGTTATACTGATCTTCAACGAAAGGACGTAGAATTTGATATAGGAGATCATGTGTTGTTACAAGTTGCTCCGTGGAAAGGAGTTACGAGATTTGGAAAAAGAGGAAAGCTCAATCCTCGATTCATTGGCCCATTTCTAATCCTCGATCGAGTAGGAACTGTGGCCTATAGACTCGCTTTACCGTCAAGTATGTCTCGTGTTCATAATGTTTTTCACATATTCATGTTACGTAAATATGTGGAAGACCTGAACCACATTATTGAGTTAGAACCGGACGAAATAGCGGAAGATTTAACTTATGAAGAGGTTCATGTTCAAATCTTGGATAAGAAGGAACATATTCTACGCTCCAAGGTTATACCTCAAGTAAAGTTTTGTGGAGAAACCACGATGTCGAGGAAATGACCTGGGAGTTAGAATCTGAAATGAAGTCAAGGTATCCTTACCTCTTTAATATACCAGGTACGTACCCTAATTTCGAGGGCGAAATTTCATAAGAAGGGGGGAGGTTGTAAGACCCCAATTTTTTGAATAAAGATGAATTTTTTATAAATGTTATTTTTAATATTATGGAGTGAAATTGATATAATGTTATAGTTGTAGATAATATTTATAAATTTTGCAAAGTACGTAAGTTGTTATATATTGTTTGATTGGTAGGAGAATATTCGTTTTAACAGGGAATATTCGTACGACGACACAATCATTGGTGGACCCCCACAACAGAATTATTGTCAGATTGAGAAAACGATAAAAATATTTTACTGAAAATAACGACGGAAGTTTTACCATTAATACTGTTAAACTACTCGGTAGTAAAAGTACAGTAATACGCGTGGTTGCATAGTAGCACACGGTATTGATTATTGATGCTTACGTGATAAGTCACTCACTTTTGTTTTATTGGTATTATTAATGTAATAAAACAGAAAAGCTTTTTATATAAAACAAAATACTTTTATAAAGTTATTCGTTTTATTAGGCTAATAGTAAAATCTTTTTATATAAAACAGAATACTTTTATAAAGTTATCTATTTTATTAGACAATAATTAGAATATATTATATTTTATTATGCATAGTATTTGCATAGTGCCTGCATAGTATTTGTATAGTAAAATCTTTTATAAAGTTATTAATTTTATTATATTATAAATAGAATATATATTATATTTTATTTAAAAGATTTTGTTTTAAATATGGACCGTCAGATTAAAGTAAATCAATCTAGACCGTTCATGAGTTAGTTACTATGCAGTCCATTTTTCTATAAATAGAAGCTCATTCCTTCATTATTTTCTTACGAATTCACTGGAATTTTAGAGAGAGAAATTATAGAGAGAGAAGAAAAATATTCTGCTACTTCACTACTCCGATATCAAGTTTCTTTTACGATAAGGGGTATTATTTCTTTTGTATTCATGAAGGGAACTTCTGTTATTACATTCTTTATTATTCTGTTGGAATAACCAGTATACGCGGACTACCCTATACTTGGTGACATTCTTCTGTTATTCCGTCTTTATTATTATTCTGTCGGAATATCCTGTCTGTGCGTTTTACGCCGGACCTGGTTCCGTCTTTATTATTATTCTGTTGGAATATCCTGTCTGTGCGTTTTACGCCGGACCTGGTTCCGTCTTTATTATTAGTTTGCTGGAATATCTTGTCTGTGCGTTTTACGCCGGACCTGGTTCCGTCTTTATTATTATTCTGTTGGAACATCCTGTCGGTGCGAATTTCGCCAGACCTGGTTCCGTTACTTATTATTCTGTTGGAATAACCTGTCTATGCGAAGTACCGCATGCATGGTGATTTTTTTTGTTATTCCATTCGTTAATATACTCGGTTAAAGTTTTGACTTTATACTCCATGAAATTAGTGGAATATCCTTGATATTTGCGCTTTATCCAGTATCTTTTCATGGAAACATTCTTCTGAGCATTCTTGAGTGTTACTCTACAAAGAAGTATCATGTTGACAATTTGGACGTTATTGGTTACTGGACAAATTAATTCTTGAACTTGTTTTATTGAATTCTTATATCATTGTCATCATCCTCATGTTTATGTTATGTTGAAAGTCATTTGTGGCCTGTTGTGCATAGATGGACTTGGTATGAAAGTCCTCATTGGCCCGTAGTGCATTGATGGATAGTTGCTGGCATGATCATGACCATTAATGAATACACAAATATCCTTGGCAATAGTGTATGGATAATTGTGGTCGTGATACTAAAGAATATCCTTGGCCGTAGTGCAGGGGTGATTCGATGATGTGAATTATTTATTAAGCTGAGTTCCAGCGATAAAAGTCATGAAAAACCTTTTAAATCATAGAAGATAGTAGATTTTATTCTCTACTTGACTCTTCTAATGGGTTGCTTGTTCCGCTGCAGTTAAACTTGATGTTTGTTATATTGTATCAGTTTAACATTGTTTAAGGCTAATGATAATTTATTCTGCATTATCTTAGTCATAATATTTCTTATTGGGCTAGTTGAGCTCACCCTTTCTTTCACTGGTCTCTTTTCAGGAAATGGGAATATAGCTGGGGCGAGTCAGGGAGTAGAGTGATGGACCAGATGATAGTTTTATAGTCTTCACTATTCTGTTAAATAGTGTGACAATAAATGTATCGAGGACTTATTCTGAGAGTGGATATTGTCTAGAAGACAGTATTTGTATTAAAATTCATAGTTCTCTTGCTGTATATTAAAGATTGTATTTGTATTTTGTACCATGTATTTGGCAACTCAGAATAGGTGATGTATACATATTTTGGGGGCGTCACATGTATGATCCTTTTCAAACGAGATGGGTACCTAAATATTAGGGCATAGTTCGTTGGGTGCAAGAAAGTACACGTGTAAATAGCCCACTTCGGGAATAACTTTTTTTTGGGGGGTGAGAGAAGTTTCATGCGCTAGTTATTTGCACTGGCGGAACTAGGGGGGCAGGCGGGGGCATCTGCCCCCGGTAGCAGCGACGGTCTAGGCATAACGAGGGGGGGGGGGCCCAGGGGGGACGGAAGGAAGGACAGACGGACGGAAGGACGGACGGACATACCTCCTCTTTTTTCTAGATCAGTGGATCGTCTTCTTCTCTTATCTTCTATTCTGCTTTTGATTCCTAATCCTAAACAATACTCTCCTCTCCTGTTCTGTCCTCTCTATTTGTGATCGTGTAGCTTGTTTTTATATTTTGTTTTGGTTTCTAGGGGAAATTCTTTTTCTCTGTGTTGTAGTTAAATTATGGAGATGGAGTAAAAGAAAAGAAAATTAGAAAAAGTAAGTTTACAAAAAAGCAAGGCGTTTCCAAGAAACTTTCTTAAGGATAGTAATTTCCCCACTTCAGATGGATACTTGGAAATTCTAACCCCCAGGATACAATGCCTATATATAAAATAATATTGGTTGCAATCCAATAATTATTTACAACTAAAACCAAACCCAAACAAAAGTTATATTAATACTAAATAAGAAGAATGAAACTAGAGAGAACAGAAGTTAAAATTATAATTTCAATCACATGGGTTTTGTTATTTGTTATTGATGTGAAATTGGTTGCGGGAGTTTTGATTATGGAACCATGAAGGGTTCAAATGATATAAGGATGGAATATTGTATGGAGGTTATAAGTTTATATGTTTGGATTTCATGAAACTAGTATTTTTAAAGCTTGCATACCATGTGTTTGTATAAATGCCATAAAGAGGTTAATTTGGTTAAAACATGAAAATTAACGGGTTCTCTCTATAAATTGATGTACAAAAATGAGTTATAAGTTAACTCAAGTTGTTTGCAAGTATCGCCATCGTCGTGATTTTGCAAGTATATTTTGACCCCCTATCAAAAGTTTCTAGTTCCGCCACTGGTTATTTGTTTTTTATGAGGAAATAGAATTCTTCTAGGTACATGGAAATTGGACATAAAAACTAGATATGAATGTATTTGAACTTCACTTATTTATATTTTTACCCACTATTGGGGGTTAAAATACAATTAAGTAAAATTCAAATACACTCATGTCCAATTTTTATGTCCAATTTTCATGTTCACATAGAGTTTTTGGAGGAAATATAAAGTAATATTATCATAGTACGATAGTGGGTGAAAGAAATAAATGGTTTGTGTCATAATCGTTGATGGTTATTAGTTTACCATATGTAGAAGGGGTGGGGTAGGGGGAGAAAGAGAGAAGTTTCATGCGCTAGTTATTTGTTTCTTATGAGGAAATAGAGTTCTTCTTTGTGAACATGGAAATTGGACATAAAAATTAGACATGAGTGTATTTGAACTTCATTTATTTATATTTTTACCCACTATTGGGGGTTAAAATACAATTAAGTAAAATTTAAATACACTCATGTCTAATTTTTATGTCCAATTTTCATGTTCACATAGAGTTTTTGGAGGAAATATAAAGTAATATTATCATAGTACGGTAGTGGGTGAAAGAAATAAATGGTTTGTGTCATAATCGTTGATGGTTATTAGTTTACCATATGTAGAAGGGGTGGGGTGGGGTGGGGGGGAGAGAGAGAACTTTCATGCGCTAGTTATTTGTTTCTTATGAGGAAATAGAGTTCTTCTAGGTGAACATGGAAATTGGACATAAAAACTAGACATGAGTGTATTTGAACTTCACTTATTTATATTTTTACCCACTATTGGGAGTTAAAATATAATTAAATAAAATTCAAATACACTCATGTCTAATTTTTATGTCCAATTTTTATGTTCACATAGAGTTTTTGGAGGAAATATAAAGTAATATTATCATAGTACGGTAGTGGGTGAAAGAAATAAATGGTTTGTGTCATAATCGTTGATGGTTATTAGTTTACCATATGTAGAAGGGGAGGGGAGGGGAGGGGTGGGGTGGGGGGGGGAGAGAGAGAAGTTTCATGCGCTAGTTATTTGTTTCTTATGAGGAAATAGAGTTCTTCTAGCTAGGTGAACATGGAAATTGGATATAAAAACTAGACATGAGTGTATTTGAACTTCACTTATTTATATTTTTACCCACTATTGAGGGTTAAAATATAATTAAGTAAAATTTAAATACACTCATATCCAATTTTTATGTCCAATTTTCAATGTTCACATAGAGTTTTTGGAGGAAATATAAAGTAATATTATCATAGTACGGTTGTGGGTGAAAGAAATAAATGGTTTGTGTCATAATCGTTGATGGTTATTAGTTTACTATATGTAGAAGGGGATTGATTGAACGAATTTTTATGTCATAGCTTCATACGATTAGAATGTAATACTATGCAAAAGTTGCTACAATGGTAAAGAAAAACAAAATTTAGATTAATTTGATGTTTGAAAAAACGAAAGAATAAGAACAACTAGGGATGTTAATTATAAATATATATATATATATATATATATATATATATATATATATATATATATATATATATATATGATGTGTCTGTTTTTAATTGACATCAGTAATTACTCGAATAAGAAACCTTAATTTAATAGGTGCTCCATTGTTTGTATCTATATATGATCATAGGTTTAAATTTTCGAATATATATATATATATATATATATATATATATATATATATATATATATATATATATATATCCCTAACACATGCATAACTTAGAAACAGGACTCGGAAGTTTATAACAAAATCAATTTAACTCCTATTTTCTTAAATTGGATTTTACTTTTTAAGAAAGAATACAAATTGGATAGACCAGAGCTGCATGCATCAATTAACTAAAAAGTTAAGGTCTATTGAATTTAGCCAATTAGTTATAATATTAACCTTGGAAGATGATAGTTTTAAGTTTACTACAAAATGATATATACCTACAACTTTACCTTAGGTAGTTTTAGAAAACCAAGTTCTAATAAGTAATACCAATTTTGTATAACTAGGGTCAAATTTTTTGTTTTCCAGACACAGTCAAATGTCAACCTACATGCAAAGCTAATTATACCAATTTTTTATATTGTCAACTACTTATTTTTGGACACAGTCAATAATAATCAGTCATATCCATAGTTATTAACTGTATCACTTAATCGAAGAATATGAAGAGAATTCAAATATTTCATCCCAACAATTGTCTCACTTGTGGTCCCACTCTATCTATTTTTTTCAAATGTTATACTCCCTCCGTCCCAGGATAAAAGTCCTGATGGATTTTTCACGCATATTAAGAAGATGAATGAAATGACAAAATTGTCCATAATAATATCATTAAATATGGAGAGAGAATTAGAATAAGAAAAGTATGAGATATTTAATGCTACGGGTATAATAGGAAAATATGTGTAAACGTTTGGTTATTAAAGGAAAATGAACATTTAACATGGGACTACCCAAAATAGTAATAAGGACTTTTATCATGGGACGGAGGGAGTATATCTTTTATTTACAGTTAATTTTTTGTAAATATGTAAAGATTATATTTCTTCAATGCTTGAAATATGACAGCTGATGAGATAAAAAATAAGGCTAGTAAATCAACTTTCGAGATATTAATCCTATGAATATTATTTCAAGAGTCCTATGGACATTGATAAGACGATGGGTGAGTTTTTTTTTGTATATTGTTATTTTTTTATGAAATGATAATGAAACAACTTGTAAAGCATAAGCGTAAGCACTTTCTAGCCCTCCGAAGCAAGTCAATTAAAACCTAGTCAACCCTTTTCAGAAAGCTAAATGTTTTTCTTGGTGAGCGGGTCATTTGGACAGTTTCCTTGCTAAATTGTATCTTTTTATATCCTACTCAGACTGCTTCCTTCAATCTTAAAATGCACTATAAATAGCAACCATAACATGATCATTTCACATAGCAACTCAGCAAGAATGAAGATTCCAGCTTTTTTTCAGCTTTGTTTCCTTTTTGTTCTTTTATCAACTTTTTCATGGGCAGATAAATCACATGAAGATTTTGTTCAATGCCTAACTAGATTTTCTCGTAACTTAACTTTAATATCACAAATTACTTACGCCCCAAGCAATTCTTCATACACATCTGTCTTGCAATTCAGTATAAACAACCTCCGATTTTCATCGCCTAAAACCCCTAAACCCTAGTCATTGTTAAACCCGTGGATGAATCACAAATCCAAACGGTTATTTATTGTTCCAAGAAATATGGCATTCAAATGAGGATTCAAGGCGATGGTCATGATTACGAGGGTCTTTCTTATGTATCACACGTCCCATTTGTGCTACTCGATATGATTAATCTTCGATCAATCAATGTGGACCCTATAGCTGCAATAGCATGGGTCCAAGGCGGTGCAACCCTAGGTGAACTTTATTATAGAATTGCTGAGAAAAGTAACACACTTGGGTTTCTGGCTGGCATTTGGTCAACTGTTGGTGTTGGTGGACTTATAGGTGGAGGAGGATATGGCACATTGAGACGAAAGTATGGTCTTGCTGCTGATAATGTTATTGATGCCCGATTGGTGGACACTAATAGAAGAATTCTCGATAGAAAATCAATGGGTGAGGATCTCTTTTGGTCTATTAGAGGAGGTGGCGCTTCTAGCTTTGGAGTTATTCTTTCTTGGAAAATAAGACTAGTTCCTGTCCTAAAAATTGTGACCATTTTTGAAGTGGACAGAATTTTAGAACAAAATGCAACTGAAATTGTTCATCGGTGGCAAACTGTATCCCCTAAACTACCTAAAGATCTCGAAATTCGAATCGTGGCACAAAGCATATGGAAAAATTGAATCAATCAAGACGTTAAAACAACACTTAACAACGATTCATGTACTCATGAAAATGATAAAACAGTACGCTTCAGATTCGTTGCCTTGTTCCTTGGTCGAATGGATAAACTACTTCCGTTGATGGAAAAAAGGTTCCCCGAGTTAGGTTTATTGAAAGAAGATTGTGTAGAAGTTAGTTATATCCAATCTGTGCTAATTTTCTCGTTATTATCCCCCGAAGAGCCTCTTGATGTTTTGTTGAATAGAACTTCATTTAAGATTCCTTTTAAGGCAAAATCAGGCTTTGTAGATAATCCAATTTCAAGAAAAGGTCTAAATGGGATATGGGAAATACTTCTCAAAGAAGAACCAAGAACAACTAAAATGATCTTGACATCATACGGTGGAAAATGGATGAGATTTCAGAATCTGCGATTCCGTTTTGACATAGGGCAGGAACATTGTACATGATGTACATGAGGGTGCTTATGGATCAAGATAGAACAAAGCGTATGAAATGGATTAGAGGGTTGTACGAGTATTTAACTCCGTATGCTACTAAGTCTCCGAGAACTGCATATGTGAATTATAATGATCTTGATTTGGGAGTGAACAATTTACAAGGTAGTACGAGATATGCAAAAGCGAGCAAGTGGGGTAAAAGTTACTTCAAGAATAATTTTGACAGATTGGCTCAAGTGAAGACGAGAATTGACCCGAATAATTTTTTCAGACACGAACAAAGTATACCTCCTCTTTCATAAAAGTCGAACATGTAAGATCCCAGATACTGGTTAGTTAGTTTCTTCAACAAATTTGATTCAATATTGTATGACCTTTGAATATGTATGACCTTCACAATCTGTAACTATAATTTTATTTTATTTTTGTATCAATAATTTTGCTATTGGGAGCTGTCGTTGACATTCCAAAATTAACCTCACTTTAACTTTACAAATTCAAACAATTAGCACAGTAGTAAGCAAGGTTCGATCCCATAAAGAGTGATTTGTTTTATATTTATTCTAATATTTCTAATAAAAAAGGGTTTTGAGTTTGTATTAAACTAATTATAAATAACCAAATAAATTAAAACTTCAGTTCTTCAGTTCAGTATTTTCTTTTCACAACAATGGATTAATCAAGTGTAACATTATTTATGTAACGACCCCAAAATTCATATAATTCAACTATTGATTTCGGTCGTTAATAATACGTCTAACTTCTGATTTTACATCATTATTCGATGTTAAACTTAATAAAATACAGAATAATTTAAACATTTCTGTCTTCTTACTTTAATTCCCTGAATCAAAACCTTTATCATTACCCACCTTTGAACCATACTTAGCTTATTACTCACTTTATCAGAGTTAATAAATAAAACTTACATCCAGGTTCAATACCCTATATACATGAGAGAAAATTTAAACTTTATAACTCAACATCATACATTATCAAGTACATCATCCGGAACATTAAACATGGTTCAAATAATAACAACTCAGCCAAAGTATATAAATTTTCATGCATTACATCTGATTCATGTCTTTCAAGTAGCACTTAGCGTTACCTTGAATCCTTAACCTGCAAAAGTGGTTATTTGCAAGGTTGAGCTCGACAACCCAACAAATCTAACAGTTGTTATGCATTACGTAGCACATAATAATGTGCTTAACATATATCTCATAATCATTGGACTAACATAACATACATGCTGTAGTTCACATAACAAGTATAAATATTGAGTTCCTGACTCAATCAACATTCTTTATTCAATCAACGTAGTCATAAATTGACTTTAACGTTTCATACTTTCAACATATATAACACATTATGCTCTTTGTAATAATGATTTAAAACAGTTCATCATCAAGTTCATATAGCAAATAGGAACTGAAAGACTTGCGTTGATCATTGTTTATTAATAACAGTTTAACAACTTACAGCTATCTGCACTTCACGTGCCCTACACAATTATATAATCATGCACATCAACTATTAGTCACATAGCAACGCATAATAGTTGTAATGTAAACTTTACTCTATATCCCACAACTCTTTCTATTAATCAATACACAATGTTCAATTTTATTGTGTTAACTTTCAACTTATATGTCACTATATTTCTTCTTAGTCATACTCGAAGTTCATTCAAGTATTTAAGTCTTGCTAGAACTCCTTATTGATTTATATTAACCCTATTCCATATATAATAATGTTAACTTCAATTGAATTGAAAAACTTTTTAAGTTTATTAACACTTGTCATGATGTTTCAACGTTCATTTTTCACACGCCCAATTCGTCTTTCTTGTGTATACTTTGTATGCTTATACAACTTATCTAATACATCATTTATTAATGTTAAGCATCATTATATTTATTAAATTTCATGTTTTATAACTTAGAACAACATCTTTTATCGTCAGAAGCACTACACTTTCATACGTGCATGCCCGACGCCCTCCGATTGCCTCTGAATACACATCAGTCCCAAAGATGTTCATTTGACCCCTGTTACCGACCTCAAATCGAAATACTTAAAAAATAAAAGTTGTAGGTCTGCTCGTTATCTTTTTGAATCATCTTGAATCTCTTCAATCGGAGTTTGTATGAAAACGTTATGGTCATTTTACTACAGGAGGTCAAAACAGTCACACCTGACACACTATGAGCGCAGCTACGCCCAAATAAGCCTTGGAAACAGCGCAGCTGCGCCCCAATAGGCTTAGGGCACAGCGCAGCTGCCCCCGTTAGCAGAACAAGAACTTGCAGTTTACTGTTCTTGTGATTTTTCGACACTTTCTCCTTCTAATCTTCATAACTTGAGTTTTACACATCCAAATTAGTCCGTTTTTGATTCTATGGATTTGTAATTCAGAGAACTACAACATACCAAAGAATCAACAATTTACAGAAATATTAACTAAACCAAATCTTGACCCAAAACTCATTTTTATACTTTATTTTTCATGTTTTAACATGTTTAGCGTAATCATACACCACATATTCGATTCCAAACCAAATCAATCCGTTTAACCTTCGTTGTTTTCATTTTTCAACATATTAACAACATCTATCATAAATTTAAAGTTTCCATCACGAATTCATCATCAATTTTAGTCTCAAAATAGACCAAAACATACATATATTACCATAAAAGCTCAAATTTCCTCATCTTAGACATGTCTCCATGAATTTAATTACTGAAAACTCGATTCTAAACAACATACAACGAATTATATACGCTCAAAAACATATATTACACATTCCTTAGCAATTTAATCACAAAAAATCATCTTTTTGATGAAAACTCAAGAGAAGATAACTAGAGTTAGAACTAGATTATTACCTTCTGATTAGCTAGATAACTTGGATAATCTTGTTCCTCCTTTCTTTCTTTGGTTCTCAACCTTCACAATTTCTCAGAGAAATTCTTCTTCTTCTCTCTCAATTCTCTCTGAACTCTCTTCTTTTCTCAGCTCTTTACAAAAGAACGTATGAGGGAATAAACTGACATAGGAAGTTACCCACGTATAGTCTCAACGGTTATAAAAACCCAAATGCCACGAGACCTTGTTTGGTTACTACTCTTAACATCTTTTAATTTATTTTAATCATTCACTTATTATATGGTGCCGTTGTCACACCAAATTTAATTTAATTATTTAATCAATATAAACTCCACTTTATTTAACAAATCATTAACAAACATCAAGTTTAACTGCAACGGAACAAGCAATCCATTAGAAGAGTCACGTAGAGCATGATATCTACTATCTTCTATGATTTAAAAAAGTTTTTTTATCACTTTTATCGCTGAGACTCAGCTTAATAAATAATCCACATCATCGAATCACCCCTGCACTACGGCCAAGGATATTTTTCAGTATCACGACCACAAATTATCCATACACTACGGGCTAAGGATATTCGTGTTTTCACTGATGGTCATGATCATGCTAACAATTGTCCATCAATGCACTACGGGTCAATGAGGACTTTTACCACATCATTTGTAACATTACGGTCATGATTATACCGAATAATCCCTAGTCATAATCATACCAAGTCCATCTATGCACTACGGCCATAGATGACTTTCAACATAATATAAGCATGAGGATGATGATAATGATATAAGAATTCAATTAAAAGAAAACAAAGGATAAATAGATTTATAATTTAATTTATCCAGAATTCAATAATGTCCAAATTGTCAACATGATACTGCTTTGTGGAGTAAAATTTAAGAATAAATATTGTATCAAAAATGATTTGGATCGAAAAGAAATCAATTTTTGTCATGAATAGTACCCTAGGTGAATAGTAACTAAGTGAATAGTACCCCGTGATTAGTAACTTCGGAAATAGTAACCCCGTGAATAGTACTCCGGCATGAAAAAGTTAAAACTTATCAAGAATGCTCAGAATAATATTTCCATAAAAAGATACTGGATGAAGCACAAATATCAAGGATATTCTACTAATTTCATAGAGTATAGAAGCCAAAACTTTAACAAAATGAGTATAGAATTCGGAATCTGAAACGAAATAATATTACTTACATACTACAGAGTATGGAAGAAAATATTATTTCATATGAATATTGAACAAAAATAACATCCCTTACCTTGAAAAGAAGAGTATTCCAACTGGTATAGAAGGGATATTCTTGAAGAAAACTTTTACTATTTTCTACGCTCAAAGCTTTTTAATACTCGAAAGAAATACGCTCAATATTATAGAAGAAGAATTCTCTGATTCTGGTGTGATTTTCAATTCTAACTAAGCATCCTATTTTATAGAAGAATGGAAAGGATACTATTTGAATTTAGAAATCACGGACTGCACAGTGAAGAATGCACGGGCGCTCAACCAGCGAAAGTTTTTTGAATTTTGATTTTTATTGTACATTACTATGCAATAAAATATTCCAATAAAACAAAAACTTTAAATAAAATATAATATATTCTATTTAAAATCAAATAAAACAAAACTTATAATATATATATATATATATATATATATATATATATATATATATATATATATATATATATATATATAACCAATACATGCATATATATATATTTATATATATTATAATAATATAACTCCCTTCCTTTCCCGTAACCTTTCCCCCTGCTAATTTTAGATTTCCAAAGTCACATGTGGGCCCCACCTTTATTATAAAAAAAATATTGAAATTTTTTTTACCGATTATTTTGAAAAATGGGTAAATGGGGGTCCAACAAATCACTACAACAAAATCGGCTAATTCCGACAGAATATTCCGTCGGTCATAAGCCTGTTCCGTCGAACAAACTCTATTTCTGACGGAAATATCCATCCGAAATTCAGTCGTAAATAATCGCGTCGAAAATAAGATCCGTCAAAAATTCTGACGAGTATTACTTATCTTCCACGAAATTATCTCTGACGGATTTGCGTCGAACATTAACTATTTTCGACAGAATATATAGGACGAAACTTTCCGTCGGATAAAATAGGCCCTATTTCCGACAGAATTGTTCCCTCGGACGTATCTTATTTCCGACTGAAAATTAAAATAACCCAATATTCATAAAAAATGACTACTTATTAAGTTCGACGGACTTTGCGTCGGACATAGTTTATTTACGACGGATACGTTACGTCAAAGATAGAGTATTTACGACTGAAATTAGAATATTCTGGTATTTATTAAAAATTGGTTATTTGTTATCGCCGAGGGACGTTCCGTCGCAAATACCCTATTCCGTTGGAATTAACTATTTTTTTTAAATACAGATTTTAAAAGTTCAGTTTCTAGGTGTTTAAACCCATTAATGTATCTGTAACCTGTCACAACCCAATACAAAGTAATATAAACCTGTATCTCACATTCAAATATGCAACGTAGCACTAAAACATAATCTTCAACTCATTATCATTCACATTCACATTCAAATATCCACCAAAATGTATTATAAGCTAACCAATTACAAATATAAGCTAATGTTCCATAAATGTTAAACAATATAATTTACAATAGTTGTACAGACGCAATTAGACAATACAATATATGTAAAAGTTCTACAATATCATGAATATATACAAATGAACTATAAACTAGTAAAAGTATCATCATCGGGCGGAGGTGGACGACGCTGCTCTGGTGTATTGAAATCAGCCTCGTGCTCCTGCTCATCATCGCCAACCTACTCGCCATCGCCACCCTATTGATAGAATCAAAAATATAAATCATTAGTCCGTATATATATATATATATATATATATATATATATATATATATATATATATATATATATATATATATATATATATATATATATGTGTGTGTGTGTGTGTGTGTGTGTGTGAGAATTAACAAACTAGCCTTAATTGAAAAACATAAATAATAAGAATACCTGAGTAGGTGGGGGCGGATGAAAAGTCTTCTCCAAGAGGGTAATCACCATCCAGAGCATCTCGGCGCTCCAAGTGTCGAACTGCTCCCGAGGTAATCCCATACTCTCTATAGAGGCCCCTGCTATAATATCCTGAGCAATCTGGTGAAGACGAGAACTGGAAGGCAATTGCTGACGCCGAAAGACCGGATCGGTATGGAACCTATCCGACACGGCCCCTATCAGCCGCCGAAAGATATCGTCATCCAAGCCAACGCCCGTATGAGATGGTCCGACATGTGCTTTCGGACGCTGGCGCTGGCTGGAGCCTATAAAGAGATACAAATTCGATTACTAATAATAATTTATATAATGTGATAAATTCGGATAATTTCGTGGAACATAAAAAAATATTACCTCCAGGAAGTGTATATGCGGCTATCCTCGGCAGACCCAACACTCAATATCTGTCAGTACTGCTAGTAGGGGGATCCTGAGACGCGACCCATAGTCTCAGCTCCTCATCTCGATCTAATACAATATCGAGAAGAGGGGTGGCAGAATCTAATGGCTCAGAACCCCTCCTAATAGTCTCCAGCTCAGCTATACGCTTGTCCCGAAGCTTCTGAAATCTGTCATGTAATGTATTCCGTATACGTATGTTAATTATATCATTTTATTTACGATTGAATATTATTAAAAGCTAAATAGTAAGATGAGTTTTACCCGTATAGCTAAAGCTGCCTGAGATAAAGCACGCTCTTCCTAAGGCGTGTGGACTCGATCCCAAAACTCTAGCATGGTAGGATCTCGGCCCAAGGTCCTCCCCAATGCCTATTACAAATATTCATAAAACAGGTCTTAAGTATTTGTGTGAGAACTTGACATATAAATAACTAAATACAATGCACTTATCGTCTTCGCCTCCTCGAACGACTGAGAACCAGTGGTGTGTACTATCCAGAGCTGACCACGGTTCTTCTTCGCCTCCTCGGACTTTTTCTTGAAGTCATCAGCCTCCTAGTGTGCACACATAGCCTCCCAGGCTAAATCAGAGACTATGCAGGGCTGATGATCTCTGATGGTGGTCCCGGGGTGGTCCACAACTGCCCGGGCTGCCTTCTGTCGCATCTCATACAGCCATCCAGAGTAATTTGCAGCGACGTGATGCTCAATCACAACATCGCCAGCTGTCTGAGAGATGCTCGGGTCAAATCGATAATAAACCTATAACAAAAGATTATTTAAAATTAAGAACAATTGATTTCGTCATCCCAATACAACTATATGGTGATAATATGCTTAACTTACGTGGAACTCCCGCTAGACGGTCTGCATAAAAGTGGCATCGTACCACACATACTTATTGAACCGCATGCACCCTCTCGGGAGATGCGTCAAACAAATCGCATGTAGGGTGTGCTTAGCCACCGGGTCTAGTATACTACAGAAAAAGTATAACAATATGTGTTATGTGAATTGTGTTTTACAATAATTGATAGAAATAGTACAAATATAGTAACACTTACTGCTGGGAAACGACATCCACCGGTACTGTAAGTGGCACTGTCGGCGGACGACCAAAGATACTGAGGTTCGTCCCTCGGTGTCGTCGACGAGGTGCATCTGTAATAATTGTATTTAACATAGTACTTCAATAATCATTATAATTAATGCAGCCTGAGATATATTTAAATCCTAGTTAAGATAACTTACTTGCGCCTGAAGAAGAGCCTCCATCGTGGCTACCGTCTCCAGTACCGGATCGCCCACCATCACGACGACCTCCACCACTATGTTTAGCCATGAATATCCTACTGCAATAAAAAAATTGGTAGATTACAAATATGTCAGGTTTAACAATATGAGGTAAGTACTAATATAAATGCTCATTTTCAATTACGCACGTCATCAAACCCATCAGAATCAACGTGTATATCATTCTCGGATTCGGTATCTTCCTCATCCATAATTTCGAGATCAGTTTCGTCATCGTTATCATCCTCAACGACTACATAATCATTCATGTGTACGTTGGCCTCGACATCCTCATCGTTAGGTATGTCAATGACATCAGTACTCACCACATCTTCAGCATGGAACACTACGGCCAATGGGTTGCTCACATCTTCTTGCAACGCCTCATCCATACAAAACATGTTATCAACATTAAATGAGCGTGTTTTAGTAGTGACTACTGTGTACCAGGGGCTTCGAGTATTTACGACATTAGGAGCATAATACACTTGAGTCACTTGACTTGCTAACACGTACACGTCATCAGACTTTAACACTGACTTGATATCCACGGTTGTGATTCTATTACGATCAACTTTAACCCCCTTTTCAGTATCAAACCAGCTACACTTAAATGTAACTACCTTTTTGCCGCTGTGATAATTAAGCACAACTACATCCTGTAAACGACCATAGTAATTGGACTCAGAATCTTGGTAGCAGCTTCCTAACACCACAACCCCAGAATTGACTGATATGAGTTCATGCAAGTCATCGACTCTAAATCTGTACCCATTCACGATGCAACCAAGAAAAGAACTAACAACTTTGTAAGGTCCTTGGATGACATCTATAAAACGCTCAGAAATATTCTCCGCTTCAACCCTTTTCTTAAACCACTGTTGGAAATTAGCATTAGTGAATGTTTCTAATTCTGCTACAGTAAAAGTTGGGTTAGAAGCATATGCTTCCTCTTTGAATGAACTGCGATATTAGTAAAATGTCTTTAACATATATAGAGATGACTACACATGTAAATTGTACTAACTAAAGCAATTAAGCTTAGACTTACGTGATGTATGATGATATTTCGGGCATATTTAGAAGCACGTATGTAGATTTTCTGATATCACACTGTCCCTTATCTCTTTCCTCCCCATAGTATAACATGCAATCCTGCTCACAAGCATCAATTTTCTGATACCCCATATTTAACCCCTTGACCATCTTCTTCACTTCGTAATAATTCGTAGGAAGAGTATGATCCTTGGGTAAGAACTGACCAATTATAGCGAGCAAATCGTTGAAACCTCTCTCACTACAGTCGTGCTCATTCTTGAAGTGTAAGAGCTTCGTCACTGCAAAAAGCTTGGTGTTCGTATCATTTCCCGGATACAACGTGACCCCATATTCATATAGCAACTTGTAAAAGGCAGCAACTGAATCATTTGGCACTTGCTTCGCACTACTTAAAGAAGGTTCATATTCAGCCCAGTCAATAGTTGTAGGGCCATAAGCATCGACCAACGTCTCAACTGGATCATAGTTTTCGACGTATGAATCCCATGGAATTGGTTGTTCCACAATATTTTCAATCACTTCTGATTCCCCGTGATGAGTCCATGAGAAAATAAGTCGAATTTAATCTTGTCGACTTTCTTCCAAATCAGATTTTTACACTTGACACACGGGCATCGCATCTTCCAGTGCGGATCATCCGTATGTTCTAGTGCATTGTTCAAGAAATCTAAAACCCCAACACAATAAGCTGAGACTAATCCCCTCCCATCACTGGGTATCCTATGGTACATCCAACTCCGGTCGGCTGATATTTTTAACTACACAGAAGTACGCATTTAGTTAATTTGGATATTCATGTGTGAATTAGATTTACCTAGTATCTCTACAGCATAGGGGTAAAGCTTCTATCCCGTTATTGGATGCGTCTCGTCACTAGTGCAAACACGTTGAGTACGTTTCATGAGTTTTAAGAAAATTTCGACAGCACCTCCCCATGGTCTCCAAGAACACGAAATAGACTAAGATAACTTAATCTAAGTATGCACTCAGAGAACATATAGAGATAACAGTCGATTAATCCTCAAAATAACAAAAAATGTACCGTTTCGTATTTGCACCGGCCTAAGTGAGAGACATAACATCCAATAACAGTCCCAAACTGGGGACTGTCCGACATTCACCCCTATTGAGTGTATGTCAAACGTGTTTCTAAGTTTTAAAGTATAGTACATATATAATTGAAAATGATACTTAGTTTATTGAAAATTGTGGCAAACTACACAAATGCTACTTAGTTTATGAGAATTGTTATGTGGAATCTCTAATTGAGTCGGCAATCGGGAAAAAAAAGGGTCGTAGTTCTTGTTGTGTCCTATACTCGAATAATAAAATTATTTCAATTACTGCAAACATTCCTCGCTGTTCCATCATAACAGATGACAACATCCCGAAGGACTTCCATTAAGCTATTGAACAAAGTTTTAGCTTAAGCAACCCTCTAGATGAACGAACGATCACTTCTCTGCTAGGAATGAATCATCTCCCCATATGGGTCCAATCCATGATATAGACAGCTTCTCACCACTCCGAATTCCTCAAATGGATAGTTCTCATACAAGAGGTGATCGAGACGTTCTGTGAGAACTACCCATCTGAAGAATTTGGAGTGGTGAGAAGCTGTTTATATCATGGATTGGACCCATATGGGGAGATGATTCAATCCTATGAGAGAAGTGATTGTTCGCTTATTTAGAGGGTTACTTAACCTAGAACTTTGTTCAATAACTTACTGGCACTCCTTCCGGATGTTGCCATCTATTATGATGGAACAGTGAGAAATGTCTGCAGTAATTCAATTACCTTTATTATTCGAGTATAGGACACAAACAGGAACTACGACCCCTTTTTTTTTAATTGTTGCCGAGAAACCGATTGGAGTACTATTAGCTGCAACTGCTATGTCGAAACATGCATACAAGAAAGAGTACATATATGTAGGGAGAGTATTATTGCTTTTATAAATTGAAAATTGTGGCAAACTAAGAAAATGCTACTTAGTTTATTTTGCCAATGATAATAAACTAAGTAAGTGGTACTTAGTTTATGAGAATTGTTATTTGGAATCTATAGAGACTATTGTTCGACATTCACTCCTACTTAGTTTATTTTGCCAATGATAAACTAAGAAAGTGGTACTTAGTTTATGAGAATTGTTATTTGAAATCTATAGAGACTACTACTGTTCGACATTCACTCCTAGCTACTTAATTTATTTTGCCAATTAATGATAAACTAAGTAAGTGGTACTTAGTTTATGAGAATTGTTATTTGAAATCTATAGAGACTACGTACTATTCAACATTCACTCCTACTTGTCAAACGGGTTTCTAATTAATTTATCTTGTATTATATTATATAGTTTTTAAATTTTTTTACTAAATTCATTATTAAATTTAATTTAAATTAAATTTTATTCTATTATTTTTTTTATTTCATGTTTTATTGGATTATATTTTATTTGTATTATATTATATATTTTAAAATATTTTTTATTAAATTTAATTTATTTATTAAATTAAATTTTATTTATTTTTTTCATTATATTTTATTAAATTTAAATTATTATAATTTATTATTATTATTTTGTATTTTATTTTATTTCATCTTATTATTACTCATATTATATTATATTATTTTATTTTATGTATTTTATTTATTTATTGGATATAATTTAAGTTATTTCATTTAGGAACAATTATTTTATTTTATTTTATCTTAAATTATCGTATCTTATGTTATTTAATTTTATTATTTTATATTATATTATATTATATTATTTTATTTATGTTTATATTATTTATAATATTATTTTATTTTATTTAGTAGTACAAAACTAAGTAAATATTACTATAAACTAGGTTATTTTAGTATTGAAAAATTAATTAAGTAACATATTTAAATAGTCACATGGGCCCACAAAATTTGCAATTGAAGACTTCTGACAGAAATTCAGTTAGCAATTCCATCGGAAATATCATGTGTAATTGCATACAGAAAAATAAATTGAAACATTTACCAGATGCTGTACACTAAACAGAAGCTGTAACATAAGCTGCAATCCCAATTTGCACAGCAGTTTGCATAACAGTTAGGCAGAACACAATTTCGGTAACCCAATTTTCACAACAGTTAGGCAATTAACACAAATAATAACCCTTATAATTTCAGTAGAACACAAATAGATATAACCTATTTTGGCAGAACACAAATAACCCATTTCGACAGAACACAAATAATAACCCTTATATTGACAATTAACACTTAAGTCCCAATTTCAGCAATGAATCCAAAATATATATAGTAGCAGTAATTATCATCAATATATATATATATATATATATATATATATATATATATATATATATAGTACCAATTTCAGTGTAATATGCACAATATAGGGCAAGAAATTATACCTAATTATACAAATAAACCATTACTAACCTTAGGCCTTAGCTAGTTTAAAAACCGGTTAAAGGAGGAGAAGGAGAAAGCAGAGTCCAACCCGGCCAGAACGCGAGTCGTCGACGTCGACTGCGTAAGGGAGGGTCGCCGGCAGTGGCGCTGTATGGAAGGGTGGCCGGCAGTGGGGCTGAGTGCAGAGAGTGGTGAAGAGAGAGAGAGAAAGAGAGAGGCGAACGTACGGTGAAAGGGGAAAAGGGGTGGTGGGGGACCGGCGGTGACCGGATGGGTGGGGTGGGGAGGATGAGAGAGGGAAGGAGAGTACTGGGGGGACCGGTGTGGGGGCGGTTAGGATGAGATCGAGGAGGAGTGACAGAGATAAATTAAATGAGCGTCTGAAATGAAAAGGTAGAAGGTGAAAGGTTTTTATTTTTATCTCCGACGGAATATCTGTCAGACATACGTCTCTCGGAAATAGTTTAAGTTCGACGAAAAGTCTCTCGGAATTAATGTTTTTTCGTCTAAATTACTTTTCGCGGTGGCGCCAAACTTGGCGCCAACTGGGGAGGACTAAGTTCGACTGAATTCCGTCCTAATTGATGTATTTCCGAAGGACTTATATCCGACACATTATTCCGTCGAACATAATCCTATTTCGACTGAATTTAATTCGTTGATGATACGTCAGTCGGAAATAGGCAGTTTTCTTGTAGTGAATACTTCATAAAAATCCCCCCAATGGTTTTGACAACGTTTATTCAAATTATTATAACTCGTAATATTAACAACCAGATCGTTCCCAGGAAAGAGGGGGCTTTCCAATAAGGATTTCTCCCTATTGGATCGCAATTAGGTGACCGTTCTCTCCTCGACAGAACTTTCTAGACATTGTTAATTATGCAAATAATAGTATGAATAACTTGTCATCTCAATTATTGATTTAATAATATATAAAATATCGACAATAATTTAATCAAATAACGTGAGATACTATGTAGCAATTACTGTAGCAATAATTGAACAAAACAGAGTGACTTCTCATGTAAGCATCAATAATAAATACCGTGTACTACTATGCAACCAGGCGTATTACTGTACTTTTAACACCGGGTATTTCAACAGTTAACGGTAAAACGTTCGCCGTTATTTTTATAAAAAGATATTCTTGTCATTTTCTCATTCCGAAAATAATTCCGTTGTGGAGTTCACCAATGATTGTGCCGTCGTACGAATATTCCTTGTTAAAACGAATATTTCCCGACCAATCGAATATAATATAACAACTTGCTTACTTTGCAAAATTTATAAATATTACTCACAACTATAACATTATTTCAATTTCAAACCTTAATATTCAAAAATAATATTTATAAAAAAATTCATCTTTATTCATAAAAGTTGGGGTCTTACAGTAGCACACGGTATTGCACAGTATCTCTGATTATTGATTCTTACATAAGAAGTCACTAAGTTTCATTCAATAATTGTCACAATAATTGTTGCACTGTATCTCATATTATTGATTCAATTATTGTCACAGTAGCATCTGCACAATATTTTATATTATTAAATTAATAATTGACACGACACAATTATTGATATTATTAGTTAGCATTATTGGTAATGTCTAGAAAGTTTTATCGAGGAAAGGAGTTATGTTATATAATTGCGCACTAATAAGAATAAATCCTTATCAGAAAGCCCTCTTTTTCCTGAAAATGATCTAGTTGTTAATATTGCGAGCTTATAATATTAATTGTGAATAATTATTATGTGGTGGATATTGGCTCAATTTTGATATAAATGAAGGAATTTAGCATGAAACATTTGTTGAAAGTTTGGCAATTATCTTCTCTGATAAAATATTTTTATAATATAAATGGTAATATTATTATTATAATATATAATTTTCAGCATATGAGTAAAAGTGGAGTAAAGGTTATCATTTTGATTTGGTATTCTTTAAAAAAAACCTTCCGTGCACTTCTGCACATTGTTTTTCTTTTTGGTGGATTGATTGAATGCATGCAAAACTTATTTTCTAAGTGTGGGCCCTCACCATAAGGAAATGGGAGGAATTAGGCAGAGAAGAAAGAAAGGGAGTTAGGCAGGAAATTAGGCAAGCCTGCTTAATTTTTTTTCTCCCTCCGAATTTTACTATAAAAGGGAGGTTACCCCTCCTTCCTAAACACACCATCAATATCAGAAATTCTTATTCTATAGTATTGTGAGTATTTCTTTTGAGTATAATAATACTTTGAGTGTAGTTTTTAGTGCAAGATTTTCTCAGGATAATATCTGATATTCCAAGTCAAAACTAGCTTCTACTAAGGTAAAAGATATCATTTTCTTTCATACTCCATATTATGTAAGGGATATTATTTCATTTCATATTCCTAAATTTAAACTTACTATGGTAAGTACTGCTTCTATAATTCCTGAAATGATTAAAAATTTCTTAAGTTTTGCGCTTCATCTAATATCATTTCGTTGGAATATTGGTCTGAACATTCCTATTTAAATTTTTAATCTTTTCATATTGGGGTACTATTCATACGGTACTATTCATGAGTACTGTTCACAACAGAATTTAATTTTCTTTTCTGTCCAAATTATTTTTGATACATGAATATCATTCTTAAATTTTACTTCACAAATAGTTATCATGTTAACAAGTTTGACATTTTTGAACTCTAGATAAATTGAATTAGAAATCTCTAATATTTATCTTTGATCTCACTTGATTGATTCTTTATATCATTGTCATCATCCTCATGCTTATATTGTACTGGAAGTCATCTTTGGCCCGTAGTGCAAAGATGAACTATTGATTGGTATGATTATGATCAGGAATTGTGTATTGCTATAATCATAACCTTTAATGTTACAGATAAGGTTTGTGGTAAAAGTCCTCTTTGGCCCGTAGTGCATAGATGGACAGGTGTTTGACATGATCATAACTACTAGTGATACAAACGATTATATTTGGCCCGTAGTGCATAGATAATTCGTTGATTAAAAATAATTATTGATTGGTGTTACGGAGATAAAATATTGATAATAAACTTTTAAATCATAGAAGATAGTAGACATCATGCTCTACTTGACTCTTCTAATGAATTGTTGTTTTCGCTGCAGTTGTTGATTTAAAACTTGTTATCTATTGTATTCTATCAGATTTTTTTCTGTTGAGTACTAAGGATAATTTATTTTACATTATCTTAATCATAATATTCTTTACTGGGCTAATTGAGCTTACCCTTTTCTTTTTGGTTCCATTGTTCTTCTCAGGAGGCGAGAATGTAGTTGGGACTAGTCGGGGAGTGGAGTGATGGTTCGAGATGGTTATTATAGTCGTCCTCACTATTTTGTAAAATAGTGTGACAATAATTGTAATGAGAATTTTATTTGAGTTGGTTATTGTCTACGAGACGATATTTGTATTAAAACTCATAGCGTATATTTTGTCATATTTTACACGACAATTGATAGTTGTATAAATAATGTTGTATTTGATTTCTATACCATGTATTTGGCGACTCAGAATAGGTTGTGTGGACCTATTTTGGGGGCATCACATATATAACCTAACTCCTTTCCTCGACAAAACTTTCTAGACATTGTCAATAATGCTAACTAATGATATGAATAATTGTGTCGTGTCAATTATTGATTTAATAATATAAAATATTGTACAGATGATATTTTGACAATAATTGAATCAATTATATGAGATACTATGCAACAGTTACTATGGTAATTATTAAATAAAACTGAGTGACTTCTTACGTAAGAATCAATAATCAGAGATACTGTGCAATACCGTGTGCTACTGTGCAACCACGCGTATTATTATACTTTTATTACCGGGTATTTTAATAATTAACGGTAAAAGCTTTGCCGTTATTTTTTATTAAAATGTTACTTTTGTCGCTTTCTATATCCGACAGTTATTCCATTGTGTGGTTCACTAATGATTGCGCCATCTTACGAATATTCTCCGACAAAAAGAATATTTTCCGACCAAAAAAATATTCCCCGACTAAACGAATATTTTATGACAACTTGCTTTTTTTGTAAAATTTGCACATATCACCCATAACTATAACGTTATATCAAATCAACACCTTATTATTCAAAATAATAATTAAAGAAAATTAAATCTTTATTCATAAAAAGTTAGGGTCTTACATATGTCATTATTAGCTTAGTTGATGATTATTGGACTTATGATATATACAGGTTTATATATATACAGGTTTTTAGCAATATATATGTTGAATGATTGGAATATATTGTTGTTATTGGGCTAAAACAGGTTCTAGGTACAAAAAAATTGGGTTTAAACACTTGGAAATTGAAATTTTAAAAAAATTATTAAAAACAAAATTATTTTATTTCCGACGGAATAAGGTATTTCCGATGGATATTCTGTCGAAGATAGGTTTTTTTCCTAAATTAGACTAAAAACAAATTTTCCGTCGAAGATAACTTATTTTCGACAAAAGTTTCAGTTGAAAATATTCCCCGTTTATGTTCGACGGAATTATTCTGTCGTACATATTCCCTCGAAGATAGCTTATTTACGACGGAATTTCGTTGCAAATAAATCAGTCGAAAATAAATGGCTTCGACAAAATTATCAACGGACTTATTTTCGACGGATGTATATTCGACGTAATTTCTGACGGAATATTCCCTTGTAAATAAGTTACTGTCGACGGAATAGGCTTAGTTCTGACGAAATGTTCCGTCGAAAATAACTCTTTTCCTTGTAGTGACTATTTTCTTTAATTTTCAAAGATATTTAAGAAACATTCAGATTTAACTTGTAAAAAATGAAAAACCTAAAGTTTAAATGTATTTGAGCCTAAAATATATTTTGCTCAATTTTGCTAATTTTTAATGGACTTAACTTGGCGATCAATCGATCATCTTAAATAAAAACACGTAGGAAAGGTTATACATATTTCATGCAGCCAAAATCAAAATATTTCAAAAAAACAAAAAACCTTGGCATCCCTTCATCAAAGTCCTATTTAGGTCAAGGACTTAAAAGTTAGTGGAGCTACAAATTAACCTTGAGGGGCTAATCCTTAAAGAACAGTTTCTTGTGGGAGCTACAAATATGGAATTTTTTTGTAATTGAACAACTTTTTCTCCTAGTAATCTGTAAAATAATTCTTGACCCTGCATTCAAGGATCTGGTTAGCATGAAGTTATTTTTTTGGTAAGTTGGTCAATTGGCCAATAGAATACTGACGCACATATAATCTCTCCTGCGTGTCAGTATTCTATTGGTCAATCGACCAACTTACCTAAAAATAAACTTCATACTAATCACTTCCTGCATTTAAAGTCTTTGTTCACAGACACGTTGTGAAGTGACAGATTATCAGTTTTATTTAAATCAAATTGAGATATTTATTGAGGGAGGGAGGGAGGCTATTAAGCAGCAGTCACCCTTCTCTCGATTTCATTCCCATTCAAAAAGAGCTTTATCAAAGGTACGTAGTATTTTCGTGGAGAGGCTATGGGTGATATGTCAGTTAAGAGACTTGGAATGATAACAATACGTAGTTGGAATGATTAACAAACTTATATTTAAAACTTTATAAAAGTGGAATTTTTATAAAAGTTAATTTCCCTCATATTTTAAATAATTTATATATTTAGTTTTGTGGGTAGGTGTATTTTATGTCAGAAATAAATTACAGTTAAAAATAGATTTGTAGCTCCACTAACTTTTAATGAATTTAATTTGAAGATCATCTTAAATAAAAATTAAAAATTTAGCAAAGCTTATACATATTTCATGAAGCCGAATTATAAATATTTACAATTTAAATTAAAAAAAAAAAGAAGAAAGAATATTGACTTTTTGGAGCTGTAAAAATAATGACTGGTCTACCATTCTTAAATTCATAATTCTTGACCTCCAATCAAAGTCTTTGTAATACTTTGTTAAAGGGACATTGAATGCGAAATAACGATTAATTATATAAAAAAAATATGATTGACAAAAGAAAAAGCACTCCACCAAGTGGAGGGCAAGGGATGAATTAATAAAAAATCTCAAAATTAATTATGTTAAAAGAGTATAGGCCAATTGCTTACCAAAATATGAAAAATACAATTTTCGATTACAGTGTTTGCAAATTAAATTGTTGTCTATAATGATAAGACACTAATTAATCAAACACATTTTCCTACTCTTTCAAAATTCGGTTAAAAAAAATTCATTAGAAAACGCATTCCAAATGCAACAAATTGGCTTCTTTTATGTTTTTCTTTTTTATCCCATAATTATAAAAGTAATCGAATTTTATTTGGCTACTCAATTTCAAGTCTTCAAAATAAAAATTAACTTGAAAACTAATTGGTGTTTTTTAAATGCAAACTTGAAAAATAGTTCAAAATCTTATAAAAGTGGAATTTATTTAAAATTTATGTAAAAGCTAGTGATGTTTTTTTAATAATTAATTGACCAAAACAAACACCCCACTGAGTCAAATCAATAAAAGCAAGGCGTAGAAATAGCTTGATACAGCTTTGAACTAGTAGTTGGGAAATGGGTGATAAGACGATGGGTGAGTTTTTTTTTGTATATTGTTATTTTTTTATGAAATGATAATGAAACAACGTGTAAAGCATAAGCGTAAGGACTTTCTAGCCCACCGAAGCAAGTCAATCAAAACTAGTAAACCCTTTTTGGAAAGCTAAATGTTTTTCTTGGTGAGCAGGTCATTTGGACCGTTTCCTTGCTTAATTGTATCTTTTTATATTCTACTCAGACTGCTTCCTTCTATCTTAAAATGCACTATAAATAGCAACCATAACATGATCATTTCACATAGCAACTCAGCAAGAATGAAGATTCCAGCTTTTTTCCAGCTTTGTTTCCTTTTTGTTCTTTTATCAACTTTTTCATGGGCAGATAAATCACATGAAGATTTTGTTCAATGCCTAACAAGATTTTCTCGTAACTCAACTTTAATATCACAAGTTACTTACACCCCAAGCAATTCTTCATACACATCTGTCTTGCAATTCAGCATAAACAACCTCCAATTTTCATCGCCTAAAACCCCTAAACCCCTAGTCATTGTTAAACCCGTGGATGAATCACAAATCCAAACGGTTATTTATTGTTCCAAGAAATATGGCATTCAAATGAGGATTCGATGCGGTGGCCATGATTACGAGGGACTTTCTTATGTATCACACGTCCCATTTGTGCTACTCGATATGATTAATCTTCGATCAATCAATGTGGACCCTATAGCTGCAACAGCATGGGTCCAAGGCGGTGCAACCCTAGGTGAACTTTATTATAGAATTGCTGAGAAAAGTAACACACTTGGGTTTCCGGCTGGCGTTTGGTCAACTGTTGGTGTTGGTGGACTTATAAGTGGAGGAGGATATGGCACATTGAGACGAAAGTATGGTCTTGCTGCTGATAATGTTATTGATGCCCGATTGGTGGACACCAATGGAAGAATTCTCGATAGAAAATCAATGGGTGAGGATCTCTTTTGGGCTATTAGAGGAGGTGGCGCTTCTAGCTTTGGAGTTATTCTTTCTTGGAAAATAAGACTAGTTCCTGTCCCAAAAATTGTGACCATTTTTGAAGTGGACAGAATTTTAGAACAAAATGCAACTGAAATTGTTCATCGGTGGCAAACTGTAGCCCCTAAACTACCTAAAGATCTCGAAATCCGAATCGTGGCACAAAGCATATGGAAAAATTCAATCAATCAAGATGTTAAAACAGCACTTAACGACGATTCAAGTACTCATGAAAATGATAAAACAGTACGCTTCAGATTCGTTGCCTTGTTCCTTGGTCGAATGGATAAACTACTTCCGTTGATGGAAAAAAGGTTCCCCGAGTTAGGTTTATTGAAAGAAGATTGTGTAGAAGTTAGTTATATCCAATCTGTGCTAATTTTCTCGTTATTATCCCCCGAAGAGCCTCTTGATGTTTTGTTGAATAGAACTTCATTTAAGATTCCTTTTAAGGCGAAATCAGGCTTTGTAGATAAGCCAATTTCAAGAAAGGGTCTAAATGGGATATGGGAAATACTTCTCAAAGAAGAACCAGGAACAACTAAAATGATCTTGACATCATACGGTGGAAAAATGGATGAGATTTCAGAATCTGCGATTCCGTTTCCACATAGGGCAGGAACATTGTACATGATGTACATGAGGGTGCTTATGGATCAAGATAGAACAAAGCGTATGAAATGGATTAGAGGGTTGTACGAGTATTTGACTCCGTATGCTACTAAGTCTCCGAGAACTGCATATGTGAATTATAATGATCTTGATTTGGGAGTGAACAATTTAAAAGGTAGTACGAGCTATGCAAAAGCGAGCAAGTGGGGTAAAAGTTACTTCAAGAATAATTTTGATAGATTGGTTCAAGTGAAGACGAGAGTTGACCCGGATAATTTTTTCAGACACGAACAAAGTATACCTCCTCTTTCATAAAAGTCGAACATGTAGGATCCCAGATACTGGTTAGTTAGTTTCTTCAACAAATTTGATTCAATATTGTATGACCTTTGAATATGTATAACCTTCACAATCTGTAACTATAATTTTATTTTATTTTTGTATCAATAATTTTGCTATTGGGAGCTGTCGTTGACACTCCAAAATTAACCTCACTTTAACTTTACAAATTCAAACAATTAGCACAGTAGTAAGCAAGGATCGATCCCACAAAAAGTGATTTGTTTTATATTTATTCTAATATTTCTAATAAAAAAGGGTTTTGAGTTTGTATTAAACTAATTATAAATAACCAAATAAATTAAAACTTCAGTTCTTCAGTCCAGTATTTCCTTTTCACAACAATGGATTAATCAAGTGTAACATTATTTATGTAACGACCCCAAAATTCATATAATTCAACTATTGATTTCGGTCGTTAATAATACGTCTAATTTCTGATTTTACATCATTATTCGATGTTAAACTTAATAAAATGCAGAATAATTTAAACATTTCTATCTTCTTACTTTAATTCCCTGAATCAAAACCTTTATCATTACCTATTTTTGAACCATACTTAGCTTATTACTCACTTTATCAAAGTTAATAAATAAAACTTACATCCAGGTTCAATACCCTATATACATCGGAGAAAATTTAAACTTTATAACTCAACATAATATATTATCAAGTACATTATCCAGAACATTAAACATGGTTCAAATAATAACAACTCAACCAAAGTATATAAATCTTCATGCATTACATCTGATTCATGTCTTTCAAGTAGCACTTAGCGTTACCTTGAATCCTTAACCTGCAAAAGTGGTTATTTGCAAGGTTGAGCTCGACAGCCCAGTAAATCTAACAGTTGTCATGCATCACGTAGCACATAATAACATGCTCAACATATATCTCATAATCATTGGACTAACATAACATACATGCTGCAGTTCACATAACAAGTATAAATATTAAGTTCCTTACTCAATTAACATTCTTTATTCAATCAACGTAGTCATAAATTGACTTTAACGTTTCATACTTTCAACATATATAACACATTATGCTCTTTGTAATAAAGATTTAAAACAGTTCATCATCAAGTTCACATAGCAAATAGGAACTGAAAGACTTGCCTTGATCATTGTTTACCAATAACATTTTAACAGCTTATAGCTATCTGCACTTCACGTGCCCTACATAATTATATAATCATGCACATCAACTATTAGTCACATAGCAACGCATAGTAGTTGTACTGTAAACTTTACTCTACATCCCATAACTCTTTCTATTAATCAATACACAATGTTCAATTTGATTGTGTTAACTTTCAACTTATATGTCACTATATTTCTTCTTATTCATACTCGAAGTTCATTCAAGTGTTTAAGTCTTGCTAGGACTCCTTATTGGTTTATATTAACCCTATTCCATATATTATAATGTTCACTTCAATTGAATTGAAATACTTTTTAAGTTCATTAACACTTGTCACGATGTTTCAACGTTCATTCTTCACACGCCCAATTCATCTTTCTTGTGTATACTTAGTATGCTTATACAACTTATCTAATACATCATTTATTAATGTTAAGCATCATTATATTTACTAAATTTCATATTTTATAACTTAGAACAACATCTTTTATCTTCAGAAGTACTACACTTTTATACGTGCATACCCGACGCCCTCCAATTGCCTCTGAATGCACATCAGTCTCAAAGATGTTCATTTGACCCCTGTTACCGACCTCAAATTGAAATACTTAAAAAATAAAAGTTGTAGGTCTGCTCGTTATCTTTTCGAATCATCCTGAATCGCTTCAATCCGAGTTTGTATGAAAACGTTATGGTCGTTTTACTATAGGAGGTCAAAACAGTCACACTTGACACACCATGAGCGCAGCTACGCCCAAATAAGCCTTGGAAACAGCGCAGCTGCACCCCAATAGACTTAGGGAACAGCATAGCTGCCCCCATTAGCAGAACCAGAACTTACAGTTTACTGTTCTTGTGATTTTTCGACACTTTCTCCTTCTAATCTTCGTAACTTGAGTTTTACACATCCAAATTAGTCCGTTTTTGATTCTATGGATTCATAATTCATAGAACTACAACATACCAAAGAATCAACAATTTACAGAAACATTAACTTGTTGGAAATGGGTTTGACAATGATAAATATTAAAGCATTTTGAGGCTTAATTTAATGTGGGACCCATACTCCGGAAATGTCGGTTCCATGTACTAATGCGTTCTCCTCCGCGAGAAGTATAACGTGGTATATTTATGTGTTTAAATCCATTAAGAATTGAATGAGAAAATTGACTCCAAAGTCACCTACTTGTAATGTTGTAAATTGCAAAAGTCCCACATAGGGCTTTAGAGGGGAAAATGAATAACATATATATGGGATGTTTGCTAAATGGGAAGGGCCCCAAGGGGCACCCCCACTTTTATGGAAGGGAGAGGACCTAGCCAAGGCTTGGTTCAAACCCACACGCGCGCGCCGCCGCTGTCCGTCCGGTCGGGCCGGGCTCGGGTTCGGGCGGGTGGGTGGGTCATGATATATATCTTTTTGGAAAAAATCTGTTTAATAAATTATCAGATTTTGTTTAAGTTATATCTATACTACGAAGTTTTGACTGCACTCCAACGGTAATAAACTGCCAACTGATTCTATAAATTAATCAGTCTGGGCGCCAAAAAGAGATACGTTTTATTTTTCTCGTTCCTTCCTTTCTGAAAGATCTCGTTCCTTCCCTTCTAAAAAAAATTCCGTTTCTGCAGATTGTTCTCGTTTCCCGTTTGACAGAGTCCCGTTCTGCAGTTCCGTTCTGCAAAGAATTTTCTCGTCCCGTACTCTGCAAATCCCGTTTCTGTTCTACAAATTCCGTTTTGGTGTGAGGTTTTTCCCTTTATTTTATTTACATGCATCAATATTATAACTTGTAGTTTTCATGCATCATTAATATAAGTTCAGTACATAAACATAAAATTTGGTTCGATGTGTTCTTAATTTTGAAGTGTTTCTAATTAGCACCTGTAAGGGAATAAATTTTCTTTAAGGAGACTTTGTGAATTCAAAGGACTCGGATTTATTTATTAATATTTTCTGTGTTATATATATATATATATATATATATATATATATATATATATATAAAATTATGTTCTGTTTTATCATATTTATATATATTAAATAATACTATATATTACAGATAACAATCTTAAAGCAAATTTATATTCTGGAAATTGTTTGCATATTAATAGATACTATTATGTTATTATATATATTAATATATATATTCGGGTTCATTATTTATATTAATATACTGAACTAGGATATATTACACCTGATGTACTACGAGTAATGAATAGTTATATATCACAGTTCAGGATATAGTTATTTTCATTCTTTAAGGTTCATTATTTATATATCAATATTATGTTAATTTATAAATGTTACCGACTTTGAATTACATGCATATTATATGTATTAATTGTTTGCATGCTAATTCTGTTATTTTATATGTGCAGAATATTATATATATATTACATGTAAACTGAGTTTTATATTAAGTTCCATGTTAATTGATTATATGTTAATGTTCTGTTATTTTGTATTGGTTTATTATGTTCCATGTTATTGTGTATTTTGTTACATGAATTGGATTTTAACAAAACCTGTCCAACTTTAGAATAATTTTTTTTTTAAAATAGAAATTTGTAAACAGAATTTGGATTTGTGCTATACAAATTTGTAAAACAAAAATTGTGAACAAATTTTCTACAACAGAAATTTTGTAAACAAAATTTGTTGTTTGAATTCTGTTAAATTTTTGTACAACAGAAATTTGTTTCTGATTATTGATAGTCTTTATTTGTATAACAGAAATGGCATCTACTGGTACCATACCTGCCGTGAGTGTGCCTCATAGAGAAAAGCCTGAAAAGTTCAATGGAACTGATTTCAAGCGTTGGCAACAAAAGATGCTCTTCTATCTCACAACACTGAACTTGGCAAAGTTTCTACAAGAGGACTGTCCTACTCTTGTTGAAGGGGAAACTGACAAGGAAAAAGTGTCTGCTGTTGATGTATGGAAACATGCAAATTTCCTTTGCAGGAACTATGTGATGAATGGTTTAGATAATACATTATATAATGTATATTGTACAATTCAAACTACAAAAGAACTTTGGGAGTCTTTAGACAAGAAATATAAAACTGAAGATGCCGGCATAAAAAAAATTTATTATTGGTAGATTTCTTAACTATAAAATGGTAGATTCTAAAGCAGTTATTACTCAGGTTCAAGAATTACAAGTAATTCTACATGACATTCATTATGAAGGAATGTCATTAAGTGATTCATTCCAAGTTGTTGCAATGATTGAGAAACTTCCACCATCATGGAAAGACTTCAAGAATTATCTGAAGCATAAACGCAAAGAGATGAATCTTGAAGAACTGATTGTGCGACTTAGGATTGAAGAGGACAATCGAGGATCTGAGAAGAAGAGTGGGAAAATAATCATTGAAGCAAAGGCAAATGTGGTAGAACAAAGGCCAAACAACAACAAAAGGAAGCGTGAAGGCAAAGATGCTTTCAAGGCCAAGAAGAAATTCAAAGGTAAGTGCTTCAACTGTGGCATCCAAGGACATAAATCAAGTGAATGCCGCAAGCCAAAGAAGTTCAAGAAAGAGCAAAAGCCTCAAGCAAATTATGACAGAACTGGAAAAGCTTTCTGAAAATATTTCAGACATTAATCTTTCTGCAGTTGTATCTGAATGTAATTTGGTAGGAAACTCCAAAGAATGGTACGTGGACACTGGGGCTACTCGCCACATTTGTTCCAACAAATGGATGTTTTCTACATACAAACCAGTAGAAAATGATGTTCAATTATTCATGGGAAACTCCTCAAGTTCAAAGGTTGAATGACGTGGAAAGATTGTACTGAGAATGACATCTGGCAAAGAACTGACTTTGAACGAAGTGCTTCATGTGCCAGATATTCGCAAAAATCTAGTTTCTGGGTCACTACTTAGCAAGAATGGCTTCAAGTTGGTGTTTGTGTCTGATAAATTTGTACTTACTAAAAATGATATGTTTGTAGTAAAGGGCTACATGACTGATGCGCTCTTTAAGATGAATGTTATGACTGTTGTACCGAAGTCTATTAATAATAATAAAATTAATTCTTCTGCTTACTTGTTAGAATCTTCAAATATATGGCATACTAGATTAGGACATGTTAATTATAATACTTTGTGTAGATTAATTAATTTAGAATTCTTGCCTAAATTTGATATTAATCAAAAACATAAATGTGAAATTTATGTGGAATCAAAAATAACAAGATTACCCTTTCATTCTGTTGAAAGAAAAACTAAACCTCTAGATTTAATTCACACTGATATATGTGATTTAAAGTTTGTGCAAACAAGAGGTGGAAAAAAATATTTCATTACCTTTATTGATGATTGCACACGATATTTTTATGTATATTTGCTAAGAAGCAAAGATGAGGCAATAGAAATGTTTCAATTTTATAAAAATGAAGTTGAAAATCAACTTGGCAAAAAGATTAAAGCAATAAGAAGTGATAGAGGTGGTGAATATGAATCACCATTTGAAGAGATATGCTCTACTCATGGTATTATTCACCAAACTACCGCTCCTTATTCACCTCAATCTAACGGTATTGCTGAACGCAAAAACTGAACATTGAAAGAAATGTTGAATGCTATGTTAAACAGTTCTGGAGCACCCCAGAATTTGTGGGGGGGAAGCTTTGCTTTCTGCTAATTATATTTTTAACAAAGTATCTCATAAGAAAACTCACAAAACACCTTATGAATTATGGAAAGGTCATAGACCTTGCTATAAATACTTAAGAGTGTGGGGGTGTCTAGCAAAGGTAATGATTCCTAAACCTAAAAAGGTTAAGATAGGACCAAAAATAATTGATTGTGTATTCATTGGTTATGCAAATAACAGCAGTGCTTATCACTTTCTTGTTCATAAATCTGAAATTTCTAATATTCATGTTAATACTTTTATTGAATCAAGAGATGCATCATTCTTTAAAAATATTTTTCCATATAATATAAATAATGATTCAAATTCAATCAAAAGACCTTTGGATGCTACTAGTAATAATCCTAAAAATATAGACAAAGAGTCTGTATTGGATGAACCTAGACGTAGCAAAAGGGTAAGGACTTCAAAGTCTTTTCGTCTAGATTTTCTAACATTCTTGTTAGAAAACGATCCTCAAATGTATAAGGAAGCAATATCCTCTCCAGATGCTTCTCATTGAAAAGAAGCAATTAATAGTGAAATTGAGTCCATTATGTAAAATCATACATGGGAATTGGTGGACCTTCCACCTGGTTCCAAACCTTAGGGTATAAATGGATCTTCAAAAAAAAGATGAAAGCTGATGGTTCATTTTATAAATACAAAGCAAGGCTTGTTGTTAAAGGCTATAGACAAAAGGAAGGATTGGATTATTTCGATACTTATTCACCTGTTACAAGAATTACATCTATTCGAATGCTAATAGCAATAGCATCTTTAAATAGACTTGAAATACATCAAATGGATGTAAAGACTGCATTCTTAAATGGTAAATTAGAGGAAGAAATATATATGGAACAACCTGAAGGTTTCATTGCTCCTGGACAAGAGAGGAAAGTATGCAAACTTGTTAAATCTTTATATGGATTAAAACAAGCACCAAAACAATGGCACGAGAAATTTGATAATGTTATGTTATCAAATGGATTTAAAATTAATGAATGTGACAAATGTGTTTATGTCAAAAGCACTCAAAAGGAATATGTCATTGTTTGTCTTTATGTGGATGATATGTTAATCATGGGTAGTAACAATGAGGTTATCAACTCTACCAAACGTATGTTGTCAAATAGATTTGACATGAAAGACTTGGGGGTTGCAGATATAGTATTAGGAATCAAGATTTCTAGAACATCTGATGGAATTATATTATCTCAATCTCATTATATTGAAAAAATACTTGACAAATTTAACAAGTATAATATAATTCTAAATAAGACCCCAGTTGATATAAATCTTCATTTAGCCAAAAATGAAGGTGATAGCATATCTCAATTAGAATATTCTCGTATAATAGGTAGTTTAATGTATCATGAACTGTACTAGACCAGATATAGCTTATTCAGTAAGTAAGCTAAGTAGGTATACGAGCAATCCAAGTAAAGATCACTGGAAAGCTATTTTGAGAGTTTTGGGATATTTAAAACATACTCAAAAATATGGACTGCACTATGCAAGATATCCAGCAGTATTGGAAGGATATAGCGATGCTAATTGGATATCTGACAAAAAAGACTCGAAATCCACAAGTGGATATGTCTTTACCCTTGGAAGTGTAGCGGTATCTTGAAAATCCTCAAAACAAACTTGTATTGCAAGGTCTACAATGGAATCAGAACTCATTGCTTTAGATAAAGCTGGAGAAGAAGCAGAGTGGCTTCGTAATTTCTTAGAGGATATTCCAAATTGGTCAAGACCTGTGCCAGCTATATGTATACACTGTGATAGCCAATCAGCAATTGGAAGAGCACATAGTCATTTATATAACGGTAAGTCGCATCATATACGACGAAGACATATTACCGTTAGACAATTGCTCTCAAATGGAATTATCTCAATTAACTATGTAAAGTCAAAAGATAATATTGCGAATCTGCTTACGAAAGGTTTAACAAGAGAACAAGTGGAAAAATCATCAAAGGGAATGGGTTTAAAGCCTACTGTTTAAATAAGAGTCATCATAGTGGCAACCCAACCTAGCTGACTAGAGATCCCAAGATCTAGGCTCAAAGGGAAAACCAAACTATGCAGTATTCAATAAAGCACTGAGGAGATATTTACTCTTAACCATTCCTATTATGAGACAGTGCACATCTGCCGCGAGAATCAGGATAAGTTAAGCTTTTAATGACTTTTATATCTTGAAATACGTTTAAGAGGGGTATTGCAGGATACTCTTGATAGAAGTCACCTACGTGAGTAAGAAGGGGGCCACTTCTGTGAGAATTTGAAGGCTAAATTCTCTAATATACTCACGAAACCAAGATGTGTTTCAAGGCCAAAATGAACACAAACGTGAGAACCAACTATGTTTGAAGAAATATTTTGTGAATTCTATTGTCTTGGTTTACACAAAAGGATGACAGTTCAAAGACATCAAGTCTACTGATTAGCCAAGTAAATCTGATAGATTTTGCTATGGTAAGTTCAAAGCCACTGGGCTACTTAAACTGATGAAATATATTTTCTCATGTACTGAACTAGAGTCTATATATTACAGATAACATAACTAACCCAAATCTTAACCCAAAACTCATGTTCATACTCTATTTTTTATGTTTTAACATGTTTAGCGTAATCATACACCACATATTCGATTCCTAACCAAATCAATCTGTTTAACCTTCGTTGTTTTCATTTTTCAACATATTAACAACATCTATCATAAATTTAAAGTTTTCATCATGTTTAGTCTCAAAATAGACCAAAACATATATATATATATATATATATATATATATATATATATATATATATATATATATATATATATATTACCATAAAAGCTCAAATTTCCTCATCTTAGACATGTCTCCATGAATTTAATTACTGAAAACTCGTTTCTAAACAACATACAATGAATTATATACGCTCAAAAACACATATTACATATTCCTTAGCAATTTAATCATAAAAAATCATCTTTTTGATGAAAACTCAAGAGAAGATAACTAGAGTTAGAACTAGATTATTACCTTCTGATTAGCTAGATAACTTGGATAATCGTGTTCCTCGTTTCTTTCTTTGGTTCTCAACCTTCACAATTTCTCAGAGAAATTCCTATTCTCTCTCAATTTTCTTTGAACTCTCTTCTTTTCTCAGCTATTTACAAAAGAACGTATGAAGGAATAAACTGACATAGGAAGTTACCCATGTATAGTCTTAATGGTTATAAAAACCTAAATGCCACGAGACCTTGTTTGGTTACTACTCCTAACATCTTTTAATTTATTTTAATCATTCACTTATTATATGGTGTCGTTGTCACACCAAATTTAATTTAATTAATTTAATTGTTTAATCAATATAAACTCCACTTTATTTAACAAATCATTAACAAACATCAAGTTTAACTGCAACGGAACAAGTAATCCATTAGAAGAGTCAAGTAGAGCATGATTGTGACAACCCCAAAATAGGTTCATTCCACCCAACCCATTCTGAGTCGTCAAATACATGGTACAGAAAACAACTACAACTTTATTACAACAATTGTCGTGCAAAATACAACAACACATATGCTGTGAGTTTGGATACAAATATATACCAAATGTGACATTGGACACCATCATGTATCAGCACCTCACAAAGGTACCTTACATAAAGGTATAGTCAAAAACTGTTTTAGAAATTAGAATCTTTGGGAAGTGCTTAAGGAAACCTTCGTACATGGGAGGCCACGCATCTAGGTTGTGATAGATATCATATGACCACAGAATTATCCTTGGTTTACCCAATAGACCCCAAAGAAAAACGAGAAGATTACTATCATATTCTTCCCAATGGTGAGTCTTCTCTTGACTTATCATTATCTCCACTGTCTCTAATTGAGAATTATACTTCAAACAAACACCAAGATTATATAGGTAGTGCTCGTATATATACTCAGCAAGTGGATGAGCACATCCCTGTCTTATGATGACACGAGGTTGTATGTCGTTAGACATCTTGTATGATAGTGGTAAACCACCCTTCCAACGTTGGGTACACCTTACCCTATTGGATTCACCAAATATAACTACTAAATGAACTTTTCTATACTGCTTCGGGAGAACATCCACAGCTAGAGACCACCGTTCTATTTCCCCGTTACCCTCGCTCGACCCAGCTACACTCTTATTACCTGAAAGGAATTGTGAAGCAAAAGGGTGAGCACAACTAGCTCAGTAAAGAATATCATGACTAAAGATAATTAAATTATCAATAGCCTTCATCAATAATAAATCAGAGATTTAGAACATATGGTAAATGATAAAAATTTCAACCATAGTTGCAGCGGAACGAGCAATCCATTAGAAGAGTCAAATAGACTATAAAGTCTATTATCTTCTCCATGTTAAAAATCCATCAACAATGTTTTATCCCTGTAACATCAATCAACAGTTCCTTTCCACAATCATATGAATAACTCATAATCATAATTGTGATTCTAAATTTTTCTTCGCACCCAGGACGAAGAATATTTTCATCACATGTCTTTACCTGAAACATCAAAGATCATGGTTATACCAAATCACAGTTCCTGTTCATAATCATACTAATAAATCCATCTTTGTACTACGACCAAAGATATTCAACAACAGTTTATCTTTGCACTACGGGCCAAAGATATTCATCAACAGACCATCTTTGCACTACAGGCCAAAGATATTCATCTACAATTCATCTTTGCACTACAGGCCAAAGATATTCCTCAACAATTCATATTTGCACTACATGCCAAATATATTAATACCTCAAAGAATATATAATCATTTAAGAATTTATATAAACAATAATTATAACCATGTTGATCATTTCACCTTTGCACTTAAGCTAAAGATATTCAATTATAAATTCAATGGTCATGATCATACCAGTCAACAATTCAACTTTGCACTACTGGCCAAAGAGAACCCATAGTCATGATCATACCAATAATTTACCCATCTTTACACTCAAGCGAAAGAGAAATTCAACATCAGGGTTATAAAAATGTTATATATGATAATAAAATCAATATAATCAACATATAGATTTAATCTCAAGAGTAATATTCATAAATCAACTATAATTTGGTTAGTAAAAGAAACCAATTTTGTCGTGAATAGTAACTCGTGAATAGTAACTCATGAATAGTAACTCGTGAATAGTAACTCGTAAATAGTAACTCGTGAATAGTAAACCCGACACAAAAAGATAGAAATTCCACAATAAAATCCATACCAATATTTCGGTATAATGATATTGAAAGAATAACATTTCTTAAGCTTATAAACAATTTATTTAAATTGTTTACACTTACTAAATAATGCATTTAATCATCTTAAAATGCCAAACTCATAATATTTCATCACCAATAACCAAAAACCCTCATCAAAAATCTGCATATACCTCATATAGGATTCTCAAGCCATAAAATCCTATTTTCCAATTTTCTTTCCTCACAAAACATATTTAATTCATTTACTCATAACTAGACCATTTTCATAAAAAATACCAAATCAGTTCCAAAAATATTTATTTTTTGAGATTTAGCATAATATAGTCCCATAGTGAACATATATTTTTCTCAGAATTTTTAAAAGTCATTTACTATTTTTCATATGACCAAAATAGCCGAATATTTAGACATTTATCAAAAATTGTACTTTTGTCCAAAAATTCTAAAATTAACAGAGTATACTTCCATCATATACATGTACTCCCAATAAAAATTTCATCAATTTTGGAGTTAACCACAAGGAATTATAAGCTGTTACTTTTAAAATAGTCTTTTCTCATAAAATTCATAACTCTCAATCTATACATCCAAAAATCACCATTTTTGGACACAATCAAGAAAACTCATCAAAATATCATTTCAAATTTTTCCAGAATTTTTGAAGGTCAGAAAAATTACGAAATTAAAAATCATAACAACCCTTAAAATCCCTTACTGTCCCTTACTATCCCTTACCTCAAAAGAGCAGTACTTCTGATCAGTATAAGGCTGAAGGAAACTTGCACTGATGAATAGCAACTCACCAAGTATCTAAATACTCACAAAATACACTCAATAATCTAGAGAGAGAAAGAGAGAAAGCTTATGTTTCTGGTGTGATTTTCAATTCTAACTTAGCCCTCTATTTATAGGAAAATTTTGGTAGGTTTGACCTGCAACCTGATGGCTTTACCTGCTACTATTCCCACCCACCACATTTGAAATATAATTCAGCACATTTCTTCACCAACCACAAGTGGGGCCCACCAATTCTAGAATTTTCCATCAAAATGATAAACTCCAAAAATTCAACAATTTCTAAACCAGTCATCTTGTAAAATTCATAATAAATCATACGTTCATTTTTAACGGTTCAAAATTTGTGGGCATATACTCAACTTATATATGTATAACATATCCAAAAATTACCACGATCCAACGGTCGGATTAAAAATTATAACCCCCGCAAAATATCTCAAAAACCCTGATTTTTTAATACCTTCATTCCGACAAAAATACGGATAAAAACCTCAACATTAACTCCTTCATTTTTAACCACAAAAATATATCCCTCGTTTATATCCACATAAAATAAATATTTCCTTATCATATGAATCAATAATTAATTATTCACAAATAATATTACAGAATCACATTTATGACAACCAGGCCGTTCCCAGGAAAGAGGGGGCTTTCCAATAAGGATTTCTCCTTACTAGCGCGCAATTAGATGACCAAACCTCTCCTTAGACAGAACTTTCTAGACATTGCCAATAATGCTATCTAATAATACTATTCAAATAATATGAATTATTGATCTGATAATGGAAAATACTGTGCAGCAACAATTATTGAACAACAATAATATAAAATTTCAACGTAGCAATTATTGAATCAATAAAAGAAAATATTGAACAGTAATTACTGTAACAATTATTGAGTAGTGCCTTCTTACGTAAGAATCAATAATTTCAAAAATACTGTGTAATACCGTGTGCTACTGTGCAATAACGCGTATTACTGTATTTTAACCACCGGGTATTTCAACAGTATTAACGATAACAACTACGCCGTTATTTGTAAAAACTCAAATTTGTCGTTTTTCTTCACCTGACAGTTATTCGTTATGGGGCCCACAATTAGCTGCGCCGTCGTACGAATATTCCCCGACAGAAAGAATATTCCACGACCAAACGAATATTCCCCGACAACAATGATTATTTTATAACCACTTGCTTATTTTGAAAAAAAATCATATTTCACTCATAACTTTAATTTTTTATCAATTTAACCATTTACTGAATTGTAATTATAAATAAAATTGAATACTTTTATTTCATAAAATTCGGGGTCTTACAATCTCCCCTCCTTATGAAATTTCGTCCCCGAAATTTACGTACCTGGTATTTCGAAGAGTTGAGAATACCTTGCTTTCATTTCAGATTCCATCTTCCTTATCATCATGATTTCTCTATTGCTCATCTTCTGTATTTCAGATATCTTTCTAGAATACAGCTTCAAAACAAGGGTTAATTTAACAAATTAACATATCACATAATATCTCGATATTATGACTGACCAACAAATAAGCTTAGGTAGGACACGCTAGCAAAGGATTTACTCATCTCTCCCCTCCTAGTTATATTCCCCGATCTCCGCCAAAGATCATATCCCTAAGCTCTGATACCAACTGTGACAACCCCAAAATAGGTTCATTCCACCCAACCCATTCTGAGTCGTCAAATACATGGTACAGAAAACAACTACAACTTTATTACAACAATTGTCGTGCAAAATACAACAACACATATGCTGTGAGTTTGGATACAAATATATACCAAATGTGACATTGGACACCATCATGTATCAGCACCTCACAAAGGTACCTTACATAAAGGTATAGTCAAAAACTGTTTTAGAAATTAGAATCTTTGGGAAGTGCTCAAGGAAACCTTCGTACATGGGAGGCCACGCATCTAGGTTATGATAGATATCATATGGCCACAGAATTATCCTTGGTTGACCCAATAGACCCCAAAGAAAAACGAGAAGATTACTATCATATTCTTCCCAATGGTGAGTCTTCTCTTGACTTATCATTATCTCCACTGTCTCTAATTGAGAATTATACTTCAAACAAACACCAAGATTATATAGGTAGTGCTCGTATATATACTCAGCAAGTGGATGAGCACATCCCTGTCTTATGATGACACGAGGTTGTATGTCGTTAGACATCTTGTATGATAGTGGTAAACCACCCTTCCAACGTTGGGTACACCTTACCCTATTGGATTCACCAAATATAACTACTAAATGAACTTTTCTATACTGCTTCGGGAGAACATCCACAGCTAGAGACCACCGTTCTATTTCCCCGTTACCCTCGCTCGACCCAGCTACACTCTTATTACCTGAAAGGAATTGTGAAGCAAAAGGGTGAGCACAACTAGCTCAGTAAAGAATATCATGACTAAAGATAATTAAATTATCAATAGCCTTCATCAATAATAAATCAGAGATTTAGAACATATGGTAAATGATAAAAATTTCAACCATAGTTGCAGCGGAACGAGCAATCCATTAGAAGAGTCAAATAGACTATAAAGTCTATTATCTTCTCCATGTTAAAAATCCATCAACAATGTTTTATCCCTGTAACATCAATCAACAGTTCCTTTCCACAATCATATGAATAACTCATAATCATAATTGTGATTCTAAATTTTTCTTCGCACCCAGGACGAAGAATATTTTCATCACATGTCTTTACCTGAAACATCAAAGATCATGGTTATACCAAATCACAGTTCCTGTTCATAATCATACTAATAAATCCATCTTTGCACTACGACCAAAGATATTCAACAACAGTTTATCTTTGCACTACGGGCCAAAGATATTCATCAACAGACCATCTTTGCACTACAGGCCAAAGATATTCATCTACAATTCATCTTTGCACTACAGGCCAAAGATATTCCTCAACAATTCATATTTGCACTACATGCCAAATATATTAATACCTCAAAGAATATATAATCATTTAAGAATTTATATAAACAATAATTATAACCATGTTGATCATTTCACCTTTGCACTTAAGCTAAAGATATTCAATTATAAATTCAATGGTCATGATCATACCAGTCAACAATTCAACTTTGCACTACTGGCCAAAGAGAACCCATAGTCATGATCATACCAATAATTTACCCATCTTTACACTCAAGCGAAAGAGAAATTCAACATCAGGGTTATAAAAATGTTATATATGATAATAAAATCAATATAATCAACATATAGATTTAATCTCAAGAGTAATATTCATAAATCAACTATAATTTGGTTAGTAAAAGAAACCAATTTTGTCGTGAATAGTAACTCGTGAATAGTAACTCATGAATAGTAACTCGTGAATAGTAACTCGTAAATAGTAACTCGTGAATAGTAAACCCGACACAAAAAGATAGAAATTCCACAATAAAATCCATACCAATATTTCGGTATAATGATATTGAAAGAATAACATTTCTTAAGCTTATAAACAATTTATTTAAATTGTTTACACTTTACTAAATAATGCATTTAATCATCTTAAAATGCCAAACTCATAATATTTCATCACCAATAACCAAAACCCTCATCAAAAATCTGCATATACCTCATATAGGATTCTCAAGCCATAAAATCCTATTTTCCAATTTTCTTTCTTCACAAAACATATTTAATTCATTTACTCATAACTAGACCATTTTCATGAAAAAATACCAAATCAGTTCCAAAAATATTTCTTTTTTGAGATTTAGCATAATATAGTCCCATAGTGAACATATATTTTTCTCAGAATTTTTAAAAGTCATTTACTATTTTTCATATGGCCAAAATAGCCGAATATTTAGACATTTATCAAAAATTGTACTTTTGTCCAAAAATTCTAAAATTAACAGAGTATACTTCCATCATATACATGTACTCCCAATAAAAATTTCATCAATTTTGGAGTTAACCACAAGGAATTATAAGCTGTTACTTTTAAAATAGTCTTTTCTCATAAAATTCATAACTCTCAATCTATACATCCAAAAATCACCATTTTTGGACACAATCAAGAAAACTCATCAAAATATCATTTCAAATTTTTCCAGAATTTTTGAAGGTCAGAAAAATTACGAAACTAAAAATCATAACAACCCTTAAAATCCCTTACTATCCCTTACTATCCCTTACCTCAAAAGAGCAGTACTTCTGATCAGTATAAGGCTGAAGGAAACTTGCACTGATGAATAGCAACTCACCAAGTATCTAAATACTCACAAAATACACTCAATAATCTAGAGAGAGAAAGAGAGAAAGCTTATGTTTCTGGTGTGATTTTCAATTCTAACTTAGCCCTCTATTTATAGGAAAATTTTGGTAGGTTTGACCTGCAACCTGATGGCTTTACCTGCTACTATTCCCACCCACCACATTTGAAATATAATTCAGCACATTTCTTCACCAACCACAAGTGGGGCCCACCAATTCTAGAATTTTCCACCAAAATGATAAACTCCAAAAATTCAACAATTTCTAAACCAGTCATCTCGTAAAATTCATAATAAATCATACGTTCATTTTTAACGGTTCAAAATTTGTGGGCATATACTCAACTTATATATGTATAACATATCCAAAAATTACCACGATCCAACGGTCGGATTAAAAATTATAACCCCCGCAAAATATCTCAAAAACCCTGATTTTTAATACCTCCATTCCGACAAAAATACGGATAAAAACCTCAACATTAACTCCTTCATTTTTAACCACAAAAATATATCCCTCATTTATATCCACATAAAATAAATATTTCCTTATCATATGAATCAATAATTAATTATTCACAAATAATATTACAGAATCACATTTATGACAACCAGGCCGTTCCCAGGAAAGAGGGGGCTTTCCAATAAGGATTTCTCCTTACTAGCGCGCAATTAGATGACCAAACCTCTCCTTAGACAGAACTTTCTAGACATTGCCAATAATGCTATCTAATAATACTATTCAAATAATATGAATTATTGATCTGATAATGGAAAATACTGTGCAGCAACAATTATTGAACAACAATAATATAAAATTTCAACGTAGCAATTATTGAATCAATAAAATAAAATATTGAACAGTAATTACTGTAACAATTATTGAGTAGTGCCTTCTTACGTAAGAATCAATAATTTCAAAAATACTGTGCAATACCGTGTGCTACTGTGCAATAACGCGTATTACTGTATTTTAACCACCGGGTATTTCAACAGTATTAACGATAACAACTACGCCGTTATTTGTAAAAACTCAAATTTGTCGTTTTTCTTCACCTGACAGTTATTCGTTATGGGGCCCACAAATAGCTGCGCCGTCGTACGAATATTCCCCGACAGAAAGAATATTCCACGACCAAACGAATATTCCCCGACAACAATGATTATTTTATAACCACTTGCTTATTTTGAAAAAAAATCATATTTCACTCATAACTTTAATTTTTTATCAATTTAACCATTTACTGAATTGTAATTATAAAAAAATTGAATACTTTTATTTCATAAAATTCGGGGTCTTACAATCTCCCCTCCTTATGAAATTTCGTCCCCGAAATTTACGTACCTGGTATTTCGAAGAGTTGAGAATACCTTGCTTTCATTTCAGATTCCATCTTCCTTATCATCATGATTTCTCTATTGCTCATCTTCTGTATTTCAGATATCTTTCTAGAATACAGCTTCAAAACAAGGGTTAATTTAACAAATTAACATATCACATAATATCTCGATATTATGACTGACCAACAAATAAGCTTAGGTAGGACACACTAGCAAAGGATTTACTCATCTCTCCCCTCCTAGTTATATTCCCCGATCTCCGCCAAAGATCATATCCCTAAGCTCTGATACCACCTGTGACGAACCCCAAAATAGGTTCATTCCACCCAACCCATTCTGAGTCGTCAAATACATGGTACAGAAAACAACTACAACTTTATTACAACAATTGTCGTGCAAAATACAACAACACATATGCTGTGAGTTTGGATACAAATATATACCAAATGTGACATTGGACACCATCATGTATCAGCACCTCACAAAGGTACCTTACATAAAGGTATAGTCAAAAACTGTTTTAGAAATTAGAATCTTTGGGAAGTGCTCAAGGAAACCTTCGTACATGGGAGGCCACGCATCTAGGTTATGATAGATATCATATGGCCACAGAATTATCCTTGGTTTACCCAATAGACCCCAAAGAAAAACGAGAAGATTACTATCATATTCTTCCCAATGGTGAGTCTTCTCTTGACTTATCATTATCTCCACTGTCTCTAATTGAGAATTATACTTCAAACAAACACCAAGATTATATAGGTAGTGCTCGTATATATACTCAGCAAGTGGATGAGCACATCCCTGTCTTATGATGACACGAGGTTGTATGTCGTTAGACATCTTGTATGATAGTGGCAAACCACCCTTCCAACGTTGGGTACACCTTACCCTATTGGATTCACCAAATATAACTACTAAATGAACTTTTCTATACTGCTTCGGGAGAACATCCACAGCTAGAGACCACCGTTCTATTTCCCCGTTACCCTCGCTCGACCCAGCTACACTCTTATTACCTGAAAGGAATTGTGAAGCAAAAGGGTGAGCACAACTAGCTCAGTAAAGAATATCATGACTAAAGATAATTAAATTATCAATAGCCTTCATCAATAATAAATCAGAGATTTAGAACATATGGTAAATGATAAAAATTTCAACCATAGTTGCAGCGGAACGAGCAATCCATTAGAAGAGTCAAATAGACTATAAAGTCTATTATCTTCTCCATGTTAAAAATCCATCAACAATGTTTTATCCCTGTAACATCAATCAACAGTTCCTTTCCACAATCATATGAATAACTCATAATCATAATTGTGATTCTAAATTTTTCTTCGCACCCAGGACGAAGAATATTTTCATCACATGTCTTTACCTGAAACATCAAAGATCATGGTTATACCAAATCACAGTTCCTGTTCATAATCATACTAATAAATCCATCTTTGCACTACGACCAAAGATATTCAACAACAGTTTATCTTTGCACTACGGGCCAAAGATATTCATCAACAGACCATCTTTGCACTACAGGCCAAAGATATTCATCTACAATTCATCTTTGCACTACAGGCCAAAGATATTCCTCAACAATTCATATTTGCACTACAGGCCAAATATATTAATACCTCAAAGAATATATAATCATTTAAGAATTTATATAAACAATAATTATAACCATGTTGATCATTTCACCTTTGCACTTAAGCTAAAGATATTCAATTATAAATTCAATGGTCATGATCATACCAGTCAACAATTCAACTTTGCACTACTGGCCAAAGAGAACCCATAGTCATGATCATACCAATAATTTACCCATCTTTACACTCAAGCGAAAGAGAAATTCAACATCAGGGTTATAAAAATGTTATATATGATAATAAAATCAATATAATCAACATATAGATTTAATCTCAAGAGTAATATTCATAAATCAACTATAATTTGGTTAGTAAAAGAAACCAATTTTGTCGTGAATAGTAACTCGTGAATAGTAACTCATGAATAGTAACTCGTGAATAGTAACTCGTAAATAGTAACTCGTGAATAGTAAACCCGACACAAAAAGATAGAAATTCCACAATAAAATCCATACCAATATTTCGGTATAATGATATTGAAAGAATAACATTTCTTAAGCTTATAAACAATTTATTTAAATTGTTTACACTTACTAAATAATGCATTTAATCATCTTAAAATGCCAAACTCATAATATTTCATCATCAATAACCAAAACCCTCATCAAAAATCTGCATATACCTCATATAGGATTCTCAAGCCATAAAATCCTATTTTCCAATTTTCTTTCTTCACAAAACATATTTAATTCATTTACTCATAACTAGACCATTTTCATAAAAAATACCAAATCAGTTCCAAAAATATTTCTTTTTTGAGATTTAGCATAATATAGTCCCATAGTGAACATATATTTTTCTCAGAATTTTTAAAAGTCATTTACTATTTTTCATATGGCCAAAATAGCCGAATATTTAGACATTTATCAAAAATTATACTTTTGTCCAAAAATTCTAAAATTAACAGAGTATACTTCCATCATATACATGTACTCCCAATAAAAATTTCATCAATTTTGGAGTTAACCACAAGGAATTATAAGCTGTTACTTTTAAAATAGTCTTTTCTCATAAAATTCATAACTCTCAATCTATACATCCAAAAATCACCATTTTTGGACACAATCAAGAAAACTCATCAAAATATCATTTCAAATTTTTCCAGAATTTTTGAAGGTCAGAAAAATTACGAAACTAAAAATCATAACAACCCTTAAAATCCCTTACTATCCCTTACTATCCCTTACCTCAAAAGAGCAGTACTTCTGATCAGTATAAGGCTGAAGGAAACTTGCACTGATGAATAGCAACTCACCAAGTATCTAAATACTCACAAAATACACTCAATAATCTAGAGAGAGAAAGAGAGAAAGCTTATGTTTCTGGTGTGATTTTCAATTCTAACTTAGCCCTCTATTTATAGGAAAATTTTGGTAGGTTTGACCTGCAACCTGATGGCTTTACCTGCTACTATTCCCACCCACCACATTTGAAATATAATTCAGCACATTTCTTCACCAACCACAAGTGGGGCCCACCAATTCTAGAATTTTCCATCAAAATGATAAACTCCAAAAATTCAACAATTTCTAAACCAGTCATCTTGTAAAATTCATAATAAATCATACGTTCATTTTTAACGGTTCAAAATTTGTGGGCATATACTCAACTTATATATGTATAACATATCCAAAAATTACCACGATCCAACGGTCGGATTAAAAATTATAACCCCCGCAAAATATCTCAAAAACCCTGATTTTTAATACCTCCATTCCGACAAAAATACTGATAAAAACCTCAACATTAACTCCTTCATTTTTAACCACAAAAATATATCCCTCATTTATATCCACATAAAATAAATATTTCCTTATCATATGAATCAATAATTAATTATTCACAAATAATATTACAGAATCACATTTATGACAACCAGGCCGTTCCCAGGAAAGAGGGGGCTTTCCAATAAGGATTTCTCCTTACTAGCGCGCAATTAGATGACCAAACCTCTCCTTAGACAGAACTTTCTAGACATTGCCAATAATGCTATCTAATAATACTATTCAAATAATATGAATTATTGATCTGATAATGGAAAATACTGTGCAGCAACAATTATTGAACAACAATAATATAAAATTTCAACGTAGCAATTATTGAATCAATAAAATAAAATATTGAACAGTAATTACTGTAACAATTATTGAGTAGTGCCTTCTTACGTAAGAATCAATAATTTCAAAAATACTGTGCAATACCGTGTGCTACTGTGCAATAACGCGTATTACTGTATTTTAACCACCGGGTATTTCAACAGTATTAACGATAACAACTACGCCGTTATTTGTAAAAACTCAAATTTGTCGTTTTTCTTCACCTGACAGTTATTCGTTATGGGGCCCACAATTAGCTGCGCCGTCGTACGAATATTCCCCGACAGAAAGAATATTCCACGACCAAACGAATATTCCCCGACAACAATGATTATTTTATAACCACTTGCTTATTTTGAAAAAAAATCATATTTCACTCATAACTTTAATTTTTTATCAATTTAACCATTTACTGAATTGTAATTATAAATAAAATTGAATACTTTTATTTCATAAAATTCGGGGTCTTACAATCTCCCCTCCTTATGAAATTTCGTCCCCGAAATTTACGTACCTGGTATTTCGAAGAGTTGAGAATACCTTGCTTTCATTTCAGATTCCATCTTCCTTATCATCATGATTTCTCTATTGCTCATCTTCTGTATTTCAGATATCTTTCTAGAATACAGCTTCAAAACAAGGGTTAATTTAACAAATTAACATATCACATAATATCTCGATATTATGACTGACCAACAAATAAGCTTAGGTAGGACACGCTAGCAAAGGATTTACTCATCTCTCCCCTCCTAGTTATATTCCCCGATCTCCGCCAAAGATCATATCCCTAAGCTCTGATACCAACTGTGACAACCCCAAAATAGGTTCATTCCACCCAACCCATTCTGAGTCGTCAAATACATGGTACAGAAAACAACTACAACTTTATTACAACAATTGTCGTGCAAAATACAACAACACATATGCTGTGAGTTTGGATACAAATATATACCAAATGTGACATTGGACACCATCATGTATCAGCACCTCACAAAGGTACCTTACATAAAGGTATAGTCAAAAACTGTTTTAGAAATTAGAATCTTTGGGAAGTGCTTAAGGAAACCTTCGTACATGGGAGGCCACGCATCTAGGTTGTGATAGATATCATATGACCACAGAATTATCCTTGGTTTACCCAATAGACCCCAAAGAAAAACGAGAAGATTACTATCATATTCTTCCCAATGGTGAGTCTTCTCTTGACTTATCATTATCTCCACTGTCTCTAATTGAGAATTATACTTCAAACAAACACCAAGATTATATAGGTAGTGCTCGTATATATACTCAGCAAGTGGATGAGCACATCCCTGTCTTATGATGACACGAGGTTGTATGTCGTTAGACATCTTGTATGATAGTGGTAAACCACCCTTCCAACGTTGGGTACACCTTACCCTATTGGATTCACCAAATATAACTACTAAATGAACTTTTCTATACTGCTTCGGGAGAACATCCACAGCTAGAGACCACCGTTCTATTTCCCCGTTACCCTCGCTCGACCCAGCTACACTCTTATTACCTGAAAGGAATTGTGAAGCAAAAGGGTGAGCACAACTAGCTCAGTAAAGAATATCATGACTAAAGATAATTAAATTATCAATAGCCTTCATCAATAATAAATCAGAGATTTAGAACATATGGTAAATGATAAAAATTTCAACCATAGTTGCAGCGGAACGAGCAATCCATTAGAAGAGTCAAATAGACTATAAAGTCTATTATCTTCTCCATGTTAAAAATCCATCAACAATGTTTTATCCCTGTAACATCAATCAACAGTTCCTTTCCACAATCATATGAATAACTCATAATCATAATTGTGATTCTAAATTTTTCTTCGCACCCAGGACGAAGAATATTTTCATCACATGTCTTTACCTGAAACATCAAAGATCATGGTTATACCAAATCACAGTTCCTGTTCATAATCATACTAATAAATCCATCTTTGTACTACGACCAAAGATATTCAACAACAGTTTATCTTTGCACTACGGGCCAAAGATATTCATCAACAGACCATCTTTGCACTACAGGCCAAAGATATTCATCTACAATTCATCTTTGCACTACAGGCCAAAGATATTCCTCAACAATTCATATTTGCACTACATGCCAAATATATTAATACCTCAAAGAATATATAATCATTTAAGAATTTATATAAACAATAATTATAACCATGTTGATCATTTCACCTTTGCACTTAAGCTAAAGATATTCAATTATAAATTCAATGGTCATGATCATACCAGTCAACAATTCAACTTTGCACTACTGGCCAAAGAGAACCCATAGTCATGATCATACCAATAATTTACCCATCTTTACACTCAAGCGAAAGAGAAATTCAACATCAGGGTTATAAAAATGTTATATATGATAATAAAATCAATATAATCAACATATAGATTTAATCTCAAGAGTAATATTCATAAATCAACTATAATTTGGTTAGTAAAAGAAACCAATTTTGTCGTGAATAGTAACTCGTGAATAGTAACTCATGAATAGTAACTCGTGAATAGTAACTCGTAAATAGTAACTCGTGAATAGTAAACCCGACACAAAAAGATAGAAATTTCACAATAAAATCCATACCAATATTTCGGTATAATGATATTGAAAGAATAACATTTCTTAAGCTTATAAACAATTTATTTAAATTGTTTACACTTACTAAATAATGCATTTAATCATCTTAAAATGCCAAACTCATAATATTTCATCACCAATAACCAAAAACCCTCATCAAAAATCTGCATATACCTCATATAGGATTCTCAAGCCATAAAATCCTATTTTCCAATTTTCTTTCCTCACAAAACATATTTAATTCATTTACTCATAACTAGACCATTTTCATAAAAAATACCAAATCAGTTCCAAAAATATTTATTTTTTGAGATTTAGCATAATATAGTCCCATAGTGAACATATATTTTTCTCAGAATTTTTAAAAGTCATTTACTATTTTTCATATGACCAAAATAGCCGAATATTTAGACATTTATCAAAAATTGTACTTTTGTCCAAAAATTCTAAAATTAACAGAGTATACTTCCATCATATACATGTACTCCCAATAAAAATTTCATCAATTTTGGAGTTAACCACAAGGAATTATAAGCTGTTACTTTTAAAATAGTCTTTTCTCATAAAATTCATAACTCTCAATCTATACATCCAAAAATCACCATTTTTGGACACAATCAAGAAAACTCATCAAAATATCATTTCAAATTTTTCCAGAATTTTTGAAGGTCAGAAAAATTACGAAATTAAAAATCATAACAACCCTTAAAATCCCTTACTGTCCCTTACTATCCCTTACCTCAAAAGAGCAGTACTTCTGATCAGTATAAGGCTGAAGGAAACTTGCACTGATGAATAGCAACTCACCAAGTATCTAAATACTCACAAAATACACTCAATAATCTAGAGAGAGAAAGAGAGAAAGCTTATGTTTCTGGTGTGATTTTCAATTCTAACTTAGCCCTCTATTTATAGGAAAATTTTGGTAGGTTTGACCTGCAACCTGATGGCTTTACCTGCTACTATTCCCACCCACCACATTTGAAATATAATTCAGCACATTTCTTCACCAACCACAAGTGGGGCCCACCAATTCTAGAATTTTCCATCAAAATGATAAACTCCAAAAATTCAACAATTTCTAAACCAGTCATCTTGTAAAATTCATAATAAATCATACGTTCATTTTTAACGGTTCAAAATTTGTGGGCATATACTCAACTTATATATGTATAACATATCCAAAAATTACCACGATCCAACGGTCGGATTAAAAATTATAACCCCCGCAAAATATCTCAAAAACCCTGATTTTTTAATACCTTCATTCCGACAAAAATACGGATAAAAACCTCAACATTAACTCCTTCATTTTTAACCACAAAAATATATCCCTCGTTTATATCCACATAAAATAAATATTTCCTTATCATATGAATCAATAATTAATTATTCACAAATAATATTACAGAATCACATTTATGACAACCAGGCCGTTCCCAGGAAAGAGGGGGCTTTCCAATAAGGATTTCTCCTTACTAGCGCGCAATTAGATGACCAAACCTCTCCTTAGACAGAACTTTCTAGACATTGCCAATAATGCTATCTAATAATACTATTCAAATAATATGAATTATTGATCTGATAATGGAAAATACTGTGCAGCAACAATTATTGAACAACAATAATATAAAATTTCAACGTAGCAATTATTGAATCAATAAAAGAAAATATTGAACAGTAATTACTGTAACAATTATTGAGTAGTGCCTTCTTACGTAAGAATCAATAATTTCAAAAATACTGTGCAATACCGTGTGCTACTGTGCAATAACGCGTATTACTGTATTTTAACCACCGGGTATTTCAACAGTATTAACGATAACAACTACGCCGTTATTTGTAAAAACTCAAATTTGTCGTTTTTCTTCACCTGACAGTTATTCGTTATGGGGCCCACAATTAGCTGCGCCGTCGTACGAATATTCCCCGACAGAAAGAATATTCCACGACCAAACGAATATTCCCCGACAACAATGATTATTTTATAACCACTTGCTTATTTTGAAAAAAAATCATATTTCACTCATAACTTTAATTTTTTATCAATTTAACCATTTACTGAATTGTAATTATAAATAAAATTGAATACTTTTATTTCATAAAATTCGGGGTCTTACAATGATAGCTACTATCTTCTATGATTTAAAAAGGTTTTTTTATCACTTTTATCGCTGAGACTCAGCTTAATAAATAATCCACATCATCAAATCACCCCTGCACTACGGCCAAGGATATTCTTTAGTATAACGACCACAAATTATCCATGCACTACGGGCCAAGGATATTCGTGTTTTCACCGATGGTCATGATCATGCCAACCACTGTCCATCAATGCACTACGGGCCAATGAGGACTTTTTCCACATCATTTGTAACATTACAGTCATGATTATACCGAATAATCCATGGTCATAATCATACCAAGTCCATCTATGCACTACGGCCATAGATGACTTTCAACATAATATAAGCATGAGGATGATGACAATGATATAAGAATTCAATTAAAAGAAAACAAAGGATAAATTTTTAAAGATTTATAATTTAATTTATCCAGAATTCAATAATGTCCAAATTGTCAACATGATACTATTTTGTCGAGTAAAATTCAAGAATAATATTGTATCAAAAATAATTTGGACTGAAAAAAATCAATTTTTGTCATGAATAGTACCCCGGGTGAATGGTAACCGAGTGAATAGTATCCCGTGAATAGTAACTTCGGGAATAGTAATTCCGTGAATAGTACTCTGACATGAAAAAGTTAAAACATATCAAGAATGGTCAGAATAATATTTTCATGAAAAGATACTGGATGAAGCACAAATATCAAGGATTTCATGGAGTATAGAAGCCAAAACTTTAACAAAATGAGTATAAAATTCGGAATCTGAAACGAAATAATATTACTTACATACTACAGAGTATGGAAGAAAATATTATTTCATATGAATATTGAACAAAAATAACATCCCTTACTTTGAAAAGAAGAGTATTCTAACTGGTATAACGGAGATATTCTTGAAGAAAACTTTTACTATTTTCTACGCTCAAAGCTTTTTAAAACTCGAAAGAAATACGCTCAATATTATATAAAAAGAATTCTCTGATTCTGGTGTGATTTTTAATTCTAACTAAGCATCCTATTTATAGGAGAATGGAAAGGATACTATTTGAATTTAGAAATCACGGACTGCACAGTGAAGATGCACGGGCGCTCAACCGGCGAAAATTTTCTGAATTTTGATTGTTATTGTGAATTACTATGCAATAAAAAAAATACTGAAAAATTTTCTACCGATTATTTTGAAAAATGGGTAAATGGGGGTCCAACAAATACTTCATAAAAATCCCCCCAATATTTTTAACAACGTTTATTCATATTATTATAACTCGCAATATTAACAACCAGATCGTTCCCAGGAAAGAGGGGGCTTTCCAATAAGGATTTCTCCCTATTGGCGCGCAATTAGGTGACCAAACCTCTCCTCGATAGAACTTTCTAGACTTTGTTAATTATGTAAATAATAGTATGAATAACTTGTCATCTCAATTATTGATTTAATAATATATAAAATATCAACAATAATTGAATCAAATAACGTGAGATATTATGTAGCAATTACTGTAGCAATAATTGAACAAAACAGAGTGACTTCTCACATGAGCATCAATAATCAATACCGTGTGCAACCATGCGTATTACTATACTTTTAACACCGGGTATTTCAACAGTTAATGGTAAAACGTTGCCGCTATTTTTATAAAAAGATATTTTTGGCATTTTCTCATTTTGACAATAATTCCGTTGTGGGGTCCACCAATGATTGTGCCGTCGTATGAATATTTCTTGTTAAAACGAATATTCCTCGACCAATCGAATATAATATAACAACTTGCTTACTTTGCAAAATTTATAAATATTACTCACAACTATAACATTATTTTAATTTCAAACCTTAATATTCAAAAATAATATTTATAGAAAAATTCATCTTTATTCATAAAAGTTGGGGTCTTACAGGCACATGGTATTACACAGTATCTCTGATTATTGATTCTTACATAAGAAGTCACAAAGTTTCATTCAATAATTGTCACAGTAGGTGTTGCACTGTATCTCATATTATTAATTCAATTATTGTCACAGTAGCATCTGCATAATATTTTATATTATTAAATTAATAATTGACACGACACAATTATTCATATTATTAGTTAGCATTATTGGCAATGTCTAGAAAGTTCTGTCGAGGAAAGGAGTTAGGTTATATAATTGCGCACTAATAAGAATAAATCCTTATCAGAAAGCCCTCTTTTTACTGGGAATGATCTGGTTATTAATATTGCGAGCTTATAATATTAATTGCAAATAATTATTATGTGGTGGATATTGGTTCAATTTTGATATAAATGAAGGAATTTAGCGTGAAACATTTGTTGAAAGTTTGGCAATTATCTTCTCCGATAAAATATTTTTATAATATAAATGGTAATATTATTATAATATATAATTTTCAGCATGTGAGTAAAAGTGGAATAAAGGTTATCATTTTGATTTGGTATTCTTTAAAAAAAACCTTCCATGCACTTCTGCACATTCTTTTTCTTTTTGGTGGATTGATTGAATGCCTGCAAAGCTTATTTTCTAAGTGTGGGCCCTCACCACAAGGAAATGGGAGGAATTAGACAGAGAAGAAAGAAAGGGAGTTAAGCAGGAAATTAGGCAAACCTGCTTAATTTTTTTTCTCCATCCGAATTTCACTATAAAAGGGAGGTTACCCCTCCTTCCTAAACACACCATCAATATCAAAAATTCTTATTCTATAGTATTGTGAGTATTTCTTTTGAGTATAAGAATACTTTGAGTGTAGTTTTTAGTGCAAGATTTTCTCAGGATAATATCCGATATTCGAAGTCAAAACTAGCTTCTACTAAGGTAAAAGATATTATTTTATTTCAATACTAGTAAGAAATATCATTTTCTTTCATACTCCATATTATGTAAGGGATATTATTTCATTTCATATTCCTAAATTTAAACTTACTATGGTAAGTACTGCTTCTATAATTCCTGAAATGATTAAAAATTTCTTAAGTTTTGCGCTTCATCTAATATCATTTCGTTGGAATATTGGTCTGAACATTCCTATTTAAATTTTTAATCTTTTCATATTGGGGTACTATTCATACGGTACTATTCATGAGTACTGTTCACAACAGAATTTAATTTTCTTTTCTGTCTAAATTATTTTTGATACATGAATATCATTCTTAAATTTTACTTCACAAATAGTTATCATGTTAACAATTTTGACATTTTTGAACTCTAGATAAATTGAATTAGAAATCTCTAATATTTATCTTTGATCTCACTTGATTGATTCTTTATATCATTGTCATCATCCTCATGCTTATATTGTACTGAAAGTCATCTTTGGCCCGTAGTGCAAAGATGAACTATTGATTGGTATGATTATGATCAGGAATTGTGTATTGCTATAATCATAACCTTTAATGTTACAGATAAGGTTTGTGGTGAAAGTCCTCTTTGGCCCGTAGTGCATAGATGGACATGTGTTTGACATGATCATGACCACTAGTGATACAAACGATTATATTTGGCCCGTAGTGCATAGATAATTCGTTGATTAAAAATAATTATTGATTGGTGTTACGGAGATAAAATATTGATGATAAACTTTTAAATCATAGAAGATAGTAGACATCATGCTCTACTTGACTCTTCTAATGAATTATTGTTTCTGCTGTAGTTATTGATTTAAAACTTGTTGTCTATTATATTCTATCAGATTTTTCTCTGTTGAGTACTAAGGATAATTTGTTTTACATTATCTTAGTCATAATATTCTTTACTGGGCTAATTGAGCCCATTCTTTTCCTTTTAGTTCCATTGTTCTTCTCAGGAGGCGAGAATGTAGCTGGGACTAGTCGGGGAGTGGAGTGATGGTTCGAGATGGTTATTATAGTCGTCATCACTATTTTGTAAATTAGTGTGACAATAATTGTAATAAGAATTTTATTTGAGTTAGATATTGTCTACGAGACGATATTTGTATTAAAACTCATAGCGTATATTTTGTCGTATTTTACATGACAATTGATAGTTTTATAAATGAAGTTGTATTTGATTTATATACCATGTATTTGGCGACTCAGAATAGGTTGTGTAGACCTATTTTGGGGACGTCACATATATAACCTAACTCATTTCCTCGACAAAACTTTCTAGACATTGTCAATAATGCTAACTAATGATATGAATAATTGTGTCGTGTCAATTATTAATTTAATAATATAAAATATTGTGCAGTTGATACTGTGACAATAATTGAATCAATAATATGAGATACTATGCAACAGTTACTATGATAATTATTAAATAAAACTGAGTGACTTCTTACGTTAGAATCAATAATCAGAGATACTGTGCAATACCGTGTGCTACTGTGCAACCACGCGTATTATTGTACTTTTATTACCGGGTATTTCAATAATTAACGGTAAAAGCTTTGCCGTTATTTTTTATAAAAAGGTTATTTCTGTCGTTTTCTATATCCGACAGTTATTTCATTATGTGGTCCACCAATGATTACGCCATCGTACGAATATTCTCCGTCAAAAAGAATATTCTCCGACCAAGCAAATCTTCCCCGACTAAACGAATATTTTATGACAACTTGTTTTTTTTTTGTAAAATTTGCACATATCACCCATAACTATAGCGTTATATCAAATCAACACCTTATTATTCAAAATAATAATTAGAGAAAATTAAATTTTTATTTATAAAAAGTTGGGGTCTTACATATGTCATTATTAGCTTAGTTGATGATTATTGGACATATGATATATACAGGTTTATTTATACAGGTTTTTAGCAATATATATGTTGAATGATTGGAATATATTGCTGTTATTGGGCTGAAACAGGTTCTTGGTTCAAAAAAATTGGGTTTAAACACCTGGAAATTGAAATTTTAAAAAATTATTAAAAACAAAAATATTTTATTTCCGACGAAATAAGGTATTTCCGATGGATATTCTGTAGAAGATAGGTTTTTTCCTAAATTAGACTAAAAACAAATTTTCCGTCAAAGGTAACTTATTTTCGACAGAAGTTTCAGTCGAAAATATTCCCCGTTTATGTTCGACGGAATTATTCTGTCGTACATATTCCCTCGAAGATATCTTATTTACGACGGAATTTCGTTGCAAATAAATCAGTCGAAAATAAATGGGTTCGACAAAATTATCACCGAATTTATTTTCGATGGGTGTATATACGACGAAATTTCTGACGGAATATTCCCTTGTAAATAAGTTATTATCGACGGAATAGGCTTTAGTTCTGACGAAATGTTGCGTCGAAAATAACTCTTTTCCTTGTAGTGACTATTTTCTTTAATTTTCAAAGATATTTAAGAAACATTCAGATTTAACTTGTAAAAAATGAAAAACCTAAAGTTTAAATGTATTTAAGCCTAAAATATATTTTGCTCAATTTTGCTAATTTTTAATGGACTTAACTTGGCGATCAATCGATCATCTTAAATAAAAACACGTAGGAAAGGTTATACATATTTCATGCAGCCAAAATCAAAATATTTCAAAAAAAAAAAAAAAACCTTGGCATCCGTTCATCAAAGTCCTAATTAGGTAAAGGACTTAAAAGTTAGTGGAGCTACAAATTAACCTTGAGGGGCTGATCCTTAAAGAACAGTTTCTTGTGGGAGCTACAAATATGGAATTTTTTTGTAATTGTACAACTTTTTCTCTTAGTAATCCGTAAAATAATTTTTGACCCTGCATTCAAAGTCTAGTCTTTGTTCACTGACACGTTGTGAAGTGACAGATTATCAGTTTTATTTAAATCAAATTGAGATATTTATTAAGGGAGAGAGGAGGGAGTATAATACATGGAGTATGGCTATTAAGCAGTCAGTCACCCTTCTCTCGATTTCATTCCCATTCAAAAAGAGCTTTATCAAAGGTACGTAGTATTTTCGTGGAGAGGCTATGGGTGATATGTCAGTTAGAGACTTGGAATGATAAAAATACGTAGTTGGAATGATTAACAAACTTATTTTTAAAATTTTATAAAAGTGGAATTTATATAAAAGTTAATTTCCCTCATATTTTAAATAATTTATATATTTAGTTTTGTGGGAAGGTGTATTTTATGTTAGAAATAAATTACAGTTAAAAATAGATTTGTAGCTCCACTAACTTTTAATGAATTTAATTTGAAGATCATCTTAAATAAAAATTAAACATTTAGCAAAGCTTATACATATTTCATGAAGCCGAATTATAAATATTTACAATTTTAAATTAAAAAAGAAAAAACAAAAGAAAGAATATTGACATTTTGGAGCTATAAAAATAATGATTGGTCTACCATTCTTTAATTCATAATTCTTGACCTCCATTCAAAGTCTTTGTAACACTTTGTCAAAAGGACATTGAATGCGAAATAACGATTAATTATATAAAAATATATGATTGACAAAAGAAAAAGCACTCCACCAAGTGGAGGGCAAGGGATGAATTAATAAAAAATCTCAAAATTAATTATGTTAAAAGAGTGTTAATGTCAAGATCTTTTCACGAATTTCAATCACGTAAGACACGTCTAATTCTGCACAGTAAACACGTCAATACCAGAAGCTTGACGTCTTGGACCGTCGGGGGATAGCTCCGGCGTGAGAGTAAGTACAGGCGATCACAATGTTTAACAATAGAGAAATATAAAGTATAGTGTCTTGAGAGAGAAAAATATATGTTACCTGTTATTGTGTGATATCCTTGCCTACATATACTCTCATGTTCGATTTGTCCTATATGCCACCGACCCAGTATATGTCCAATCCCCATTAATAAAATGCAGAGATGACAGTCAAAGTTTATCTCCAAAATCATCATCGGTCAAAGTCTAAGTGGAACCATACACACACAATAGTTCGGCCCACTGTCACTGCCCAATACTCCATAGGCCCCAAATAAAGATATTATCTACCCAATAGGTCGACCCCAATGAACCGCCCCAATACTTTTAAGACCTTAACCCAACATGTCTAAAGTATTATGTGACGCCCCCAAAATAGGTCCAATCCATCCAACCTATTTTGAGTCGCCAAATACATGGTACAGATAACAACTACAACTTTATTACAACAATTGTCGTGCAAAATACAACAACACATATGCTGTGAGTTTGGATACAAATATATACCAAATGTGACTCATGTTCCAACCGTGGACATCACCTCACAATGACACCTTACATAAAGGTATAGTCAAAAACTGTTTTAGAAATTAGAATATTTGGGAAGTGCTCAAGAAAACCCTCGTACATGGGAGGTCATGCTTCTAGGTTATGATAGATATCATATGGCCACAGAATTATCCTTGGTTGGCCCAATAGACCCCAAAGAAAAATGAGAAGATTACTATCATATTCTTCTTAATGGTGAGTCTTCTCTTGACATATCATTATCTCTACTGTCTCTAATTGAGAATTATACTTCAAACAAACACCAAGATTATATAGGTAGTGCTCGTATATATACTCAGCAAGTGGATGAGCACATCCCTGTCTTATGATGACACGAGGTTGTATGTCGTTAGACATCTTGTATGATAGTGGCAAATCACCCTTTCAACGTTGGGTTCGCTTCACCCTAGATGATTCACCAAATATAACTACTAAATGATGACCACCGTTCTATTCCCATGTGACCCCCGCTCGACCCAGCTACACTATTATTACCTGAAAGGAATTGTGAAACAGAAGGGTGAGCACAACTAGCTCAGTAAAGAATATCATGACTAAAGATAAATTATCAATAGTCTTCAACAGTAATAAATCAGAGATTTAGAACATATGGTAGATGATAAAACTTTTCAACCATAGTTGCAGCGGAACGAGCAATCCATTAGAAGAGTCAAATAGACTATAAAGTCTATTATTTTCTCCACGTTAAAAGTCCACCAACAATATTTTATCCCTGTAACATCAATCAATAGTTCCTTTCCACAATCATATGAAAAATTCATAATCATAATTGTGATTCTAAATTTCGCATCCAAGACGAAGATAATTTTCATCACCTGTCTTTACCTGAAACATCAAATATCATGGTTATACCAAATCACAGTTCCTGTTCATAATCATACTAATAAATTCATCTTTGCATCACAGGCCAAAGATATTCATCAACAGTTCATCTTTACACTACATGCCAAAGATATTCAACAACAAGTCATCTTTGCACTACGGGCCAAAGATATTCATCAACAACTCATCTTTGCACTACAGGCCAAAGATATTCCTCAATAGATCATATTTGCACTACATGCCAAATATATTATTATCTCAAAGAAATATATAATCATTTCAGAATTTATATAACCAATAATTATAATCATGTTGATCATTTCACCTTTGCACTTAAGCTAAAGATATTCAATTATAAATTCAATGGTCATGATCATACCAGTCACAATTCAACTTTTCACTACTGGATAAAGAGAACCCTAGTCATGATCATACCAATAATCTACCCATCTTTACACTCAAGTCAAAGAGAAATATCATCATTAGGGTTATAAAAATGTTATATATGATAAAAAAATAATATGATCAACATATAGTTTTAATCTCAAGAGTAATATTCATAAATCAACTATAATTTGGTTAGAAAAAGAAACCAATTTTGTCATGAATAGTAACTCGTGAATAGTAACTCATGAATAGTAACTCATGAATAGTAACTCGTGAATAGTAACTTATGAATAGTAACTCGTGAATAGTAACTCATGATTAATAACTCGTGAATAGTAACTCGTGAATAGTAACTCCTGAATAGTAACTCATGAATAGTAACTCGTGAATAGTAACTCATGAATAGTAACTCGTGAATAGTAACTCATGAATAGTAACTCGTGAATAGTAACTCATGAATAGTAACCCCGACATGAAAAGATAAGAATTTCACAAGAAAAATCTTACCAATATTCCGGTATAATGATATTGAAAGAAATAATATCATTTTAAAAAAATACATCCCTTATTATCCCTTACCTCAAAAGAGCAGTACTTCTGACTGGAATAACGCTGAATGAACTTGCACCGTATAGCAACACTCAAGATATCAAAATACTCACAAGAATACGCTCGATATATAGAGAGAGAAATAGAGAGAAAACTTCAGTTTCTGGTGTGATTTTCAATTCTAACCTAAGCACCCTATTTATAGGAAAATGCTTAGAACACCAAAGCAGAAAATTTAATATAATAATATATTTATAACCAAATTTTCCTTAGCCCACCACATCAAAAACATATATTTCACACAAATGCACCAAAAATGCAAAACATGTTTTAAACAATTTTTGTAACAAAAATCAATTCAGACTCAATAATTCGGAACTTCAATAATTCGTAATAAATAGCCCTTTTATCAGAAAATTCGAATCTCGCTAGTTTTTATAGGAAATTCAATTCTCTACAACTTTGCAGAAGAAAGTTTTTCTAAATTCCAAACAGAAATTGACCGAAATCCACAAACGGATGATTTTACAGTCTATATTAAATTTTCGTTCAATAATTGTGTCCACCAACACACAAAACATGTGTTAAACATTTAATCCAACAAAAATACTTTTCCTCCTCATTTATTCATATATCCCACATTCATTGTAAAAATATCACCATTAATATATTATTAAAATAATATATTTAAATGAATTATTTTATCAGAAAAAGATAAAATATTAATTTTCAATAATTGTCACATTAAAAATTTTCTCCATCTATATCCACATAAAATCACTATTTTTCTTATCATATAAATCAATAATTAATTATACACAAATAATATTATAGAACCACAGTACTGGCAACCAGGCCGTTCCCAGGAAAGATGGGACTTTCTAATAAGGATATCTCCTTACTGACGCGCAATTAGATGACCAAACCTCTCCTTAGACAGAACTTTCTAGACATTGCCAATAATGTTATCTAATAATATTATTCAGATAATATAAATTATTGTTCCGATAATAGAAAATACTGTGTAGTGATAATTATTAAAACAACAGTAATATAAAATATCAATGCAGCAATTATTGAATCAATAAAATACAATATTGAACAGTAATTACTGTAACAATTATTGAGTAGTGCCTTCTTACGTAAGAATCAATAATTGGTGCAATACCGTGTGCTACGCGTATTACCGTGTTTTAACCACCGGGTATTCCAACAGTATTAACGGTAACAACTACGTCGTTATTTATAAACAACTTATTTTTGTCGTTTTCTTCATCCAATCGCTTTCCGTTATGGGGCCCACAAAAGACTGAGCCGTCGTACGAATATTCTCCGACAGTAAGAATATTCCACGACCAAGCGAATATTCCCCGACAATATTGAATATTTTATAACCTCTTGTGTATTTCGAAAAAAAATTTCATATATCACCCTTAACTTTAACATTTATCAATTTAACCATTTACTAAATAGTAATTATAAGAAAAATTGAATACTTTTATTTCATAAAATTCGGGGTCTTACAATCTCCCCTCCTTATGAAATTTCGTCCTCGAAATTGACATACGTACCTGGTGTTTCGAAAAGGTGAGGATACCTCGCTTTCATTTCAGATTCCATCTTTCCTGTCATCATAATTTCTTCATTGCTCATCTCCTGTATTTCAGATATCATTCTTGAATACAGCTTCAAAATAAAGGTTAATTGAACAAATTAACATATCACATAATATTCCGATATTATGACTGACCAACAAATAAGCTTAGGTAGGACACACTAGCGAAGGATTTACTCGTCTCTCTCCTCCTAGTCCTATTCCCCGATCTCCGCCAGAGATCATATCCCTAAGATCTGATACCAACTGTGACACCCCCAAAATAGGTCCAATCCATCCAACCCATTTTGAGTCGCCAAATACATGGTACAGATAACAACTACAACTTTATTACAACAATTGTCGTGCAAAATACAACAACACATATGCTGTGAGTTTGGATACAAATATATACCAAATGTGACTCATGTTCCAACCGTGGACATCACCTCACAATGACACCTTACATAAAGGTATAGTCAAAAACTATTTTAGAAATTAGAATCTTTGGGAAGTGCTCAAGAAAACCCTCGTACATGGGAGGTCATGCTTCTAGGTTATTATAGATATCATATGGCCACAGAATTATCCTTGGTTGGCCCAATAGACCCCAAAGAAAAATGAGAAGATTACTATCATATTCTTCTTAATGGTGAGTCTTCTCTTGACATATCATTATCTCTACTGTCTCTAATTGAGAATTATACTTCAAACAAACACCAAGATTATATAGGTAGTGCTCGTATATATACTCAGCAAGTGGATGAGCACATCCCTGTCTTATGATGACACGAGGTTGTATGTCGTTAGACATCTTGTATGATAGTGGCAAATCACCCTTTCAACGTTGGGTTCGCTTCACCCTAAATGATTCACCAAATATAACTACTAAATGATGACCACCGTTCTATTCCCCTGTGACCCCCGCTCGACCCAGCTACACTATTATTACCTGAAAGGAATTGTGAAACAGAAGGGTGAGCACAACTAGCTCAGTAAAGAATATCATGACTAAAGATAAATTATCAATAGTCTTCAACAGTAATAAATGAGAGATTTAGAACATATGGTAGATGATAAAACTTTTCAACCATAGTTGCAGCGGAACGAGCAATCCATTAGAAGAGTCAAATAGACTATAAAGTTTATTATCTTCTCCACGTTAAAAGTCCACCAACAATATTTTATCCCTGTAACATCAATCAATAGTTCCTTTCCACAATCATATGAATAATTCATAATCATAATTGTGATTCTAAATTTCGCATCCAAGACGAAGATAATTTTCATCACATGTCTTTACCTGAAACATCAAATATCATGGTTATACCAAATCACAGTTCCTGTTCATAATCATACTAATAAATTCATCTTTGCATCACAGGCCAAAGATATTCATCAACAGTTCATCTTTACACTACATGCCAAAGATATTCAACAACAAGTCATCTTTGCACTACGGGCCAAAGATATTCATCAACAACTCATCTTTGCACTACAGGCCAAAGATATTCCTCAATAGATCATATTTGCACTACAGGCCAAATATATTATTATCTCAAAGAAATATATAATCATTTCAGAATTTATATAACCAATAATTATAATCATGTTGATCATTTCACCTTTGCACTTAAGCTAAAGATATTCAATTATAAATTCAATGGTCATGATCATACCAGTCACAATTCAACTTTTCACTACTGGATAAAGAGAACCCTAGTCATGATCATACCAATAATCTACCCATCTTTACACTCAAGTCAAAGAGAAATATCATCATTAGGGTTATAAAAATGTTATATATGATAAAAAAATAATATGATCAACATATAGTTTTAATCTCAAGAGTAATATTCATAAATCAACTATAATTTGGTTAGAAAAAGAAACCAATTTTGTCATGAATAGTAACTCGTGAATAGTAACTCATGAATAGTAACTCATGAATAGTAACTCGTGAATAGTAACTTATGAATAGTAACTCGTGAATAGTAACTCATGATTAATAACTCGTGAATAGTAACTCGTGAATAGTAACTCCTGAATAGTAACTCGTGAATAGTAACTCATGAATAGTAACTCGTGAATAGTAACTCATGAATAGTAACTCGTGAATAGTAACTCATGAATAGTAACTCGTGAATAGTAACTCATGAATAGTAACCCCGACATGAAAAGATAAGAATTTCACAAGAAAAATCTTACCAATATTCCGGTATAATGATATTGAAAGAAATAATATCATTTTAAAAAAATACACCCCTTATTATCCCTTACCTCAAAAGAGCAGTACTTCTGACTGGAATAACGCTGAATGAACTTGCACCGTATAGCAACACTCAAGATATCAAAATACTCACAAGAATACGCTCGATATATAGAGAGAGAAATAGAGAGAAAACTTCAGTTTCTGGTGTGATTTTCAATTCTAACCTAAGCACCCTATTTATAGGAAAATGCTTAGAACACCAAAGCAGAAAATTTAATATAATAATATATTTATAACCAAATTTTCCTTAGCCCACCACATCAAAAACATATATTTCACACAAATGCACCAAAAATGCAAAACATGTTTTAAACAATTTTTGTAACAAAAATCAATTCAGACTCAATAATTCGGAACTTCAATAATTCGTAATAAATAGTCCTTTTATCAGAAAATTCGAATCTCGCGAGTTTTTATAAGAAATTCAATTCTCTACAACTTTGCAGAAGAAAGTTTTTCTAAATTCCAAACAGAAATTGACCGAAATCCACAAACGGATGATTTTACAGTCTATATTAAATTTTCGGTCAATAATTGTGTCCACCAACACACAAAACATGTGTTAAACATTTAATCCAATAAAAATACTTTTCCTCCTCATTTATTCATATATCCCACATTCATTGTAAAAATATCACCATTAATATATTATTAAAATAATATATTTAAATGAATTATTTTATCAGAAAAAGAAAAAATATTAATTTTCAACAATTGTCACATTAAAAATTTTCTCCATCTATATCCACATAAAATCACTATTTTTCTCATCATATAAATCAATAATTAATTATACACAAATAATATTATAGAACCACAGTACTGGCAACCAGGCCGTTCCCAGGAAAGAGGGGACTTTCTAATAAGGATCTCTCCTTACTGACGCGCAATTAGATGACCAAACCTCTCCTTAGACAGAACTTTCTAGACATTGCCAATAATGTTATCTAATAATATTATTCAGATAATATAAATTATTGTTCCGATAATAGAAAATACTGTGTAGTGATAATTATTAAAACAACATTAATATAAAATATCAATGCAGCAATTATTGAATCAATAAAATACAATATTGAACAGTAATTACTGTAACAATTATTGAGTAGTGCCTTCTTACGTAAGAATCAATAATTGGTGCAATACCGTGTGCTACGCGTATTACCGTGTTTTAACCACCAGGTATTCTAACAGTATTAACGGTAACAACTACGTCGTTATTTATAAACAACTTATTTTTGTCGTTTTCTTCATCCAATCACTTTCCGTTATGGGGCCCACAAAAGACTGCGCCGTCGTACGAATATTCTCCGACAGTAAGAATATTCCACGACCAAGCGAATATTCCCCGACAATATTGAATATTTTATAACCTCTTGTGTATTTCGAAAAAAAAATTCATATATCACCCTTAACTTTAACATTTATCAATTTAACCATTTACTAAATAGTAATTATAAGAAAAATTGAATACTTTTATTTCATAAAATTCGGGGTCTTACAATCTCCCCTCCTTATGAAATTTCGTCCTCGAAATTGACATACGTACCTGGTGTTTCGAAAAGATGAGGATACCTCGCTTTCATTTCAGATTCCATCTTTCCTGTCATCATAATTTCTTCATTGCTCATCTCCTGTATTTCAGATATCATTCTAGAATACAGCTTCAAAACAAAGGTTAATTGAACAAATTAACATATCACATAATATTCCGATATTATGACTGACCAACAAATAAGCTTAGGTAGGACACACTAGCGAAGGATTTACTCGTCTCTCTCCTCCTAGTCCTATTCCCCGATCTCCGCCAGAGATCATATCCCTAAGATCTGATACCAACTGTGACACCCCCAAAATAGGTCCAATCCATCCAACCCATTTTGAGTCGCCAAATACATGGTACAGATAACAACTACAACTTTATTACAACAATTGTCGTGCAAAATACAACAACACATATGCTGTGAGTTTGGATACAAATATATACCAAATGTGACTCATGTTCCAACCGTGGACATCACCTCACAATGACACCTTACATAAAGGTATAGTCAAAAACTATTTTAGAAATTAGAATCTTTGGGAAGTGCTCAAGAAAACCCTCGTACATGGGAGGTCATGCTTCTAGGTTATTATAGATATCATATGGCCACAGAATTATCCTTGGTTGGCCCAATAGACCCCAAAGAAAAATGAGAAGATTACTATCATATTCTTCTTAATGGCGAGTCTTCTCTTGACATATCATTATCTCTACTGTCTCTAATTGAGAATTATACTTCAAACAAACACCAAGATTATATAGGTAGTGCTCGTATATATACTCAGCAAGTGGATGAGCACATCCCTGTCTTATGATGACACGAGGTTGTATGTCGTTAGACATCTTGTATGATAGTGGCAAATCACCCTTTCAACGTTGGGTTCGCTTCACCCTAAATGATTCACCAAATATAACTACTAAATGATGACCACCGTTCTATTCCCCTGTGACCCCCGCTCGACCCAGCTACACTATTATTACCTGAAAGGAATTGTGAAACAGAAGGGTGAGCACAACTAGCTCAGTAAAGAATATCATGACTAAAGATAAATTATCAATAGTCTTCAACAGTAATAAATGAGAGATTTAGAACATATGGTAGATGATAAAACTTTTCAACCATAGTTGCAGCGGAACGAGCAATCCATTAGAAGAGTCAAATAGACTATAAAGTTTATTATCTTCTCCACGTTAAAAGTCCACCAACAATATTTTATCCCTGTAACATCAATCAATAGTTCCTTTCCACAATCATATGAATAATTCATAATCATAATTGTGATTCTAAATTTCGCATCCAAGACGAAGATAATTTTCATCACATGTCTTTACCTGAAACATCAAATATCATGGTTATACCAAATCACAGTTCCTGTTCATAATCATACTAATAAATTCATCTTTGCATCACAGGCCAAAGATATTCATCAACAGTTCATCTTTACACTACATGCCAAAGATATTCAACAACAAGTCATCTTTGCACTACGGGCCAAAGATATTCATCAACAACTCATCTTTGCACTACAGGCCAAAGATATTCCTCAATAGATCATATTTGCACTACAGGCCAAATATATTATTATCTCAAAGAAATATATAATCATTTCAGAATTTATATAACCAATAATTATAATCATGTTGATCATTTCACCTTTGCACTTAAGCTAAAGATATTCAATTATAAATTCAATGGTCATGATCATACCAGTCACAATTCAACTTTTCACTACTGGATAAAGAGAACCCTAGTCATGATCATACCAATAATCTACCCATCTTTAGACTCAAGGCAAAGAGAAATATCATCATTAGGGTTATAAAAATGTTATATATGATAAAAAAATAATATGATCAACATATAGTTTTAATCTCAAGAGTAATATTCATAAATCAACTATAATTTGGTTAGAAAAAGAAACCAATTTTGTCATGAATAGTAACTCGTGAATAGTAACTCATGAATAGTAACTCATGAATAGTAACTCGTGAATAGTAACTTATGAATAGTAACTCGTGAATAGTAACTCATGATTAATAACTCGTGAATAGTAACTCGTGAATAGTAACTCCTGAATAGTAACTCGTGAATAGTAACTCATGAATAGTAACTCGTGAATAGTAACTCATGAATAGTAACTCGTGAATAGTAACTCATGAATAGTAACTCGTGAATAGTAACTCATGAATAGTAACTCGTGAATAGTAACTCATGAATAGTAACCCCGACATGAAAAGATAAGAATTTCACAAGAAAAATCTTACCAATATTCCGGTATAATGATATTGAAAGAAATAATATCATTTTAAAAAAATACATCCCTTATTATCCCGTACCTCAAAAGAGCAGTACTTCTGACTGGAATAACGCTGAATGAACTTGCACCGTATAGCAACACTCAAGATATCAAAATACTCACAAGAATACGCTCGATATATAGAGAGAGAAATAGAGAGAAAACTTCAGTTTCTGGTGTGATTTTCAATTCTAACCTAAGCACCCTATTTATAGGAAAATGCTTAGAACACCAAAGCAGAAAATTTAATATAATAATATATTTATAACCAAATTTTCCTCAGCCCACCACATCAAAAACATATTTTTCACACAAATGCACCAAAAATGCAAAACATATTTTAAACAATTTTTGTAACAAAAATCAATTCAGACTCAATAATTCGGAACTTCAATAATTCGTAATAAATAGCCCTTTTATCAGAATATTCGAATCTCGCGAGTTTTTATAGGAAATTCAATTCTCTACAACTTTGCAAAAGAAAGTTTTTCTAAATTCCAAACAGAAATTGACCGAAATCCACAAACGGATGATTTTACAGTCTATATTAAATTTTCGGTCAATAATTGTGTCCACCAACACACAAAACATGTGTTAAACATTTAATCCAATAAAAATACTTTTCCTCCTCATTTATTCATATATCCCACATTCATTGTAAAAATATCACCATTAATATATTATTAAAATAATATATTTAAATGAATTATTTTATCAGAAAAAGATAAAATATTAATTTTCAACAATTGTCACATTAAAAATTTTCTCCATCTATATCCACATAAAATCACTATTTTTCTCATCATATAAATCAATAATTAATTATACACAAATAATATTATAGAACCACAGTACTGGCAACCAGGCCGTTCCCAGGAAAGAGGGGGCTTTCCAATAAGGATCTCTCCTTACTGACGCGCAATTAGATGACCAAACCTCTCCTTAGACAGAACTTTCTAGACATTGTCAATAATGTTATCTAATAATATTATTCAGATAATATAAATTATTGTTCCGATAATAGAAAATACTGTGTAGTGACAATTATTAAAACAACAGTAATATAAAATATCAACGCAGCAATTATTGAATCAATAAAATATAATATTGAACAGTAATTACTGTAACAATTATTGAGTAGTGTCTTCTTACGTAAGAATCAATAATTGGTGCAATACCGTATGCTACGCGTATTACCGTGTTTTAACCACCGGGTATTCCAACAGTATTAACGGTAACAACTACGTCGTTATTTATAAACAACTTATTTTTGTCGTTTTCTTCATCTAATCGCTTTCCGTTATGGGGCCCACAAAAGACTGCGCCATCGTACGAATATTCTCCGACAGTAAGAATATTCCACGACCAAGCGAATATTCCCCGATAATATTGAATATTTTATAACCTCTTGTGTATTTCGAAAAAAAAAAATTCATATATCACCCTTAACTTTAACATTTATCAATTTAACCATTTACTAAATAATAATTATAAAAAAAATTGAATACTTTTATTTCATAAAATTCGAGGTCTTACATATTATGACCCAACAACGACCCCCAGTCTTTTATTAAATAGGATGTTTAATGAAAGAGTATACATGGCCCAATAAATAAAGTTGACCGAGGCCCAACTGATGAATCTCAAATAGCAACTTAAATAAAAACTGGAAGCCCAATCGAGAAGCCCACTCTGGTTAATCAATTAAGACCAAAAACGTATGCCACCTCTTCAAATTCTCATCATTGCTGGCATTAAAAGAGCTGCCCTCGAACTCCGTGAAAAGTTGAAGAGACTGCCAGTATAAAAAGTGATTTCTCCCAACTTCGACAATTTTACCTGCCAATTTAAATTTCAGACGTCTCCCGCCGTCTTCCTCCTCCTAATTTCTCTTTCTTTCTGCAAATCAACATTTATGGCTTTTCAAACTTCCGGCGAAGAGGTTTCCCTCACTGTGACTCCCATCACCTCTATTCCTCTAAGCCCTACCAAAGAAACTTCGGGTCCAAACCCCAAATCTGTTGCTACTCCTAGCAAGAACCCACCACCAAATCTATCACAATTCTTCAAAAATGAAGAATACTTCCCTCATGCCAATACTCCTTCTACTGTTATAGAAATCGAGCTGCGTGACATCCAGACTCGATACCAGATTTCGAATACCCACCTGGTAAGGGGTCCAGCGCCCCAGGAACGAATGTACCAGCGACCTGAAGGATGGACCGCCATACTGGTGGCCCTTCTCGAAAAGGGAGTTAACCTACCCTTCCATGCCTTCGTTGTCACTCTACTAGGGTTCGTAGGCGTGGGGCTTGGCCAACTTGTCCCGAACTCCTACATCCACATCCTGGCATTTATCGCCTTTTGCCATGAACAAGGGATTCCACCTGCTGTCGATTTCTTCTTCACTCTCTTCATAGCCGGTAAATCTTAGGAACGAGGTTACAAGATGCTAAGCAAACAATCCCCCAAACCTAATAACAGGTTCGAGAAGCGACCTCTGATGGACACTCCTTCGAGCAACCAGGGATGGCATAACGAGTGGTTCTTTGTCAAAGGACCCGAAGTCTCCTCTATACCCGACTGGACCATTTTTGATCATATCTCTGCAAACTTCGGAGATATTTTAAAGGAGCGTATAAAAGAAATGGCAAGTCTTCTAAAGAAGATTCCCATCAAGGAATGGAGTTTCGGACTTCTGAGTAAACAAGCATGGTTGTACAACCATAAATGTAAGTCCCGAACCCAATTTATTGTTTAACTTTACCAATTTCCATCAGTAATTATTCTAAATAATTGTTCCTCATCTTTCGCAGTGTCTCTGATCAAGCCGACTTCTTCAGACACAAAAGATCTTGAAGAATTTCTAATTAGGAAATCTTCCAAATCTTCCCAATTTTCTACTGAATCCTCGACTTCTGAGCCTCAAGCCACTGAACCAACTCCTACTGAAGGGACAAGTCAACCTCGCCGAATAAAGCGAGCTGGCCGAAAACCCAAACACACCTCCAAACAAACTTACAACGAGTGCCTTCTCGACATGCCTCTTGACGAAAGGACTCGAGTCCTTCGTGCCAAAAAGAGGAAAATCCAAATAACTCCTCTAGCAGCCGAAGAACCACAAGTACCTTCCACAGTAGCCGATCCTCCGCCGAACATCCTGATAGAAATCGTTGCTTCCGAATAAGAACCTGAAGAACAAGTAGTGCACACACCCAAACTTGCTCGAAAAAGAGAACCAACCTCTTCGGAATTTAGGCCCGAAGCCATGGGATCCCCCACTCTCTGGTCAGAATCCAATGAGAATTTCTCATTTCAGCTCTATAACTCCTTCGTCCGTGATACCGATGACCACCGGTTCGACAACAACTCCATAATGGATCTGATCGACGAGGGAATGAAGTACCAGGCTAAAGTAAGCTGCTACTTGACTTATCCAATTACATGTCGGCCCATCAATTTGAAATGATTTGTGACACCCCCAAAATAGGTATACATCACCCATTCTGAGTTGTCAAATACATGGTACAGAAACAACTACAACTTTATTAATACAATTGTCGTGCAAAATACGACAACACTTAAACTGTGAGTTTAAATACAAATATTATCTTATAGACAATATACACACTCAAATAAGTCATCATTACAATTATTGATACATTATTTTATAAAAAATGGTGTGGACTACTAAAACAACTTCTAGAACCATCATTCCATACCCTGACTAGTACTCGCTACAGTCTCGCCTCCTGAGAAGAAAAATGGAACAAAAAAGAAAAGGGTGAGCTCAACTAGCCCAGTAAAGAATATTATGACTAAGATATTATAGAACAAATTATCGTTAGTCTTTAACAGGGAAAAATTTAATAGAATATAATAGACAACAAATTTTAAATCAATATTCGCAGCGGAAATAATAATTCATTAGAAGAGTTAAGTAGAAGATGAAATCTACTATCATCTACGAATTTAAAAATCCATCATCAAAATTGTATCCCTGTAATATCAATCAATAAACATCTTGAATCAAATATTCATCTTTGCACTAAAGGCCAAAGATATTTATCAGTTGGTCATGTTCATCTCAACACATGTTCATCTTTGCACTACAAGCCAAAGATATTCATCATAAATCATTAATCTTTGTACTACAGGCCAAAGATATTCAGTTATATCATTATTTAGGACTAAGGATGATGAAAAATATTTTAAAGAAAACGAATCCAGTGAAACAAAAGAATAAATATTAAGGATTCGTATTTCGGTTTATCCATGTCCAAAAATACCTCATAAATAATCATAGTGGAGTAAAATTCAAGAATGATCAAAACATGGATACAATCAAAGCTAGTATCTATAATAAATATTTTGGACGAAAAATAAAATTTTAATTTTTTGGTGAATAGTGCCGTATACGTGAATAGTGTCGTATACGTAAATAGTAATTCTAACACAAAAAGTTTCAAATTAGATAAAAAGTTCATATCAATATTTCGGCATAATGATATTTAAAGAAATAATATCATTTATAAAAGAAAATAACATCTCTTACCTCGAAAAGACAGTACTTCTAGCTGGAATACTGGATATAGTGCTGAAGGGAACTTGCACCGTATAGCAACACTCAAAGTATCTAAATACTCACAAGAATACGCTCGATAATATAGAGAGAGAAAGAGAGAGAAAATTTTAGTTTCTGGTGTGATTTTCAATTCTAACCTAAGCACCCTATTTATAGAAAAATGCTTAGAACACCAAAGCAGAAAATTTAATAAAATATTAATATTATTTAATTAAATTCTTACGCCCACCTTCACCATCTGAATTCAGCCACCAATAATGACAAAAACAAAAAAAATGTTTTTGTTATTAAAAGTAATTAAAACTTTCAAAAATTAATTATTTTGGAATTATGGAACTTCAATAATTCATAATAAATAACCCTTTTATCAGAAAAATTCAAACCTTATGTCCTCTCCGTAGGAAATTTCATTCTCTACAACCTTGCAGAAGAAAGTTTTTCCAAATTCTAAACAGAAATTGACCGAAATCCACATACGGACGATTTTACAGGCTATAATCAAATTTCAGTCAAGAAATGGGGTCCACAAACATGAAAAACATGTTTTAAATATTTTTATTAATAAAAATACTATTTCTCCTCATATACTCATATATCCCACATTTATTATAAAAATATCACTATTATTATATTATTAAAATATAATAATATATTAAAATAAATTATTTATCAGAAAAGATAAAATATCAATTTTTCAACAATTGTCACTTTAATTTTTTTTCCATCTATATCCACATAAAATAAATATTTTCTTTATCATATAAATCAATAATTAATTATTCACAAATAATATTAGAGAATCACAATACTGGCAACCAGGCCGTTCCCAGGAAAGAGGGGGCTTTCCAATAAGGATTTCTCCTTACTAGCGCGCAATTAGGTGACCAAACATCTCCTTAGACAGAACTTTCTAGACATTGCTAATAATGTTATCTAATAATATTATTTAGATAATATGAATTATTACTCCGATAATAGAAAATACTGTGTAGTAACAATTATTGAAACAACAGTAATATAAAATATCAACGTAGCAATTATTGAATCAATAAAATAAAATATTGAACAGTAATTACTGTAACAATTATTGAGTAGTGCCTTCTTACGTAAGAATCAATAATTGGTGCAATACCGTGTACTACTGTGCAACAACGCGTATTACTGTGTTTTAACCACCGGGTATTCCAACAGTTTTAACGGTAAAAACTACGCCGTTATTTATAAACAACTTATACTTGTCGTTTTCTTCATCCAATCGCTTTCCGTTATGGGGCCCACATAAGGCTGCGCCGTCGTACGAATATTCCCCGACAGTAAGAATATTCTACGACCAAACGAATATTTCTTGGCAACAATGAATATTTTATAACCACTTGCTTACTTGAAATATTTGCGCATTTCACCCATATCTAACCACATTAATCAAATCAACCCTTACTATTTCAAAATAATAAATAGAGGAAATTAAATTTTATTTATAATAAGTTGGGTCTTACAACCTCCCCTCCTTATGAAATTTCGTCCTCGAAATTGACGTACGTACTTGGTGTTTCGAAAAGGTGAGGATACCTCGCTTTCATTTCCATTTCCAACTCCCAGGTCATTTCCTCTATAGCATGGTTCCTCTACAAAACTTTAACTTGTGGTATGATCTTTATGCGTAGGACATGCTCCTTTCTATACAAGATCTTGACATGTACCTCTTCCTACGTTAAGTCTTAGGCTATCTCGTCCGGTTCTAACTCAATAACGTGGTTCGGGTCTTTTACATATTTACGAAGCACGAATATGTAAAAAACATTATAAGCACGAGACATACTTGAAGGTAACGCGAGTCTATAGGCCACATTTTCTACTCGGTCAAGAATTTGAAATGGACCAATAAATCGTGGATTGAGCTTTTCTTTCTTGCCAAATCTTGTAACTCCCTTCCATGGAGCAACACGCAACAATACATGATCCCCAATACTAAATTCCACGTCCTTTCGATGAAGATCCGCATAACTCTTTTGTCGATCCTATGTTGTTTGTATGCGTTATTGAATCATTTGGATCTTTTCAATAGTCATACGTACCAACTCTGGTCCCAACAATGTTGCTTCACCCACCTCATCCCAACATATTGGAGAGCGACACTTTCGTCCATATAATGCTTTGAATGGAGCCACACCTATACTTGCTTGATAACTGTTGTTGTAGGAGAATTCTATCAATGGTAAATACTTATCCCAACTCCCTTTGAAATCTAAAACACAGAGTCTTAATAGATCTTCAAGAGTTTGAATAGTCCTCTCTGATTGTCCGTCCGTTTGAGGATGGTATACTGAACTGAATCGTAAATCCGTGCCCATAACTTTCTGCAAGCTAACCAAAAATCGTGAAGTGAATCTTCGGTCACGATCTGAAACTATGGATACTGGCATGCCATGCAACCTCACAATGTCATTCACGTACATAAGAGCAAGACGTTCAAGGGAATAAATCTCCCATATTGGCAAGAAATGAGCAGACTTAGTTAATCTATCAACAATAACCCAAATAGCATTTATACCTTGAGAAACCGTAGGAAGACCCATAACGAAATCCATGGTAATATGTTCCCACTTCCATTTCGGAATCTTAAGTGGCTGCAATGGACCCTTAGGCACTTGATGCTCCACCTTTACACGTTGACAAGTTAAACACCTCGAGATAAACTTTGCAATCTCTCTCTTCATATTGTTCCACCAAAATGTATGTCGAAGATCATGATTTATTTCGGTACTTCCAGGATGGATTGTAAATGGTGTATTGTGTACCTCCATCATGATCTTGTACTTCAAATCAGAATCGTTAGGAACACAAAGTCTGGAATGGACTCAAAGTATTCCTTTTTCATCGATTCTTGCTTCCGGAATAGCACCTTCTTGCACTTTTTTCTTCATACGCATCAGCTCCATGTCCGTAGCTTGAGCAGCTTTAACTTTATCGATTAAAGTCGATTCTACTCGTATGCTTGATATCATCACGTGGGTACTTGGAGCCTTTACCTCTATCTCCATCCTTTACAAGTCATACAAAATGGGCCTTTGTGTTAATAATATTGCACTCGTACCCGTATATGATCTTCAACTCAATGCATCAGCTACCACGTTTGCTTTTCCAGGATGGTATTGAATGGTATGGTCATAGTCTTTCAACATCTCGAGTCAATGTTGTTGCCGCATGTTGAGTTCCTTTTAGGTGAAGAAATATTTGAGGCTTTTATGATCTGAATATATCTCCACTTTCTCCCCATATAGATAGTGCCTCCAGATCTTTAGCGCGAAAATGACTGCTGCCAACTCTAGATCATGAGTAGTATAATTCCTCTTATACTCTTTAAGTTGTCGCGAGGCATAGGCTATGACTTTTTCACGTTGCATGAGAACACATCCTAACCCTTTTTCTTAAAGCATCGCTGTAGATAACAAATCCATCCGAACCAAATGGTATTGTCAGAACAGGTGCCAAAATGAGTCTCCTCTTGAGCTCTTGGAAACTCTTCTCGCATTCCTCGCTCCATACGAATTTTGCATCCTTCCGAGTCAGCTGAGTTAACAGAGTAGCAATTCGAGAAAATCCTTCTACGAATCTCCGATAATAACCAGCTAAACTCAGAAAGCTACGTACTTCGGTCACCGACTTCGGTTGCTCCCAACTTTGTATTGCTTCAATCTTCACCGGGTTAACAGATACTCCATGTTTTGACACCACGTGCCCAAGGAATGCTACTTCTTTAAGCCAGAACTCGTATTTCTTCAACTTGGCATATAGCTTGTTTTCACGAAGCCTTTGGAGTACTAGCTTCAAATGGTGCTCATGATCTTCATGACTTTTGGAATATATGAGGATGTCATCAATAAAGGCAACAACGAACTGATCCAAATATTCCTTGAATACTCTGTGACAACCCCAAAATAGGTTCATTCCATCCAACCTATTCTGAGTCGCCAAATACACGGTACAGAAAATAACTACAACTTTATTACAACAATTATCGTGCAAAATACAACAACATATATGCTGCGAGTTTAGATACAAATATATACCAAATGTAACTCATGTCCCAACCGTGGACAGCACCTCACAATGACACCTTACATAAAGGTATAGTCAAAAATTGTTTTAGAAATTAGAATCTTTGGAAAGTGCTCAAGGAAACCTTCGTACATGGGAGGCCATGCATCTAGGTTATGATAGATATCATATGGCCACAGAATTATCCTTGGTTGACCCAATAGACCTCAAAGAAAAACTAGAAGTTTATTATCATATTTTTCCCAATGGTGAGTCTTCTCTTGACTTATCATTATCTCCACTGTTTCTAATTGAGAATTATACTTCAAACAAACACCAAGATTATATAGGTAGTGCTCGTAGATATACTCAGAAAGTGGATGAGCACATCCCTGTCTTATGATGACACGAGGTTGTATGTCGTTAGACATCTTGTATGATAGTGGCAAACCACCCTTCCAACGTTGGGTACACCTTACCCTATTGGATTCACCAAATAAAACTACTAAATGAACTTTTCTATACTGCTTCGGGAGAACATCCACAACTAGAGACCACCGTTCTATTTCTCCGTTACCCTCGCTCGACCCAGCTACACTTTTATTACCTGAAAGGAATTGTGAAGCAAAAGGATGAGCACAACTAGCTCAGTAAAGAATATCATGACTAAAGATATTTAAATTATCAATAGTCTTCATCAATAATAAATCAGAGATTTAGAACATATGGTAAATGATAAAAATTTCAACCATAGTTGCAGCGGAACGAGCAATCCATTAGAAGAGTCAAATAGACTATAAAGTCTATTATCTTCTCCATGTTAAAAATCCATCAACAATGTTTTATCCCTGTAACATCAATCAACAATTTTGGTCCACAATCATATGAATAACTCATAATTATAACTGTAGTTCTAAATTTCTCTTCTCATCCAGGACGAAGATAATTTTCATCACCTATCTTTACCTGAAACATCAAAGATCATGGTTATACCAAATCACATTTCCTGTTCATAATCATACTAATAACTTCATCTTTGCACTACAACCAAAGATATTCATTTGTATCACCAGTTGTTCATGTTTATCTCAACATCTGTTCATCTTTGCACTTCTGGCCAAAGATATTCAACAACATGTCATCTTTGCACTACGGGCCAAAGATAGTCATCAACAATTCATCTTTGCACTACAGGCCAAAGATATTCATCAATATTTCATCTTTGCACTACAGGCCAAAGATATTAATATCTCAAAGAAATATAAAATCATTTCAGAATTTATATAAATAATAATTATAACCATGTTGATCAATTCACCTTTGCACTTAAGCTAAAGATATTCACTTATAAATTCAATGGTCATGATCATGCCAATCAACGATTCAACTTTGCACTACTGGCCAAAGATAACCCATAGTCATGATCATACCAAAAATCTACCCATCTTTACACTCAAGTCAAAGAGAAATATCATCATTAGGGTTATAAAAATGTTATATATAATAATAAAAATAATATGATCAACATCTAGTTTTAATCTCAAGAGTAATATTCATAACTCAACTATAATTTGGTCAGAAAAAAAAACTAATTTTGTCATGAATAGTAACTCGTGAATAGTAACCCATGAATAGTAACTCGTGAATAGTAACTCATGAATAGTAAACCCGACACAAAAAGGTAGAAATTCTACAATAAAATTCATACCAATATTTCGGTATAATGATATTGAAAGAATAACATTTCTTAAATTTATAAACAATTTATTTTAATTGTTTACACTTTACTAAATAATGCATTTAATCATTCTAAAATGCCAAACTCATAAGATTTCATCACCAATAACCAAAACTCTCATCAAAAATCTGCATATATCTCATATAGGATTCTCAAGTCATAAAATCCTATTTTTCAATTTTCTTACTTCACATAACATATTTAATTCATTTACTCACGACTAGTCTATTTTTATGAAAAATACCAAATCAGTTCTAAAAATATTTCTTTTCTGGGATTTAGCAGAATATAGTCCCATATTGAACATATATTTTTCTCAGAATTTTTAAAACTCATTTACTATTTTTCATATGGTCAAAACAGCCGAATATTTAGACATTTATCATAAATTGTACTTTTATCTAAAAATTTCGAAATTTACAGAGTATACTTCTATCATATACATGTACTCCCAATAAAAATTTCATCAATTTTGGAGTTAACCACAAGGAATTATAAGCGATTACTTTCAAAATAGTCATTTCTCATAAAATTCATAACTCTCAATCTATACATCCAAAAATCACCATTTTTGGACACAATCAAGAAAACTCATCAAAATATCATTTCAAATTTTTCCAGAATTTTTGAAGGTCAGAAAAATTACGAAACTGAAAAATATAACAACCCTTAAAATCCCTTACTATCCCTTACCTCAAAAGAGCAGTACTTCTGATCGGTATGCAAAGCCGAAGGAAACTTGCACTGAATAGCAACTCTCAAAGTATCTAAATACTCACAAAATATGCTTCATAATATAGAAAGAGAAAGAGAGAAAACTTGTTTCTGGTGTGATTTTCAATTCTAACTTAGCCCTCTATTTATAGGTAAATTTTAGTAGGCTTGACCTGCAACTTGATGACTTTACCTGCTACTATTCCCACCCACCACATTTGAAATATAATTTAGCATATTTCTTCACCAACCACAAGTGGGGCCCACTAATTCTATAATTTTCTATCAAAATGATAAACTCTGAAAATTCAACAATTTCTGAACCAGTCATCTTGTAAAATTCATAATAAATCATACGTTCATTTTTAACGGTTCAAAATTTGTGGGCATATACTCAACTTATATATGTATAACATATCCAAAAATCACCACGATCCAACGGTCGGATTAAAAATTATAACCCCCGCAAAATATTTCAAAAACCCTGATTTTTTAATACCTCCATTCCGACAAAAATACGGATAAAAACCTCAACATTAACTCCTTCATTTTTAACCACAAAAATATATCCCTCGTTTATATCCACATAAAATAAATATTTCCTTATCACATGAATCAATAATTAATTATTCACAAATAATATTACAGAATCACATTTATGACAACCAGGCCGTTCCCAGGAAAGAGGGGGCTTTCCAATAAGAATTTTTCCTTACTGGCGCGTAATTAGGTGACCAAACCTCTCCTTAGACAGAACTTTCTAGACATTGCCAATAATGTTGTCTAATAATATTATTCAAATAATATGAATTATTGATCTGATAATGGGAAATACTGTGCAGTGACAATTATTGAACAACAATAATATAAAATTTCAACGTAGCAATTATTGAATCAATAAAATAAAATATTGAACAGTAATTACTGTAACAATTATTGAGTAGTGCCTTCTTACGTAAGAATCAATAATTTCAAAAATACTATGCAATACCGTGTGCTACTGTGCAATAACGCGTATTACTGTATTTTAACTATCGGGTATTTCAACAGTATTAACGGTAACAACTGCGCCGTCAATTATAAAAACTCAATTTTTGTCGTTATCTTCATCCGACAGTTATTCGTTATGGGGCCCACAAATAGCTGCGCCGTCGTACGAATATTACCCGACAGAAAGAATATTCCACGACCAAACGAATATTCCCCAACAACAATGATTATTTTATAACCACTTGTGTATTTTGAAAAAAAATTCATATATCACCCTTAACTTTAACTTTTTATCAATTTAACCATTTACTGAATTGTAATTATAAGAAAAATTGAATACTTTTATTTTATAAAATTCGGGGTCTTACAATCTCCCCTCCTTATGAAATTTCGTCCCCGAAATTTACGTACCTGGTATTTCAAAGAGTTGAGAATACCTTCCTTTCATTTCAAATTCCATCTTCCCTGTCATCATAATTTCTCAATTGCTCATCTCCTGTATATCAAATATCATTCTAGAATACAGCTTCAAAACAAGGGTTAATTTAACAAATTAACATATCACATAATATCTCGATATTATGACTGACCAACAAATAAGCTAAGGTAGGACACACTAGCGAAGGATTTACTCATCTCTCCCCTCCTAGTTATATTTCTCGATCTCCGCCAGAGATCATATCCCTAAGCTCTGATACCAAATGTAACTCAGGACACCAACCTATGTCAGCACCTTACATTGATACCTATCAGTTTGCCACCGCAGAACGGCGTCCCCTACGGAGAGTCTGGCTTCGGTGCATCCCCCATCAACAGGAAGTCACCAGCGAGAGGATCGGGGCTCTTTACTTATAGCTCTGATACCAACTGTGACAACCCCAAAATAGGTCCATTCCATCCAACCTATTCTGAGTCGCCAAATACATGGTACAGAAAATAACTACAACTTTATTACAACAATTGTCGTGCAAAATACAACAACATATATGCTGTGAGTTTAGATACAAATATATACCAAATGTAACTCATGTCCCAACCGTGGACATCACCTCACAATGACACCTTACATAAAGGTATAGTCAAAAACTGTTTTAGAAATTAGAATCTTTGGAAAGTGCTCAAGGAAACCTTCGTACATGGGAGGCCATGCATCTAGGTTATGATAGATATCATATGGCCACAGAATTATCCTTGGTTGACCCAATAGACCTCAAAGAAAAACTAGAAGTTTATTATCATATTTTTCCCAATGGTGAGTCTTCTCTTGACTTATCATTATCTCCACTGTTTCTAATTGAGAATTATACTTCAAACAAACACCAAGATTATATAGGTAGTGCTCGTAGATATACTCAGAAAGTGGATGAGCACATCCCTGTCTTATGATGACACGAGGTTGTATGTCGTTAGACATCTTGTATGATAGTGGCAAACCACCCTTCCAACATTGGGTACACCTTACCCTATTGGATTCACCAAATAAAACTACTAAATGAACTTTTCTATACTACTTTGGGAGAACATCCACAGCTAGAGACCACCGTTCTATTTCTCTGTTACCCTCGCTCGACCCAGCTACACTCTTATTACCTGAAAAGGAATTGTGAAGCAAAAGGGTGAGCACAACTAGCTCAGTAAAGAATATCATGACTAAAGATAATTAAATTATCAATAGCCTTCATCAATAATAAATCAGAGATTTAGAACATATGATAAATGATAAAAATTTCAACCATAGTTGCAGCAGAACGAGCAATCCATTAGAAGAGTCAAATAGACTATAAAGTCTATTATCTTCTCCATGTTAAAAATCCATCAACAATGTTTTATCCCTGTAACATCAATCAATAATTCTGGTCCACAATCATATGAATAACTCATAATCATAACTGTAGGTTTAAATTTCTCTTCTCATCCAGGACGAAGATAATTTTCATCACCTATCTTTACCTGAAACATCAAAGATCATGGTTACACCAAATCACATTTTCTGTTCATAATCATACTAATAACTTCATCTTTGCAATACATCCAAAGATATTCATTTGTATCACCAGTTGTTTATGTTTATCTCAACATCTGTTCATCTTTGCACTTCTGGCCAAAGATATTCAACAACATGTCATCTTTGCACTACGGGCCAAAGATATTCATCAACAATTCATCTTTGCACTACAGGCCAAAGATATTCATTAATATTTCATCTTTGCACTACAGGCTAAAGATATTAATATCTCAAAGAAATATATAATCATTTCAGAATTTATATAAACAATAATTATAACCATGTTGATCAATTCACCTTTGCACTTAAGCTAAAGATATTCACTTATAAATTCAATGGTCATGATCATACCAATCAACGATTCAACTTTGCACTACTGGCCAAAGATAACCCATAATCATGATCATACCAAAAATCTACCCATCTTTACACTCAAGTCAAAGAGAAATATCATCATTAGGGTTATAAAAATGTTATATATAATAATAAAAATAATATGATCAACATCTAGTTTTAATCTCAAGAGTAATATTCATAACTCAACTATAATTTGGTCAGAAAAAGAAACTAATTTTGTCATGACTTGTAACTCGTAAATAGTAACTCATGAATAGTAACTCGTGAATAGTAACTCGTGAATAGTAACTCATGAATAGTAAACCCGACACAAAAAGGTAGAAATTCTACAATAAAATTCATACCAATATTTCGGTATAATGATATTGAAAGAATAACATTTCTTAAATTTATAAACAATTTATTTTAATTGTTTACACTTTACTAAATAATGCATTTAATCATTCTAAAATGCCAAACTCATAAGATTTCATCACCAATAACCAAAACTCTCATCAAAAATCTGCATATATCTCATATAGGATTCTCAAGTCATAAAATCCTATTTTTCAATTTTCTTACTTCACATAACATATTTAATTCATTTACTCACGACTAGTCTATTTTTATGAAAAATACCAAATCAGTTCCAAAAATATTTCTTTTCTGGGATTTAGCAGAATATAGTCCCATATTGAACATATATTTTTCTCAGAATTTTTAAAACTCATTTACTATTTTTCATATGGTCAAAACAGCCGAATATTTAGACATTTATCATAAATTGTACTTTTATCTAAAAATTTCGAAATTTACAGAGTATACTTCTATCATATACATGTACTCCCAATAAAAATTTCATCAATTTTGGAGTTAACCACAAGGAATTATAAGCGGTTACTTTTAAAATAGTCATTTCTCATAAAATTCATAACTCTCAATCTATACATCCAAAAATCACCATTTTTGGACATAATCAAGAAAACTCATCAAAATATCATTTCAAATTTTTCCAGAATTTTTGAAGGTCAGAAAAATTACGAAACTGAAAAATATAACAACCCTTAAAATCCCTTACTATCCCTTACCTCAAAAGAGCAGTACTTCTGATCGGTATGCAAAGCCGAAGGAAACTTGCACTGAATAACAACTCTCAAAGTATCTAAATACTCACAAAATATGCTTCATAATATAGAGAGAGAAAGAGAGAAAACTTGTTTCTGGTGTGATTTTCAATTCTAACTTAGCCCTCTATTTATAGGAAAATTTTAGTAGGCTTGACCTGCAACCTGATGGCTTTATCTGCTACTATTCCCACCCACCACATTTAAAATATAATTCAGCACATTTCTTCACCAACCACAAGTGGGGCCCACTAATTCTAAAATTTTCCATCAAAATGATAAACTCCGAAAATTCAACAATTTCTGAATCAGTCATCTTGTAAAATTCATAATAAATCATACGTTCATTTTTAACGGTTCAAAATTTGTGAGCATATACTCAACTTATATATGTATAACATATCCAAAAATTACCACGATCCAACGGTCGGATTAAAAATTATAACCCCCGTAAAATATCTCAAAAACCCTAATTTTTTAATACCTCCATTCCGACAAAAATACGGATAAAAACCTCAACATTAACTCCTTCATTTTTAACCACAAAAATATATCCCTCGTTTATATCCATATAAAATAAATATTTCCTTATCATATGAATCAATAATTAATTATTCACAAATAATATTACAGAATCACATTTATGACAACCAGGCCGTTCCCAGGAAAGAGGGGGCTTTCCAATAAGAATTTTTCCTTACTGGCACGCAATTAGGTGACCAGACCTCTCCTTAGACAGAACTTTCTAGACATTGTCAATAATGTTATCTAATAATATTATTCAAATAATATGAATTATTGATTTGATAATGGAAAATACTGTGCAGTGACAATTATTGAACAACAATAATATAAAATTTCAACGTAGCAATTATTGAATCAATAAAATAAAATATTGAACAGTAACTACTGTAACAATTATTGAGTAGTGCCTTCTTACGTAAGAATCAATAATTTCAAAAATACTATGCAATACCGTGTGCTACTATGCAATAACGCGTATTACTGTATTTTAACTATCGGGTATTTCAACAGTATTAACGGTAACAACTGCGCCGTCAATTATAAAAACTCAATTTTTGTCGTTATCTTCATCCGACAGTTATTCGTTATGGGGCCCACAAATAGCTGCGCCGTCGTACGAATATTACCCGACAGAAAGAATATTCCACGACCAAACGAATATTCTCCGACAACAATGATTATTTTATAACCACTTGTGTATTTTGAAAAAAAATTCATATATCACCCTTAACTTTAGCTTTTTATCAATTTAACCATTTACTGAATTGTAATTATAAGAAAAATTGAATACTTTTATTTCATAAAATTTGGGGTCTTACATACTCGGTTCATCATATCCATGAAAGTTGCAGGAGCATTAGTCAATCCAAAAGACATGACTAAGAATTCATAATGCCCGTACCGAGTTCTAAAGGCAGTCTTTGGAATATCCTCAGTTCTAATCTTCAGCTGATGATATCCAGAACGAAGATCGATCTTTGAAAAGAATTGTGCTCCTTGCAACCGGTCAAATAGGTCATCAATATTTGGTAGCGGATACCTATTCTTGATGGTGACATGGTTCAATTCTCGATAGTCAATACAAAGTAGCATACTCCCGTCTTTCTTCTTTACAAATAAAACAGGAGCACCCGAAGGAGATGTACTAGGATGAATAAAACCGATGTCCAACAACTCTTGTAGTTGGACCTTTAACTCCTGAAGTTCAATAGGAGCCATTCGATATGGGGTTTTAGAAATGGGCTTTGTACCAGGTTCAAGATCAATAAAGAATTCAACTTCACATTCTGGGGGTAGACCGGGAAGTTCTTCAGGAAATACATCAGGAAAGTCACTAATAACATGAATATTATTCAAATCTGATGTGTCTTTATTCAAATCCATAACATGGGCTAAGAAAGCTTGACATCTGTTTTTCAATAAACGAATAGCTTTATGACTTGATATGACAGTGATTAATTTTAATGGTTTAGTTGCTTGAATTCGAACAGTAGGTTGGTTAGGAATATGAAAACTAACAACCTTACGATAATAATCAATTTTGTCATGATGAGTAGTTAACCAATCAATCCCTAAAATCACATCAAAAGTAAATATTTTTAAAGAGATAAGGTCAACAGGTAAGGTGATGGTGCCAACTTGGATCAAACAAGATTTATAAACAGTGGATGTAATGAAAGTTTCTCCTAACGGAGTTTTCACAGATAAATCAAAGTCTAATTTTTTCGGAGTCAAGTTTAAACGTTGAGCACAGGCAGGAGAGATAAATGAATGGGTAGCACCAATATCTAGTAAGGTATAAACTTCACAAGAATTTATGATTAGCTTACCCGTGATCACCTCGTTTGGGTTTCTCGTATTTTGACCAGTCACGACAAACGCTCTTCCATGAACCGTTGATTTTAACTTTTTTGGGATAGCCTTTTGAGTCACCATCCCCCCTGGACTTGGTTTTGCTACCATGCAATCTCGAGTGATATGTCCTTCCTTTCTATAATTATAGCATACCTTGAACTGTTGTGGGCAGTTTGGGCTGATATGTCCCTCTTTCTCGCATTTATAGCATACGACCGGTGGTTGTTCTCCTCCCTTAGAACCAGTTGGTGTTGACGTCTTCACATTGTCATTGTTGAATATCCTCTTTTTAAAATCTCCTCCCGACTCGCTTCTTCTATTATCATGGCCATGATTACCACCAGAGTGGTTACCGCTTTTGTCCGTATTCTTCTTTCTCCGCTGATTATCGTTGTTCTAATGACTGCTGTCACCGGTATGATCCTGGTTGTGGTCCTTCGGTTGAACGTACTCGTTATCTCGCTCTAATAATTGAGCCCTGTTGATAACATCTGAATAGAGAAAAAATTTATGAGAAATGAAATATTGGCGTATGCCGGGTTTCAAACCTCTCAGAAACATCCGCGTCATACGTTCCTTATTCTCCACCAAATGAGGTGTAAACCTAGATAACTCTGTAAACTTCGCCTCGTACTGGGACACCGTCATGTTGTTTTGTTCTAGTCTAATAAACTCCACCTCCTTCATATGACGAATACTTTCAGGAAAGTACTTGTCATTGAACAGTTTCTGAAACGTTTCCCAAGACATGCTGAGTGCGGCTGGATGGGTACGCTTCACAGATTTCCACCAGTAATCTGCCTCATTACGGAACATAAAGGTGGCGAATGGAACCTTTTGTTCCTCCGTGCATCCCAAGACATCGAATATCTTGGTAATTTGCTTGACCCACGTTTCTGCCTTAATCGGATCCGGCTATTCCCAGAATTCGGGTGGTCCCAACTCTTTGAAATGCTTGGTTGTGACCAGCTGTGCGTTGCCATTGTTTCTACCTGTATTTTGAACAGGGGTCTCCCTCGTCTGGTTTTGCATAAATCGCAAAAAGCTTCTAAACATCTCATCGTTCATCGTCTGCTCAGTGGTGTTGTTTACAGGAGGAACATTGCCGGCTTATTGCACGTTCTCCTCGTTGGTGATTAATGGTGTCTCCACAGTCTCATTTACTCCACTGTTAACATTCTCGGTTGCCATTCTTAAATACTGCCACAAAATAAACGTTAATTAAAGAAATTGACATGCAACATAGGAACCCTATACTCTAACCAACCAACAAATAAGCTTAGGTAGGACACACTAGTGAAGGATTTACTCGTCTCTCCCCTCCTAGTTCTATTCCCCGATCTCCGCTAGAGATCATATCCCTAAGCTCTAATACCAACTGTGACATCCCCAAAATAGGTATACATCACCCATTCTGAGTTGTCAAATACATGGTACAGAAACAACTACAACTTTATTAATACAATTGTCGTGCAAAATATGACAACACTTAAAATGTGAGTTTAAATATAAATATTGTCTTATATACAATATCCACACTCAAATAAGTCCTCATTATAATTATTAAAACATTATTTTATAAAAAATGGTGAGGACTACTAAAACAACTTCTAGAACTATCATTCCATACCCCGACTAGTACTCGCTATAGTCTCGCCTCCTGAGAAGAAAAATGAAACAAAAAGGAAAAGGGTGAGCTCAACTAGGCCAATAAAAAATATTATGACTAAGATATTATAGAACAAATTATCGTTAGTCTTCAACAGGAAAAAATTTAATAGAATACAATAGACAACAAATTTTAAATCAATATTCACAGCGAAAATAATAATTCATTAGAAGAGTTAAGTAGAGGATGAAATCTACTATCATCTATGAATTTAAAAGTTCATCATCAAAATTTTATCCCTGTAACATCAATCAATAAACATCTTGAATCAAATATTCATCTTTGCACTACAAGCCAAAGATATTCATCAGTTGGTCATGTTCATCTCAACACATGTTCATCTTTGCACTACGAGCCAAAGATATTCATCATATAATCATTAATCTTTGCACTACAGGGCAAAGATATTCAGTTATATCATCATTTAGGACTGAGGATGATGAAAAATATTTTAAAGAAAACGAATCCAGTGAAACAAAAGAATAAATATTAAGGATTCGTATTTCGGTTTATCCATATCCAAAAATACCTCATAAATAATCATAGTGGAGTAAAATTTAAGAATGATCAAAACATAAATACAATCAAAGCTAGTATCCATAATAGATATTTTGGACGAAAAATAAAATTTTAAATTTTTGGTGAATAGTGCCGTATACGTGAATAGTAATTCCGACACAAAAAGTTCTAAATTTGATAAAAAATTCATATCAATATTTCGGCATAATGATATTGAAAGAAATAATATCATTTATAAAAGAAAATAACATCCCTTACCTCGAAAAGACAGTGTTTCTAGCTGGAATACTAGATATAGTGCTGAAGGAAACTTGTACCGTATAGCAACACTCAAAGTATCAAAATACTCATAAGAATACGCTCGATAATATAGAGAGAGAAAGAGAGAAAACTTTAGTTTCTGGTGTGATTTTCAATTCTAACCTAAGCACCCTATTTATAGAAAAATGCTTAGAACACCAAAGCAAAAAATTTAATAAAATATTAATATTATTTAATTAAATTCTTACGCCCACCTTGACCATCTGAATTCAGCCACCAATAATGAAAAAACAAAAAAAACATTTTTGTTATTAAAAATAATTAAAACTTTTAAAAATCAATTATTTCGGAACTACGGAACTTCAATAATTCATAATAAATAGCCCTTTTATCAAAAAAATTCAATCCTTATATCTTTTTCATAGGAAATTTCATTCTCTACAATTTTGCAGAAAAAAGTTTTTCTAAATTTCAAACAGAAATTAACTGAAATCCATATACGGACGATTTTACAGGCTATAATCAAATTTCAGTCAAGAAATGGGGTCCACAAACATGAAAAACATGTTTTAAATATTTTTAGTAACAAAAATACTCTTTCTCCTCATATACTCATATATCCCACATTCATTGTAAAAATATCATCATTATTATATTATTAAAATATAATAATATATTAAAATAAATTATTTATCAGAAAAGATAAAATATCAATTTTTCAACAATTGTCACTTTAAAATTTTCTCCATCTATATCCACATAAAATGAATATTTTTCTTATCATATAAATCAATAATTAATTATTCATAAATAATATTAGAAAATCACAATACTGGCAACCAGGCCGTTCCCAGGAAAAAGGGGGCTTTCTAATAAGGATTTCGCGCACAATTAGGTGACCAAACCTCTCCTTAGACAGAACTTTCTAGACATTGACAATAATATTATCTAATAATATATTCAGATAATATGAATTATTTCTCCGATAATGGAAAATACTGTGTAGTGACAATTATTGAAACAACTGTAATATAAAATATCAACGTAGCAATTATTGAATCAATAAAATAAAATATTGAATAGTAATTACTGTAACAATTATTGAGTAGTGCCTTCTTACGTAAGAATCAATAATTGGTGCAATACCGTGTGCTACTATGCAACAACGCGTATTACTATGTTTTAACCACCGGGTATTCCAACAGTTTTAAAGGTAACAACTACGCCGTTATTTATAAATAACTTATACTTGTCGTTTTCTTCATCCAATCGCTTTCCGTTATAGGGCCCACACAAGACTGCGCCGTCGTACGAATATTTCCCGACTGTAAGAATATTCCACGACCAAATGAATATTCCCCGACGACAATGAATATTTTATAACCACTTGCTTACTTGAAATATTTGCGCATTTCACCCATAACTAACCACATTATTCAAATCAACCCTTACTATTTCAAAATAATAAATAGAGAAAATTAAATTTTATTTATAATAAGTTGGGGTCTTACATGATTGACTAACATTGATCATCTGTAGGCAAACGCCCTCTTCGGGCGCCTCCGCCCCAAATGTAAAGAAGCCGAAGCCGAGGAGGATGTCGCTCGAAGAGAGAATGTCATACTTAAGTCTGCCTTAGCGAAAGAGAAAAGTAATCTTGGCATTGCTCTTTTCAACAATGAGTGTCTTCAGAAAGATTTTACTCAAACCAAAGAAGAAGTGAAGACGACCAAGGCCACCTATAAAGTTATCACTGATATAAATGTCGATCTACTTCAGAAAAATGAAATTTTGACGAAGAAGACTGAAGATCTTTCCCAATCCAACTCAAGCCTGGCGAAACAAAATAACGATATCCAAGATAAAGAAGCAAGTCATCTGGCATACCGTCAAAAGCTTGAAGGGGAACTTCAAGAGCTCCGGGCTCTCAGGGATCAAGGCCCACCATTGACTGACAAGCTTCGCAAGGAGATTGAAGTAGATTACAGAAAGTCTGTCGAGCTGAACGATGAAATTATCCACATGTATTCTGATGGGTACGAGGTCTGCCGAAGTAAGTACAAAGCCAAACTTGTACTGGCCAAAGTAAATCTGGCTCTCCTCGACTCTTCAGACAGCGAAGACGATAAGGAAGCTTAAAGATGTCATTCCATCCGTAACTTTAGAACTCTCTGTAAAGACTTATATCTCCTTTGTAAACAGTTAAATACCAATGAAATGATTAACAAGTTCTTATCCTTATTACATTTTTGACCATCTTCTTGTCAATAATTCACCATCAATCAATTTGAAAAATGTACAAGCTCTTTTTAAACTTAACTTAAACTGTTAGTAAACAATTAAGCAAGTCATATAACAGATGAGATGAAGTAATAATGCAACCCGAACTCAACACTTAAACAAAATCAGGTAATACAGTAATGCAATACTTATTCGTTACCGAAGTGTGTGGCAGATCTGCATCAATGTGGAACTTGTTTACTACGCAGGGCCTAACAAATTCATAGGGCACACTTACTAAATAGGCTATCGTCTAATGCTCAGCGAGTTCACCCGAACCTCCTTACACCGATGAAGTTTGTTTACCACGCAGGGCCTAACAAATTCATAGGTCCACCTACCAATAAGGCTACCATCGAATGGTTAGCGAGTCCACCCGAACCTCCTTACACTAATGAAGTTTGTTAACCATGCAGGGCCTAACAAATTCATAAGGTCCACCTACCAATAAGGTTACCATCGAATGTTCAGCGAGTCCACCCGAACCTCCTTAGAGTATGCTCCAAACTTTGATCCCACAAACTAGAGTGCGTTATCCGATACTACCACGTGTGACAACCCCAAAATAGGTCCATTCCATCTAACCTATTCTGAGTCGCCAAATACATGGTACATGTGACAATCCCAAAATAGGTCTATTCCATCCAACCCATTCTGAGTCGCCAAATACATGGTACAGAAAATAACTACAACTTTATTACAACAATTATCGTGCAAAATACAACAACTCATGTGTTGTGAGTTTTGATACAAATATATATATATATATATATATATATATATATATATATATATATATATATATATATATATATATCAACTGTGACTCTTGACACCAACTTGGGTAGCACGTCACCATGACATCTTACATAAAGGTATAGTCAAAAACTGTTTTAGAAATTAAAATCTTTGGAAAGTGCTCAAGGAAACCTTCGTACATGGGAGGCCATGCGTCTAGGTTATTATAGATATCATATGTCTACAGAATTATCCTTGTTTGACCCAATAGACCCCAAAGAAGAACGAGAAGATTACTATCATATTCTTTCCAATGGTAGGTCTTTTCTTGACATATTATTATCTCCACTGTTTCTAATTGAGAATTATACTTCAACCAAACACAAAGATTGTATAGGTAGTGCTCGTAGATATACTCAGCAAATGGATGTGCACAACCGTGTCTTATGATGACACGAGCTTGTATGTCATTAGACATCTTGTATGATAGTGACAAAACACCCTTACAACGTTGGGTTCGCCTCACCCTATTTTATTCACCAAATATAACTACTAAATGATGACCACCGTTCTATTTTCCTGTTACCCCCGCTCGACCCAGCTACACTCTTATTACCTGAAAGGAATTGTGAAATAGAAGGGTGAGCACAACTAACCCAGTAAAAAATATCATGACTAAAGATAAATAAATTATCAATAGCCTTCAACAGAATTAAATCAGAGATTTAAAATATATGGTAGATGATAAAAATTTTCAACCATAGTTGAAGCGGAACGTGTAATCCATTAGAAGAGTCAAATAGACCATAAAGTCTATTATCTTCTCCATGTTAAAAATCCACCAACAATGTTTTATTTCTATAATATCAATCAACAGTTCTGGTCCACAATCATATGAATAACTCATAATCTTAATTGTGATTCTAAATTTCTCTTCGCACCCAAGACGAAGATAATTTTCATCACATGTCTTTACCTGAAACATCAAAGATCATGGTTATACCAAATTACAGTTCCTGTTCATAATCATACTAATAACTCCATCTTTGCACTACGGCCAAAGATATTTGTCACCAGTTCATCTTTGCATTACTGGCCAAAGATATTCAACATTAGGTCATCTTTACACTACGGGCCAAAGATATTCATCAACAATTCATCTTTTCACTACATGCCAAAGATATTCCTCAACAATTCATATTTGCACTACAGGCCAAATATATTCATCAACAGTTCATATTTGCACTACAGGCCAAATATATTAATATCTCAAAGAAATATATAATCATTTCAAAATTTATATAAACAATAATTATAACCATGTTGATCATTTCACCTTTGCACTTAAGCTAAAGGTATTCAATTATAAATTCAATGGTCATGATCATACCAGTCAACAATTCAACTTTGCACTACTGGCCAAAGGTAACCCATATTCATGATCATACCAAAAATCTACCCATCTTTACACTCAAGTCAAAGAGAAATATCATCATTAGGGTTATAAAAATGTTATATATAATAGTAAAATCAATATAATCAAAATATCTAGATTTAATCTCATGAGTAATATTCATAAATGAACTATAATTTGGTTAGAAAAATAAACTAATTTTGTCGTGAATAGTACCCGTGAATATTAACTCGTGAATAGTAACTCGTGAATAGTAACTCTGACATAAAAAAGGTAGAAATTCCACAATAAAATCTATACCAATATTTTGGTATAATGATATTGAAAGAATAACATTTCTTAAACTTATAAATAATTTATTTTAATTGTTTACACTTTACTAAATAATACATTTAATCATCCTAAAATGTCAAACTCATAAGATTTCATTACCTATAACCAAAACCCTCATAAAAAATCTTCATATACCTCATATAGGATTCTCAAGCCATAAAATCCTATTTTCTAATTTTTTTTACTTCACATAACATATTTAATTTATTTACTCATAACTAGTCCATTTTAATGAAAAATACCAAATCAGTTCCAAAAATATTTCTTTTCTGGGATTTAGCAGAATATAGTCCCATATTGAACTTATGTTTTTCTCAGAATTTTTAAAACTCATCTACTATTTTTCATATGGCCAAAACCGCCGAATATTTAGACATTTATCATAATTTGTACTTTTATCCAAAAATTCTGAAATTCACAGAGTACACTGATATTAAATAGATATACTTCCAATAAAATTTTTATCAATTTTGGAGTTAACCCCAAAGAGTTATAAGCGGTTATTTTTAAAATAGTCTTTTCTCATAAAATTCATAACTCTTAATCTATACATCCAAAAATCACCATTTTTGGACACAATCAATAAAACTCATCAAAATATCATTAAATTTTTCCAGAATTTTTTGAAGGTCAGAAGAAGTACGAACTGATAAATATAATAACCCTTAAAATCCCTTACCTCAAAAGAGTAGTACTTCTGACTTCAAAATCAGATGTAAAGCCGAAGTAAACTTTTACTCTAAATACTTACAAAATACGCTCGATAATATAGAGAAAGAAAGAGAGAAAACTTATGAAATCTGGTGTGATTTTCAATTCTAACTTAGCCCTCTATTTATAGGAAAATGTTAGCACGCCGAAGCAGACTTAACCTGCAACCTGATGGCTTTACCTGCTACTATTCCCACCCACCACATTTGAATAAAAATCTCAGCACATTTTTACCAACCAAAAGTGGGGCCCACCAATTCTATAATTTTTTACCAAAATGATAAATTTTGAAACTTCAACAATTTCTGAACCAGTCATCTCTTAAAATTCATAACAAATCATACGTTCATTTTTAACGGTTCAAAATTTGTGGATATATGCTCAACTTATATATGTATAACATATCCAAAAATCACAACGATCCAACGGTCGGATTAAAAATTATAACCCCCGCAATATATCTCAAAAATCCTGATTGATTTTTAATACATTCATTCTGACAAAAATACTGATAAAACACCTCAACATTAACTCATTCATTTTTAACCATAAAATATATCCAACATTTATATTCACATAAAATAAAAATTTCCATATCATATGAATCAATAATTAATTATTCACAAATAATATTACAGAATCACATTTATGACAACCAGGCTGTTCCCAAGGAAGAGGGGGCTTTCCGATAAGGATTTCTCCTTACTGGCGCGTAATTAGGTGACCAAACCTCTCCTTAGACAGAACTTTCTAGAAATTACCAATAATGTTATCTAATAATATTATTCAAAAAATATGAATTATTGATCTGATAATGGGAAATACTGTGCAGTGACAATTATTGAAACAACAATAATATAAAATATCAATGCAGTAATTATTGAATCAATAAAATAAAATATTAAACAGTAACTACTGTAACAATTATTGAGTAGTGCCTTCCTTCGTAAGAATCAATAATTTAAAAATACTGTATAATCCGTGTGCTACTGTGCAACCACGCGTATTACTGTATTTTAACAACCGGGTATTCCAACAGTGTTAACGGTAACAACTACGTCGTTATTTATAAAAACTCAATTTTTATCGTTATCTTCATCCAACCGTTTTCCGTTATGGGGCCCACAAATAGCTGCGCCGTCGTACGAATATTCCCCGACAGAAAGTATATTCTACGACCAAACGAATATTCCCTGACAAAATGAATATTTTATAACCACTTGTTTATTTTATAAAATTTACATATTTCACCCATAACCAAAGTATTATATCAAATTAACACCTTATTATTCACAATAATAAATAGAGGAAATTTAAATTTATTCATTAAAAAGTTGGGGTCTTACAACCTCCCCTCCTTATGAAATTTCGTCCCCGAAATTTACGTACCTGGTATTTCGAAAATTTGAGAATACCTTGCTTCAATTTCAGATTCTATCTCCCCGGCCATCATGATTTCTCTAATGCTCATCTCCTGTGATAACTTCATTTGGGTTCCTCACTTGTTGAGAAGTCATGACAACCGCTATCCCTTGAACTACTCGGCTTTGACTTGTCTGGGGCAGCATTTGGCGTCATCACTACCGTTGGAATATACTTTTCTACAGGACATATTCCTCCCTCAACTGCCTCGTCGTACTCCTGATTCATGATCTGAATCATCAATCTTCGATCCATATCGAATTCAGTTTGACCGCTATGTACAGGGTAATTCAAAACTCGATATTGGGTACTCCCAATTGCTGTCCAAAAAGAGAAATACATATCATCTATTTTAGCCTTCTTAGATCGGACATCTCTTTCCATAATATCAACACGTCGTGTGGCTTTTACCCATGCATCACTCATTCTTACTCGTTCAGTTTTTTCTTCTTTCAACTCAGATTCCATCTTTATCATCTTATACTCTGCCAAAGAATGCTTCTGTTCAAGCATCACATATCGGGTAACACAAGCTTGAATTATTGCATCCTTTTGCTCCACGACTGCCTGTCGTTCTTCAGCCTACTCTTCTAACTCATGAATACGATTTTGCAATTCTACATTTTGATCATATAATACCTCTAATAAATTCTCCTTAGGTACCTCTTCTTCCTCTTCTTCCTCACTCTCAACTGTTACCTCTACGACTATCTCGGGTGCAACTATCAATTCTTCACTTACCACAAAAATATCTCTAGTTCCTTCTTCGTCTGACATCACATTTTCATGGTTAGTGATTAGAGGTATCTCCATAGTCTCATTCACTCCATTGTTAGCATTCTCAGCTGCCATTCTCAAATACTGCCATAAAACAAGGGTTAATTAAGTAAATTAACGTATCACATAATATCCATATATTATGACCAACCAACAATTAAGCTTAGGTAGGACACACTAGCGAAGGATTTACACATCTCTCCCCTTCTAGTTATATTCTCCGATCTCCGCCAGAGACCATATCCCTAAGCTCTGATACCAACTGTGACAACCCCAAAATAGGTCCATTCCATCCAACCCATTCAAAGTCACCAAATACATGGTACAAAAAATAACTACAACTTTATTACAACAATTGTCATGCAAAATACAACAACTCACGTGTTGTGAGTTTTGATACAAATATATATATATCAACTGTGACCCTTGACACCAACTTGGGTAGCACGTCACCATGACATCTTACATAAAGGTATAGTCAAAAACTATTTTAGAAATTAAAATCTTTGGGAAGTGCTCAAGGAAACCTTCGTACATGGGAGACCATGCGTCTAGGTTATTATAGATATCATATGTCCACAGAATTATCCTTGGTTGACCCAATAGACCCCAAAGAAAAATGAGAAGATTACTATCATATTCTTTCCAATGGTAGGTCTTTTCTTGACATATCATTATCTCCACTGTCTCTAATTGAGAATTATACTTCAAACAAATACCAAGATTGTATAGGTAGTGCTCGTAGATATACTCAGCAAGTGGATGTGCACAACCGTGTCTTATGATGACACGAGGTTGTATGCCATTAGACATCTTGTATGATAGTGACAAAACACCCTTCCAACGTTGGGTTCGCCTCACCCTATTTTGTTCACTAAATATAATTACTAAATGATGACCACCGTTATATTTCCCTGTTACCCCCGCTCGACCCAGCTACACTCTTATTACCTGAAAGTAATTGTAAAACAGAAGGGTGAGCACAACTAGCCCAGTAAAGAATATCATGACTAAAGATAAATAAATTTTCAATAGCCTTCAACATAATTAAATCAGAGATTTAAAACATATGGTAGATGATAAAAATTTTCAACCATAGTTGAAGCGGAACGTGCAATCCATTAGAAGAGTCAAATAGACCATAAAGTCTATTATCTTCTCCATGTTAAAAATCTACCAACAATGTTTTATTCCTGTAACATCAATCAACAGTTCTGGTCCACAATCATATGAATAACTCATAATCATAATTGTGATTCTAAATTCCTCTTTGTACCCATGACGAAGATAATTTTCATCACATGTCTTTACCTGAAATCTCAAAGATCATGGTTATACCAAATTACAGTTCCTGTTCATAATCATACTAATAACTCCATCTTTGCACTACGGCCAAAGATATTAGTCACCAGTTCATCTTTGCACTACTGGCCAAAGATATTTAACATTAGGTCATCTTTGCACTACGGGCCAAAGATATTCATCAACAATTCATCTTTGCACTACAGGTCAAAGATATTCCTCAACAATTCATATTTGCACTATAGGCCAAATATATTCATCAACAGTTCATATTTGCACTACAGGCCAAATATATTCATCAACAGTTCATATTTGCACTACAGGCCAAATATATTAATATCTCAAAGAAATATATAATCATTTCAAAATTTATATAAACAGTAATTATTACCATGTTGATCATTTCACCTTTGCACTTAAGCTAAAGGTATTCAATTATAAATTCAATGGTCATGATCATACCAGTCAACAATTCGACTTGCACTACTGGCCAAAGGGAACCCATAGTCATGATCATACCAAAAATCTACCCATCTTTACACTCAAGTCAAAGAGAAATATCATCGTTAGGGTTATAAAAATGTTATATATAATAGTAAAATCAATATAATCAAAACATCTAGATTTAATCTCAAGAGTAATATTCATAAATCAATTATAATTTGGTTAGAAAAAGAAACCAATTTTATCGTGAATAGTACCCATGAATAGTAACTCGTGAATATTAACCCCGACATAAAAAAGGTAGAAATTCCATAATAAAATCAATACCAATATTTCGGTATAATGATATTGAAAGAATAACATTTCTTAAACTTATAAATAATTTATTTTAATTGTTTACACTTTACTAAATAATGCATTTAGTCATCCTAAAATGTCAAACTCATAAGATTTCATTACCAATAACTAAAACCCTCATAAAAAACCTGCATATACCTCATATAAGATTCTCAAGCCAGAAAATCCTATTTTCTAATTTTTTTTTACTTCACATAACATATTTAATTCATTTACTCATAACTAGTCCATTTTCATAAAAAATACCAAATTAGTTCCAAAAATATTTCTTTTCTGGGATTTAGCAGAATATAGTCCTATATTGAACATATATTTTTCTCAGAATTCTTAAAACTCATTTACTATTTTTCATTTGGCCAAAACCGTCGAATATTTAGACATTTATCATAAATTGTACTTTTATCCAAAAATTTCGAAATTCACAGAGTACACTGATATTATATAGATATACTTCCAATAAAAATTTTATCAGTTTTGGAGTTAACCACAAGGAGTTATAAGCGGTTACTTTTAAAATAGTCTTTTCTCATAAAATTCATAACTCTTAATCTATACATCCAAAAATCACCATTTTTGGACACAATTAATAAAACTCATCAAAATATTATTTCAAATTTTTTCAGAATTTTCTGAAGGTCGGAAGAAGTACGAACTGAAAAATATAATAACCCTTAAAATCCCTTACCTCAAAAGAGTAGTACTTCTGACTTCAATATCGGATGTAAAGTCGAAGTAAACTTTCACTCTAAAAACTTACAAAATACGCTCGATAATATAGAGAAAGAAAGAGAGAAAACTTATGAATTCTGGTGTGATTTTTAATTCTAACTTCGCCCTCTATTTATAGGAAAATGTTAGCACGCCGAAGCAGACTTAATCTGCAACCTGATAGCTTTACCTGCTACTATTCCCACCCACCACATTTGAATAAAAATCTCAGCATATTTTCACCAACCAAAAGTGGGGCCCACCAATTCTAAAATTTTCCACCAAAATGATAAATTCTGAAACTTCAACAATTTCTGAACCGGTCATCTCTTAAAATTCATAACAAATCATACGTTCATTTTTAACGGTTCAAAATTTGTGGATATATGCTCAACTTATATATATATAACATATCCAAAAATCACAACGATCCAACGGTCGGATTAAAAATTATAACCCCCGCAATATATCTAAAAAACCCTGATTGATTTTTAATACCTTCATTCTGACAATAATACTGATAAAACACCTCAACATGATTGACTAACATTGATCATCTGTAGGCAAACGCCCTCTTCGGGCGCCTCCGCCCCAAATATAAAGAAGCCGAAGCCGAGGAGGATGTCGCTCGAAGAGAGAATGTCATACTTAAGTCTGCCTTAGCGAAAGAGAAAAGTAATCTTAACATTGCTCTTTTCAACAATGAGTGTCTTCAGAAAGATTTTACTCAAACCAAAGAAGAAGTGAAGACGACCAAGGCCACCTATAAAGTTATCACTGATATAAATGTCAATCTACTTCAGAAAAATGAAATTTTGACGAAGAAGACTGAAGATCTTTCCCAATCCAACTCAAGCCTGGCGAAACAAAATAACGATATCCAAGATAAAGAAGCAAGTCATCTGGCATACCGTCAAAAGCTTGAAGGGGAACTTCAAGAGCTCCGGGCTCTCAGGGATCAAGGCCCACCATTGACTGACAAGCTTCGCAAAGAGATTGAAGCAGATTACAAAAAGTCTATCGAGCTGAACGATGAAATTATCCATATGTATTCTGATGGGTACGAGGTCTGTCGAAGTAAGTACAAAGCCAAAGTTGTACTGGCCAAAGTAAATCCGGCTCTCCTCGACTCTTCAGACAGCGAAGACGATAAGGAAGCTTAAAGATGTCATTCCATCCGTAACTTTAAAACTCTCTGTAAAGACTCATATCTCCTTTGTAAACAGTTAAATACCAATGAAATGATTAACAAGTTCTTATCCTTATTACATTTTTGACCATCTTCTTGTCAATAATTCACCATCAATCAATTTGAAAAATGTACAAGCTCTTTTTAAACTTAACTTAAACTGTTAGTAAACAATTAAGCAAGTCATATAACAGATGAGATGAAGTAATAATGCAACCCGAACTCAACACTTAAACAAAATCAGGTAATAAAGTAATGCAATACTTATTCGTTACCGAAGTGTGCGGCAGATCTGCATCAATGTGGAACTTGTTTACTACGCAGGGCCTAACAAATTCACAGGGCACACTTACTAAATAGGCTATCGTCTAATGGTCAGCGAGTTCACCCGAACCTCTTTACACCGATGAAGTTTGTTTACCACGCAGGGCCTAACAAATTCATAGGTCCACCTACCAATAAGGCTACCATCGAATGGTCAGCGAGTCCACCCGAAACTCCTTACACTAATGAAGTTTGTTAACCATGCAGGGCCTAACAAATTCATAAGGTCCACCTACCAATAAGGTTACCATCGAATGGTCAGCGAGTCCACCCGAACCTCCTTAGAGTATGCTCCAAACTTTGATCCCACAAACTAGAGTGTGTTATCCGATACTACCACCTGGCCCTTGGTGTGACAACCCCAAAATAGGTCCATTCCATCCAACCTATTCTGAGTCGCCAAATACATGGTACATGTGACAATTCCAAAATAGGTCCATTCCATCCAACCCATTCTGAGTCGCCAAATACATGGTACAGAAAATAACTACAAATTTATTACAACAATTATCGTGCAAAATACAACAACTCATGTGTTGTGAGTTTTGATACAAATATATATATATATATATATATATATATATATATATATATATATATATATATATATATATATATATCAACTGTGACTCTTGACACCAACTTGGGTAGCACGTCACCATGACATCTTACATAAAGGTATAGTCAAAAACTGTTTTAGAAATTAAAATTTTTGGGAAGTGCTCAAGGAAACCTTCGTACATGGGAGGCCATGCGTCTAGGTTATTATAGATATCATATGTCCACAGAATTATCCTTGGTTGACCCAATTGACCCCAAAGAAAAACGAGAAGATTACTATCATATTCTTTCCAATGGTAGGTCTTTTCTTGACATATTATTATCTCCACTGTTTCTAATTGAGAATTATACTTCAAACAAACACCAAGATTGTATAGGTAGTGCTCGTAGATATACTCAGCAAGTGGATGTGCCCAACCGTGTCTTATGATGACACGAGGTTGTATGTCATTAGACATCTTGTATGATAGTGACAAAACACCCTTCCAACGTTGGGTTCGCCTCATCCTATTTTGTTCACCAAATATAATTACTAAATGATGACCACCGTTCTATTTCCATGTTACCCCCGCTCGACCCAGCTACACTCTTATTACCTGAAAGTAATTGTAAAACAGAAGGGTGAGCACAACTAGCCCAGTAAAGAATATCATGACTAAAGATAAATAAATTTTCAATAGCCTTCAACATAATTAAATCAGAGATTTAAAACATATGGTAGATGATAAAAATTTTCAACCATAGTTGAAGCGGAACGTGCAATCCATTAGAAGAGTCAAATAGACCATAAAGTCTATTATCTTCTCCATGTTAAAAATCTACCAACAATGTTTTATTCCTGTAACATCAATCAACAGTTCTGGTCCACAATCATATGAATAACTCATAATCATAATTGTGATTCTAAATTCCTCTTCGCACCCATGACGAAGATAATTTTCATCACATGTCTTTACCTGAAACATCAAAGATCATGGTTATACCAAATTACAGTTCCTGTTCATAATCATACTAATAACTCCATCTTTGCACTACGGCCAAAGATATTCGTCACCAGTTCATCTTTGCACTACTGGCCAAAGATATTCAACATTAGGTCATCTTTGCACGACGGGCCAAAGATATTCATCAACAATTCATCTTTGCACTACAGGCCAAAGATATTCCTCAACAGTTCATATTTGCACTACAGACCAAATATATTCATCAACAGTTCATATTTGCACTACAGGCCAAATATATTAATATCTCAAAGAAATATATAATCATTTCAAAATTTATATAAACAATAATTATAACCATGTTGATCATTTCACCTTTGCACTTAAGCTAAAGGTATTCAATTATAAATTCAATGGTCATGATCATACCAGTCAACAATTCAACTTTGCACTACTGGCCAAAATTAACCCATATTCATGATCATACCAAAAATCTACCCATCTTTACACTCAAGTCAAAGAGAAATATCATCATTAGGGTTATAAAAATATTATATATAATATTAAAATCAATATAATCAAAATATCTAGATTTAATCTCAAGAGTAATATTCATAAATGAACTATAATTTGGTTAGAAAAATAAATCAATTTTGTCGTGAATAGTACCCGTGAATAGTAACTCGTGAATAGTAACTCGTGAATAGTAACTCCGACATAAAAAAGGTAGAAATTCCACAATAAAATCTATACCAATATTTCGGTGTAATGATATTGAAAGAATAATATTTTTTAAACTTATAAATAATTTATTTTAATTGTTTACACTTTACTAAATAATGCATTTAATCATCCTAAAATGTCAAACTCATAAGATTTCATTACCTATAACCAAAACCCTCATAAAAAATCTACATATACCTCATATAGGATTCTCAAGCCATAAAATCCTATTTTCTAATTTTTTTTACTTCACATAACATATTTAATTCATTTACTCATAACTAGTCTATTTTAATGAAAAATACCAAATCAGTTCCAAAAATATTTTTTTTCTGCGATTTAGCAGAATATAGTCCCATATTGAACATATATTTTTTTTAGAATTTTTAAAACTCATCTACTATTTTTCATATGGCCAAAACTGCCGAATATTTAGACATTTATCATAAATTGTACTTTTATCCAAAAATTCTGAAATTCACAGAGTACACTGATATTAAATAGATATACTTTCAATAAAAATTTTATCAATTTTAGAGTTAACCACAAGGAGTTATAAGCGGTTACTTTTAAAATAGTCTTTTCTCATAAAATTCATAAATCTTAATCTATACATCCAAAAATCACCATTTTTGGACACAATCAATAAAACTCATCAAAATATTATTTTAAATTTTTCTAGAATTTTTTAAAGGCCGGAAGAAGTACGAACTGATAAATATAATAACCCTGAAAATTCCTTACCTCAAAAGAGTAGTACTTCTGACTTCAATATCGGATGTAAAGCCGAAGTAAACTTTTACTCTAAATACTTACAAAATACGCTCGATAATATAGAGAAAGAAAGAGAGAAAACTTATGAATTCTGGTGTGATTTTCAATTTTAACTTAGCCCTCTATTTATAGGAAAATGTTACCACGCCGAAGCAGACTTAACCTGCAACCTGATGGCTTTACCTGCTACTATTCCCACCCACCATATTTGAATAAAAATCTCAGCACATTTTTACCAACCAAAAGTGGGGCCCACCAATTCTATAATTTTCCACCAAAATGATAAATTCTGAAACTTCAACAATTTCTGAACCAGTCATCTCTTAAAATTCATAACAAATCATACGTTCATTTTTAACGGTTCAAAATTTGTGGATATATGCTCAACTTATATATGTATAATATATCCAAAAATCACAACGATCTAACGGTCGGATTAAAAATTATAACCCCCGTAATATATCTTAAAAATCCTGATTGATTTTTAATACATTCATTCTGACAAAAATACTGATAAAACACCTCAACATTAACTCATTCATTTTTAACCATAAAATATATCTAACATTTATATTCACATAAAATAAATATTTCCATATCATATGAATCAATAATTAATTATTCACAAATAATATTACAGAATCACATTTATGACAACCAGGCTGTTCCCAAGGAAGAGGGGGATTTTCGATAAGGATTTCTCCTTACTGGCGTGTAATTAGGTGACCAAACCTCTCCTTAGACAGAACTTTCTAGAAATTACCAATAATGTTATCTAATAATATTATTCAAAAAATATGAATTATTGATCTAATAATGGGAAATACTGTGCAGTGACAATTATTGAAACAACAATAATATAAAATATCAATGCAGTAATTATTGAATCAATAAAATAAAATATTAAACAGTAACTAGTGTAACAATTATTGAGTAGTGCCTTCCTTCGTAAGAATCAATAATTTAAAAATACTGTATAATCCGTGTGCTACTGTGCAACCACGCGTATTACTGTATTTTAACAACCGGGTATTCCAACAGTGTTAACGGTAACAACTACGTCGTTATTTATAAAAACTCAATTTTTGTCGTTATCTTCATCCAACCGTTTTCCGTTATGGGGCTCACAAATAGCTGCGCCGTCGTACGAATATTCCCCGACAGGAAGTATATTCCACGACCAAACGAATATTCCCTGACAAAATAAATATTTTATAACCACTTGTTTATTTTGTAAAATTTGCATATTTCACCCATAACCAAAGTATTATATCAAATTAACACCTTATTATTCACAATAATAAATAGAGGAAATTCAATTTTATTCATTAAAAAGGTGGGGTCTTACAACCTCCCCTCCTTATGAAATTTCGTCCCCGAAATTTACGTACCTGGTATTTCGAAAATTTGAGAATACCTTGCTTCCATTTCAGATTCTATCTCCCCGGCCATCATGATTTCTCCAATGCTCATCTCCTGTGATAACTTTATTTGGGTTCTTCACTTGTTGAGAAGTCATGACAACCGCTATCCCTTGAACTACTCGGCTTTGACTTGTCTGGGGCAGCATTTGGCGTCATCACTACCGTTGGAATATACTTTTCTACAGGACATATTCCTCCCTCAACTGCCTCGTCGTACTCCTGATTCATGATCTGAATCATCAATCTTCGATCCATATCGAATTCAGGTTGACCGCTATGTACAGGGTAATTCAAAACTCGATATTGGGTTCTCCCAATTGCTGTCCAAAAAGGGAAATACATATCATCTATTTTAGCCTTCTTAGATCGGACATCTCTTTCCACAATATCAACACGTCGTGTGGCTTTTACCCATGCATCACTCATTCTTACTCGTTCAGTTTTTTCTTCTTTCAACTCAGATTCCATTTTTATCATCTTATACTCTGCCAAAGAATGCTTCTGTTCAAGCATCACATATCGGGTAACACAAGCTTGAATTATTGCATCCTTTTGCTCCACGACCGCCTGTCGTTCTTCAGCCTACTCTTCTAACTCATGAATACGATTTTGCAATTCTACATTTTGATCATATAATACCTCTAATAAATTCTCCTCAGGTACCTCTTCTTCCTCACTCTCAACTGTTACCTCTACTACTATCTCGGGTGCAACTATCAATTCTTCACTCACCACAAGAATATCTCTAGTTCATTCTTCGTCTGATATCACATTTTCATGGTTAGTGATTAGAGGTATCCCCACAGTCTCATTCACTCCATTGTTAGCATTCTCAGCTGCCATTCTCAAATACTGCCATAAAACAAGGGTTAATTAAGCAAATTAACGTATCACATAATATCCATATATTATGACCAACCAATAATTAAGCTTAGGTAGGACACACTAGCGAAAGATTTACTCATCTCTCCCTTTCTAGTTATATTCTCCGATCTCTGCCAGAGACCATATCCCTAAGCTCTGATACCAACTGTGACAACCCCAAAATAGGTCCATTCCATCCAACCCATTCGAAGTCACCAAATACATGGTACAGAAAACAACTACAACTTTATTACAATAATTGTCATGCAAAATACAACAACTCACGTGTTGTGAGTTTTGATACAAATATATATATCAACTGTGACTCTTGACACCAACTTGGGTAGCACGTCACCATGACATCTTACATAAAGGTATAGTCAAAAACTATTTTAGAAATTAAAATCTTTGGGAAGTGCTCAAGAAAACCTTCGTACATGAGAGGCCATGCGTCTAGGTTATTATAGATATCATATGTCCACAGAATTATCCTTGGTTGACCCAATAGACCCCAAAGAAAAACGAGAAGATTACTATCATATTCTTTCCAATGGTAGGTCTTTTCTTGACATATTATTATCTCCACTGTTTCTAATTGAGAATTATACTTCAAACAAACACCAAGATTGTATAGGTAGTGCTCGTAGATATACTCAGCAAGTGGATGTGCTCAACCGTGTCTTATGATGACACGAGGTTGTATGTCATTAGACATCTTGTATGATAGTGACAAAACACCCTTCCAACGTTGGGTTCGCCTCACCCTATTTTGTTCACCAAATATAATTACTAAATGATGACCACCGTTCTATTTCCATGTTACCCCCGCTCGACCCAGCTACACTCTTAATACCTGAAAGTAATTGTAAAACAGAAGGGTGAGCACAACTAGCCCAGTAAAGAATATCATGACTAAAGATAAATAAATTTTCAATAGCCTTCAACATAATTAAATCAGAGATTTAAAACATATGGTAGATGATAAAAATTTTCAACCATAGTTGAAGCGGAACGTGCAATCCATTAGAAGAGTCAAATAGACCATAAAGTCTATTATCTTCTCCATGTTAAAAATCTACCAACAATGTTTTATTCCTGTAACATCAATTAACAGTTCTGGTCCACAATCATATGAATAACTCATAATCATAATTGTGATTCTAAATTCCTCTTCGCACCCATGACGGAGATAATTTTCATCACATGTCTTTACCTGAAACATCAAAGATCATGGTTATACCAAATTACAGTTCCTGTTCATAATCATACTAATAACTCCATCTTTGCACTACGGCCAAAGATATTCGTCACCAGTTCATCTTTGCACTACTGGCCAAAGATATTCAACATTAGGTCATCTTTGCACTACGGGCCAAAGATATTCATCAACAATTCATCTTTGCACTACAGGCCAAAGATATTCCTCAACAGTTCATATTTGCACTACAGGCCAAATATATTCATCAACAGTTCATATTTGCACTACAGGCCAAATATATTCATCAACAGTTCATATTTGCACTACAAGCCAAATGTATTAATATCTCAAAGAAATATATAATCATTTCAAAATTTATATAAACAGTAATTATAACCATGTTGATCATTTCACCTTTGCACTTAAGCTAAAGGTATTCAATTATAAATTCAATGGTCATGATCATACCAGTCAACAATTCGACTTTGCACTACTGGCTAAAGGGAACCCATAGTCATGATCATATCAAAAATCTACCCATCTTTACACTCAAGTTAAAGAGAAATATCATCATTAGGGTTATAAAAATGTTATATATAATAGTAAAATCAATATAATCAAAACATCTAGATTTAATCTCAAGAGTAATATTCATAAATCAATTATAATTTGGTTAGAAAAAGAAACCAATTTTATCGTGAATAGTACCCGTGAATAGTAACTCGTGAATAGTAACTCGTGAATAGTAATCTCGACATAAAAAGGTAGAAATTCTACAATAAAATCAATACCAATATTTCGGTATAATGATATTGAAAGAATAACATTTCTTAAACTTATAAATAATTTATTTTTATTATTTATACTTTACTAAATAATGCATTTAATCAGCCTAAAATGTCAAACTCATAAGATTTCATTACCTATAACCAAAACCCTCATAAAAAATCTACATATACCTCATATAGGATTCTCAAGCCAGAAAATCCTATTTTCTAATTTTTTTTTACTTCAAATAACATATTTAATTCATTTACTCATAACTAGTCCATTTTCATAAAAAATACCAAATTAGTTCCAAAAATATTTCTTTTCTGGAATTTAGCAGAATATAGTCCCATATTGAACATATATTTTTTCTCAGAATTTTTAAAACTCATTTACTATTTTTCATATGGCCAAAACAGTCGAATATGTAGACATTTATCATAAATTGTACTTTTATCCAAAAATTTCGAAATTCACAGAGTACACTGATATTATATAGATATACTTCTAATAAAAATTTTATCAATTTTGGAGTTAACCACAAGGAGTTATAAGCGGTTACTTTTAAAATTGTCTTTTCTCATAAAATTCATAACTCTTAATCTATACATCCAAAAATCACCATTTTTGGACACAATTAATAAAACTCATCAAAATATCATTTCAAATTTTTTCAGAATTTTCTGATGGTCGGAAGAAGTACGAACTGAAAAACATAATAACCCTTTAAATCCCTTACCTCAAAAGAGTAGTACTTCTGACTTGAATATCGGATGTAAAGTCGAAGTAAACTTTCACTCTAAAAACTTACAAAATACGCTCGGTAATATAGAGAAAGAAAGAGAGAAAACTTATGAATTCTGGTGTGATTTTTAATTCTAACTTCGCCCTCTATTTATAGGAAAATGTTAGCACGCCGAAGCAGACTTAACCTGCAACCTGATAGCTTTACCTGCTATTATTTCTACCCACCACATTTGAATAAAAGTCTCAGCATATTTTCACTAACCAAAAGTGGGGCCCACCAATTCTAAAATTTTCTACCAAAATGATAAATTTCGAAACTTCAACAATTTCTGAACCAGTCATCTCTTAAAATTCATAACAAATCATACGTTCATTTTTAACGGTTCAAAATTTGTGGATATATGCTCAACTTATATATGTATAACATATCCAAAAATCACAACGATCCAACGGTCGGATTAAAAATTATAACCCCCGTAATATATCTTAAAAATCCTGATTGATTTTTAATACATTCATTCTGACAAAAATACTGATAAAACACCTCAACATTAACTCATTCATTTTTAACCATAAAATATATCTAACATTTATATTCACATAAAATAAATATTTCCATATCATATGAATCAATAATTAATTATTCATAAATAATATTACAGAATCACATTTATGACAACCAGGCTGTTCCAAAGGAAGATGGGGCTTTCCGATAAGGATTTCTCCTTACTAGCGTGCAATTAGGTGACCAAACCTCTCCTTAGACAGAACTTTATAGACATTACCAATAATACTATCTAATAATATTATTCAAATAATATGAATTATTGATCTGATAATGAGAAATACTGTGCAGTGACAATTATTGAAACAACAATAATATAAAATATCAATACAGTAATTATTGAATCAATAAAATAAAATATTAAACAGTAACTACTGTAACAATTATTGAGTATTTTGCCTTCCTTCGTAAGAATCAATAATTCAAAAATACTATTCAATCCGTGTGCTACTGTGCAACCACGCGTATTACTATATTTTAACCACCGGGTATTCCAACAGTGTTAACGGTAACAATTACGTCGTTATTTATAAAAACTCAATTTTTGTCGTTATCTTCATCCAACCGTTTTCTGTTATGGGGCCCACAAATAGCTGCGCCGTCGTACGAATATTCCACGACAGAAAGAATATTCCACGACCAAACGAATATTTCCCAACAAAATGAATATTTTATAACCACTTGTTTATTTTACAAAATTTTCACATTTCACCCAAAAACAAAGTATTATATCAAATTAACACCTTATTATTCACAATAATAAATAGAGAAAATTCAATTTTATTCATTAAAAAGTTGGGATCTTACAGTACAGAAAACAACTAAAACTTTATTACAGCAATTGTTATCCAAAGTACAACAACACATATGCTGTGAGTTTTAATACAAATATATACCAAATGTGACTAATGTCCCAACCGTGGATAGCACGTCACAATGGCACCTTACATAAAGGTATAGTCAAAAACTGTTTTAGAAATTAGAATCTTTGGGAAGTGCTCAAGGAAACCTTCGTACATGGGAGGCCATGCGTCTAGGTTATGATAGATATCATATGTTCATAGAATTATCCTTGGTTGACCCAATAGAACCCAAAGAAAAACGAAAAGATTACTATCATATTCTTTTCAATGGTGAGTCTTCCCTTGACATATCATTATCTCCACTGTCTCTAATTGAGAATTATACTTCAAACAAACACCAAAATTATATAGGTAGTGCTCGTAGATATACTCAGCAAGTGAATGTGCACAACTGTGTCTTATGATGACACGAGGTTGTATGTCATTAGACATCTTGTATGATAGTGACAAAATACCCTTCCAACGTTGGGTTCGCCTCACCCTATTTGATTCACAAAATATAACTACTAAATAATGACAACCGTTCTATTCCCCTGTTACCCCCGCTCGACCCAGCTACACTCTAATTACCTGAAAGGAATTGTGAAACAGAAGGGTGAGCACAACTAGCTCAATAAAGAATATCATGACTAAAGGTAAATAAATTATCAATAGCCTTCAACAGTAATAAATCAGAGATTTAGAACATATGGTAGATGATAAAATTTTTCAACCATAGTTGCAGCGGAATGAGCAATCCATTAGAAGAGTCAAATAGACCATAAAGTCTATTATCTTCTCCACATTAAAAGGCCACCAACAATGTTTTATCCCTGTAACATTAATCAACAGTTCCTTTCCACAATTATATGAATAACTCATTGACATAATTGTAATTCTAAATTCCTCTTCGCATCCAGGACGAAGATAATTTTCATCACATGTCTTTATCTGAAACATCAAAGATCATGGTTATACCAAATTACAGTTCCTGTTTATAACCATACTAACAATTTTATCTTTGTACTACGGCCAAAAATATTTATCAACAGACCATCTTTGCACTACAGACCAAAGATATTCAACAACATGTCATCTTTACACAACGGGCCAAAGATATTCATCAACAATTCATCTTTGTACTACAGGCCAAAGATATTCATCAACAATTCATCTTTGCACTACAGGCCAAAGATATTCCTTAACAGTTCATATTTGCACTACAGGCAAATATATTCATTAACAGTTCATATTTGCACTACAGGTCAAATATATTAATATCTCAAAGAAATATATGATCATTTCAGAATTTATATAAACAATAATTATAACCATGTTGATCATTTCACCTTTGCACTTAAGCTAAAGATATTCAATTATAAATTCAATGGTCATGATCATACCAGTCAACAATTCAACGTTGTACTACTGGCCAAAGAGAACCCATAGTCATGATCATTAAAAAAATTAACCCATCTTTACACTCAAGTCAAATAGAAATATCATCATTAGGGTTATAAAAATGTTATATATAATGGTAAAATCAATATAATCAAAATATCTAGATTTAATCTCAAGAGTAATATTCATTAATCAACTATAATTTGGTTAGAAAAAGAAACTAATTTTGTCATGAATAGTAACTTCGAGAATAGTAACTCATGAATAGTAACTCGTGAATAGTAACTCATGAATAGTAAATCTGACACAAAAAAATAGAAATTCCACAATAAAATTAATACCAATATTTCAGTATAATGATATTGAAATAACATTTCTTAAACTTATAAATAATTTATTTTAATTATTTACACTTTACTAAATAATGCATTTAATCATCCTAAAATGTTAAACTCATAAGATTTCAACCAAAACCCTCATCAAAAATTTGCATATACCTCATATAGGATTCTCAAGCCATAAAATTCTATTTTTTAATTTTTTTACTTCGCATAACATATTTAATTCATTTACTCATAACTAGTCTATTGTCAGGAAAAATACCAAATCAGTCCCAAAAATATTTATTTTTTGAGATTTAGCAGAATATAGTCTCATATTGAACATATATTTTTTCTGGAATTTTTAAAAATCATTTACTATTTTTCATATGGCCAAAACAGCCGAATATTTAGACATTTATCATAAATTTTACTTTTATCCAAAAATTTCGAAATTCACAGAGTACACTGATATTATACAGATGTACTCTCAATAAAAATTTCATCAATTTTGGAGTTAACCACAAGGAGTTATAAGCGGTTACTTTTAAAATAGTCTTTTCTCATAAAATTCATAACTCTTAATCTATACATCCAAAAATCACCATTTTTGGACACAATCAATAAAATTCATCAAAATATCATTTTAAATTTTTTCAGAATTTTTCTGAAGGTCAGAAAAATTACAAAACTGAAAAAATAATAACCCTTAAAATCTCGTACTATCCCTTATCTCAAAAGTGCAGTATTTCTGACTGGAATGCAAAGCCGAAGGAAACTTGCACTGAATAGCAACTCTCAAAGTATCTAAATACTCACAAAATATGCTTCATAATATAAAGAGAGAAAGAGAGAAAGCTTATATTTTTGGTGTAATTTTCAATTCTAACTTAGCCCTCTATTTATAGGAAAATGTTAGCACGCCGAAGCAGACTTGACCTGCTACCTAATGGCTTTACCTGCTACTATTGCCACCCACCACATTTGAAATAAAATTCAGTACATTTTTTTACCAACCAAAAGTGGGGACCACCAATTCTAGAATTTTCCACCAAAATTATTTATAAACCTAATTTCCGAATCAGTCACCTCTTAAAATTCATAACAACTAATACGTTAATTTTTAACGGTTCAAAATTTGTGGACATATACTCAACTTATATATGAATAACATATCCAAAAATCACAACAATCCAACGGTCGGATTAAAAATTATAACTCACGCAATATATCTCAAGAACAGTGATTTAATTTTTAATACCTCCATTCCGACAAAAACACCTCAACATTAATTCCTTCACATAAAATAAATATATACATCAATTATATTCACATAAAATAAATATTTTCTTATCATATAAATCAATAATTAATTATTCACAAATAATATTACAGAATCACAATTATGACAACCAGGCCGTTCCTAGGAAAGAGGGGGCTTTCTAATAATGATTTTTCCTTACTGGCGCGCAATTAGATGACCAAACCTCTCCTTAGACAGAACTTTCTAGACATTGCCAATAATGCTATCTAATAATATTATTCAAATAATATGAATTATTGATCTGATAATGGAAAATACTGTGCAGCAAAAATTATTGAAACAACAATAATATAAAATATCAACGCAGCAATTATTGAATCAATAAAATAAAATATTGAACAGTAACTATTGTAATAATTACTGAGTAGTGCCTTCTTACGTAAGAATCAATAATTCAAAAATACTGTGCAATACCATGTGCTACTGTGCAACAACACGTATTACTTTACTTTACCCACCGGGTATTTCAACAGTGTTAACGGTAACGATTACGCCATTATTTATAAAAATTCAAATTTATCGTTTTCTTCATTCGACGGTTATTTTGTTATAGGGCCCGCAAATAGCAGCGCCGTCGTACGAATATTCTCCGACAGAAAGAATATTCCACGACCAAACGAATATTCCCCGACAACAATGAATATTTTATAACCACTTGCTTATTTTGTAAAATTTACACATTTCACCCATAACTTTAATTTTTTATCAATTTAACAATTTACTGAATAATAATTATAAGAAAAATTGAACACTTTTATTTCATAAAATTCGAGGTCTTACAATCTCCCATCCTTATGAAATTTCGTCCCCAAAATTTACGTACCTGGTATTTCGAAGAGTTGAGAATACCTTACTTTCATTTCAGATTCCATCTTCCCTGTCATTATGATTTCTCTATTGCTCATCTCCTGTATTTTAAATACCATTCTAGAATACAGCTTCAAAAAAAAAGGTTAATTGAATAAATTAACATATCACATAATATCCCGATATTATGACTGACCAATAAATAAGCTTAGATAGGACACACTAGCGAAGGATTTACTCATCTCTCCCCTCCTAGTTATATTTCCCAATCCCGCTAGAGACCATATCCCTAAGCTCTGATACCAAATGTGACAACCGCAAAATAGGTCCATTCCATCCAACCTATTCTGAGTCGCCAAATACATGGTACAAAAAATAACTAAAACTTTATTACAACAATTGTTGTCCAAAGTACAACAACACATATGCTGTGAGTTTTAATATAAATATATACCAAATGTGACTCATGTCCCAACCATGGATAGCACGTCACAATGGCACCTTACATAAAGGTATAGTCAAAAACTGTTTTAGAAATTAGAATCTTTGGGAAGTGCTCAAGAAAACTTTTGTACATGAGAGGCCATGCGTCTAGGTTATGATAGATATCATATGTCCACAGAATTATCCTTGGTTGACCCAATAGACCCCAAAGAAAAACGAGAAGATTACTATCATATTCTTTCCAATGGTGAGTTTTCTCTTGACATATCATTATCTCCACTGTCTTTAATTGAGAATTATACTTCAAACAAATACCAAGATTATATAGGTAGTACTCGTAGATATACTCAGCTAGTGGATGTGCACAACTGTGTCTTATGATGACACGAGGTTGTATGTCATTAGACATCTTGTATGATAGTGACAAAATATCTTTCCAACGTTGGGTTCGCCCCACCCTATTTGATTCACCAAATATAACTACTAATTGATGACCACCGTTCTATTCCCCTGTTACCCGCGCTCGACCCAGCTACACTCTTATTACCTGAAAAAAAATTGTGAAATAGAAGGGTGAGCACAACTAGCCCAGTAAAGAATATCATGACTAAAGGTAAATAAATTATCAATAGCCTTCAACAGTAATAAATCAGAGATTTAGAACATATGGTAGATGATAAAATTTTTCAACCATAGTTGCAGCGGAACGAGCAATCCATTAGAAGAGTCAAATAGACCAAAAAGTCTATTATCTTCTCCACATTAAATGTCCACCAACAATGTTTATCCCTGTAACATTAATCAACAGTTCCTTTTCACAATTATATGAATAACACATAATCATAATTGTAATTCTAAATTTCTCTTCGCATCCAGGACGAAGATAATTTTCATCACATGTCTTTTACCTGAAACATCAAAGATCATGGTTATACCAAATCACAGTTCCTGTTTATAATCATACTAACAATTTCATCTTTGCACTACGACCAAAGATATTCATCAACAGACTATCTTTGCACTATAGGCCAATGATATTCAACAACAGGTCATATTTGCACAACGGGCAAAAGATATTCATCAACAATTCATCTTTGCACTACAGGCCAAAGATATTCCTCAACAGTTCATATTTGCACTACAAGCCAAATATATTCATTAACAGTTCATATTTGCACTAAAGGTCAAATATATTAATATCTCAAAGAAATATATTATCATTTCAGAATTTATATAAACAATAATTATAACCATGTTGATCATTTCACCTTTGCACTTAAGCTAAAGATATTCAATTATAAATTCAATGGTCATGATCATACCAGTCAACAATTCAACGTTGCACTACTGGCCAAAGAGAACTCATAGTCATGATCATTAAAAAAATTTACCCATCTTTACACTCAAGTCAAATAGAAATATCATCATTAGGGTTATAAAAATGTTATATATAATAGTAAAATTAATATAATCAAAACATCTAGATTTAATCTCAAGAGTAATATTCATAAATCAACTATAATTTGGTTTGAAAAAGAAACCAATTTTATCATGAATAGTAACTCGTGAATAGTAACACATGAATAGTAACTTCGTGAATATTAACTCATGAATAGTAACTCATGAATACTAAATCTGACACAAAAAAATAGAAATTCCACAATAAAATTCATACCAATATTTCAGTATAATGATATTGAAATAATACTTCTTAAACTTATAAATAATTTATTTTAATTGTTTGCACTTTACTAAATAATGCATTTAATCATCCTAAAATGCTAAACTCATAAGATTTCATCCAAAACCCTCATCAAAAATCTGCATATACCTCATATAAGATTCTCAAGCCATAAAATCCTATTTTCTAATTTTTTTACTTCGCATAACATATTTAATTTATTTACTCATAACTAGTTTATTTTCATGAAAAATACCAAATCAGTCCCAAAAATATTTATTTTCTGAGATTTAGCAGAATATAGTCTCATATTAAACATATATTTTTCTCAGAATTTTCAAAAATCATTTACTATTTTTCATATGGCCAAAACAGTCGAATATTTAGACATTTATCATAAATTGTACTTTTATCCAAAAATTTCGAAATTCACAGAGTACACTGATATTATATAGATGTACTCTCAATAAAAATTTCATCAATTTTAGAGTTAACCACAAGGAGTTATAAGCGGTTACTTTTAAAATAGTTTTTTCTCATAAAATTTATAACTCTTAATCTATACATTCAAAAATCACCATTTTTGGACACAATCAATAAAACTCATCAAAATATCATTTCAAATTTTTTCAGAATTTTTTGAAGGTCAGAAAAATTACGAAACTGAAAAACATAATAACCCTTAAAATCTCGTACTATCCATTACCTCAAAAGTGCAGTATTTCTGACTGGAATGCAAAGCCGAAGAAAACTTGCACTGAATAGCAACTCTCGAAGTATCTAAATACTCATAAAAGATGCTTCATAATATAAAGAGAGAAAGAGAGAAAGCTTATGTATCTGGTGTGATTTTAAATTCTAACTTAGCCTTCCTTTTATAAGAAAATATTAGCACGCCGAAGCAGACTTGACCTGCTACCTGATTGCTTTACCTGCTACTATTTCCACCCACCACATTTGAAATAAAATTCAGCACTTTTTTTCACCAACCAAAAGTGGGGCCCACCAATTCTAGAATTTTTCACCAAAATCATTTATAAACCTAATTTCCGAATCAGTCACCTCTTAAAATTCATAACAAGTCATATATTTATTTTTAACGGTTCAAAATTTGTGGACATATACTCAACTTATATATAAATAACATATCCAAAAATCATAACGATCCAACGGTCGGATTAAAAATTATAACTCACGCAATATATCTCAAGAACAGTGATTTAATTTTTAATACATCCATTCCGACAAAAACACCTCAACATTAATTCTTTCACATAAAATAAATATATCCATCAATTATATCCACATAAAATAAATATTTCCTTATCATATAGATCAATAATTAATTATTCCCAAATAATATTACAGAATCACAATTATGACAACCAGGCTGTTCCCAAGAAAGAGGGGGCTTTCCAATAAGGATTTTTCTTTACTGGCGCGCAATTAGATGACCAAACCTCTCCTTAGACAGAACTTTCTAGACATTGCCAATAATGCTATCTAATAATATTATTAAAATAATATAAATTATTGACCTGATAATGGGAAATACTGTGCAGCAAAAATTATTGAAACAACAATAATATAAAATATCAACGCAGCAATTATTGAATCAATAAAATAAAATATTGAACAGTAACTATTGTAACAATTATTGAGTAGTGCCTTCTTACGTAAGAATCAATAATCCAAAAATACTGTGCAATACCGTGTGCTACTGTGCAACAACGCGTATTACTTTACTTTACCCACCCGGTATTTCAACAGTGTTAACGGTAACGATTACGCCGTTATTTATAAAAATTTAAATTTGTCGTTTTCTTCATTCGACGGTTATTTTGTTATGGGGCCCACAAATAGCAGCACCGTCGTACGAATATTCCCCGACAGAAAGAATATTCTATGACCAAACGAATATTCCCCGACAACAATGAATATTTTATAACCACTTACTTATTTTGTAAAATTTACACATTTCACCCATAACTTTAATTTTTTATCAATTTAACCATTTACTGAATAATAATTATAAAAAAAATTGAATACTTTTATTTCATAAAATTCGAGGTCTTACAATCTCCCTTCCTTATGAAATTTCGTCCCCGAAATTTACGTACCCGGTATTTCGAAGAGTTGAGAATACCTTACTCATCTTCCCTGTCATTATGATTTCTCCATTGCTCATATCCTGTATTTCAGATATCATTCTAGAATACAGCTTCAAAAAAAAAGGTTAATTGAACAAATTAACATATCACATAATATCCCGATATTATGACTGACCAAAAAATAAGCTTAGATAGGACACACTAGCGAAGGATTTACTCATCTCTCCCCTCTTAGTTATATTCTCCGATCCCGCCAGAGACCATATCCCTAAGCTCTGATACCAAATGTGACAACCTCAAAATAGGTCCATTCCATCCAACCTATTCTGAGTCGCCAAATACATGGTACAAAAAATAACTAAAACTTTATTACAACAATTGTTGTACAAAGTACAACAACACATATGCTGTGAGTTTTAATACAAATATATACCAAATGTGACTCATGTCCCAACCTTGGATAGCACGTCACAATGGCACCTTACATAAAGGTATAGTTAAAAACTGTTTTAGAAATTAAAATCTTTGGGAAGTGCTCAAGGAAACCTTCGTACATGAGAGGCCATGCGTCTAGGTTATGATAGATATCATATGTCCACAGAATTATCCTTGGTTGACCCAATAGACCCCAAAGAAAAACGAGAAGATTACTATCATATTCTTTCCAATAGTGAGTCTCCTCTTGACATATCATTATCTCCACTGTCTCTAATTGAGAATTATACTTCAAACAAACACTAAGATTATATAGGTAGTACTCGTAGATATACTCAGCGAGTAGATGTGCACAACTGTGTCTTATGATGACACGAGGTTGTATGTCGTTAGACATCTTGTATGATAGTGACAAAATACCCTTCCAACGTTGGGTTCGCCTCACCCTATTTGATTCACCAAATATAACTACTAAATGATGACCACCGTTCTATTCCCTTGTTACCCCCGCTTGACCCAGCTACACTCTTATTACCTGAAAGGAATTGTGAAACAGAAGGGTGAGCATAACTAGCCCAGTAAATAATATCATGACTAAAGGTAAATAAATTATCAATAGCCTTCAACAGTAATAAATCAGAGATTTAGAACATATGGTAGATGATAAAATTTTTCAACCATAGTTGCAGCGGAACGAGCAATCCATTAGAAGAGTCAAATAGACCATAAAGTCTATTATCTTCTCCACATTAAAAGTCCACTAACAATGTTTTATCCCGTAACATTAATCAACAGACCCTTTTCACAATTATATGAATAACTCATAATCATAATTGTAATTCTAAATTTCTCTTCGCATCCAAGACGAAGATAATTTTCATCACATGTCTTTTACCTGAAACATCAAAGATCATGGTTATACCAAATCACAGTTCCTGTTTATAATCATACTAACAATTTCATCTTTGCACTACGACCAAAGATATTCATCAACAGACCATCTTTGCACTACAGGCCAAAGATATTCAACAACAGGTCATCTTTGCACAATGAGCCAAAGATATTCATCAACAATTCATCTTTGCACTACAGGCCAAAGATATTCCTCAACAGTTCATATTTGCACTACAAGCCAAATATATTCATTAACAGTTCATCTTTGCACTAAAGGGCAAATATATTAATATCTCAAAGAAATATATAATCATTTCAGAATTTATATAAACAATAATTATAACCATGTTGATCATTTCACCTTTGCACTTAAGCTAAAGATATTCAATTATAAATTCAATGGTCATGATCATACCAGTCAACAATTCAACGTTGCACTACTGGGCAAAGAGAACCCATAGTCATGATCATTAAAAAATTAACCCATCTTTACACTCAAGTCAAATAGAAATATCATCATTAGGGTTATAAAAATGTTATATATAATAGTAAAATCAATATAATCAAAACATCTAGATTTAATCTCAAGAGTAATATTCATAAATCAACTATAATTTGGTTAGAAAAAGAAGCCAATTTTGTCATGAATAGTAACTCGTGAATAGTAACTCGTGAATAGTAACTTCGTGAATAGTAACTCATGAATAGTAAATCCGACACAAAAAATAGAAATTCTACAATAAAATTCATAACAATATTTCAGTATAATGATATTGAAATAACATTTCTTAAACTTATAAACAATTTATTTTAATTGTTTACACTTTACTAAATAATGCATTTAATCATCCTAAAAAGCTAAACTCATAAGATTTCAACCAAAACCCTCATCAAAAATTTGCATATACCTCATATAGGATTCCTAAGCCATAAAATCCTATTTTCTAATTTTTTTACTTCGCATAAAATATTTAATTCATTTACTCATAACTAGTCTATTGTTATGAAATATACCAAATCAGTCCAAAAAATATTTATTTTCTGAGATTTAGCAGAATATAGTCTCATATTGAACATATATTTTTCCCGGAATTTTTAAAAATTATTTACTATTTTTTATATGACCAAAACAGCCGAATATTTAGACATTTATCATAAATTGTACTTTTATCCAAAAATTTCAAAATTCACAGAGTACACTGAAATTATACAGATGTACTCTCAATAAAAATTTCATCAATTTTGGAGTTAACCACAAGGAGTTATAAGCGTTTACTTTTAAAATAGTCTTTTCTCATAAAATTCATAACTCTTAATCTATACATCCAAAAATCACCATTTTTGGACACAATCAATAAAACTCATCAAAATATCATTTTATATTTTTCCAAAATTTTTCTGAAGGTTAGAAAAATTACAAAACTGAAAAACATAATAACCCTTAAAATCCCGTACTATCCCTTACCTCAAAAGTGCAGTATTTCTGACTAGAATACAAAGCCGAAGGAAACTTACACTAAATAGCAACTCTCAAAGTATCTAAATACTCACAAAATATGCTTCATAATATAGAGAGAGAAAGAGAGAAATGTTATGTTTCTGGTATAATTTTTAATTCTAACTTAGCCCTCTATTTATAGGAAAATGTTAGCACGCCGAAGCAGACTTGTCCTGCTACCTGATTGCTTTACCTGCTACTATTTCCACCCACCACATTTGAAATAAAATTCAGCACTTTTTTTCACCAACCAAAAGTGGGGCCCACCAATTCTAGAATTTTCTACCAAAATTATTTATAAACCTAATTTCCGAATCAGTCACCTCTTAAAATTCATAACAAGTAATACGTTCATTTTTAACGGTTCAAAATTTATGGACATATACTCAACTTATATATGAATAACATATCCAAAAATCACAACGATCCAACGGTCGGATTAAAAATTATAACTAATGCAATATATCTCAAGAACAGTGATTTAATTTTTAATACCTCCATTCTGACAAAAACACCTCAACATTAATTTCTTCATATAAAATAAATATATCCATCAATTATTCACAAATAATATTACAGAATCACAATTATGACAACCAGGTCGTTCCCAGGAAAGATGGGACTTTTCAATAAGGATTTTTCCTTACTGGCGCGCAACTAGATGACCAAACCTCTCCTTAGACAGAATTTTCTAGACATTGCCAATAATGCTATCTAATAATATTATTCAAATAATATGAATTATTGATCTGATAATGGGAAATACTGTGCAGCAAAAATTCTTGAAACAACAATAATATAAAATATCAACGCATCAATTATTGAATCAATAAAATAAAATATTGAACAGTAACTATTGTAACAATTATTGAGTAGTGCCTTCTTACGTAAGAATCAATAATTCAAAAATACTGTGCAATACAATGTGCTACTGTGCAACAACGCGTATTACTTTACTTTACCCATCGGGTATTTCAACAGTGTTAACGGTAACGATTACGCCGTTATTTATAAAAATTCAAATTTTTCGTTTTCTTCATTCGACGGTTATTTTGTTATGGAGCCCACAAATAGCAGCGCCGTCGTACGAATATTCCCCGACAGAAAGAATATTCCACGACCAAACGAATATTCCCCGACAACAATGAATATTTTATAACCACTTGCTTAATTTGTAAAATTTACACATTTCACCCATAACATTAATTTTTTATTAATTTAACCATTTACTGAATAATAATTATAAGAAAAATTGAATACTTTTATTTCATAAAATTCGAGGTCTTACAATCTCCCCTCCTTACGAAATTTCGTCCCCGAAATTTACTTACCCGGTATTTCGAAGAGTTGAGAATACCTTGCTTTCATTTCAGATTCCATCTTCCCTGTCATTATGATTTCTCCATTGCTCATCTTCTGTATTTCAGATATCATTCTAGAATACAGCTTCAAAAAAAAGGTTAATTGAACAAATTAACATATCACATAATATCCCGATATTATGACTGACCAACAAATAAGCTTAGATAGGACACACTAGTGAAGGATTTACTCATCTCTCCCCTCCTAGTTATATTCCCCGATCCCGCCAGAGACCATATCCCTAAGCTCTGATACCATATGTGACAACCACAAAATAGGTTCATTCCATCCAACCTATTCTGAGTAGCCAAATACATGGTACAGAAAACAACTAAAACTTTATTATAACAATTGTTGTCCAAAGTACAATAACACATGCTGTGAGTTTTGATACAAATATATACCAAATGTGACTCATGTCCCAACCATGGATAGCACGTCACAATGGCACCTTACATAAAGGTATTGTCAAAAACTGTTTTAGAAATTAGAATCTTTGGGAAGTGCTCAAGGAAACCTTCGTACATGAGAGGCCATGCGTCTAGGTTATGATAGATATCATATGTCCACAGAATTATCCTTGGTTGACCTAATAGACCCCAAAGAAAAACGAGAAGATTACTATCATATTCTTTCCAATGGTGAATCTTCACTTGACATATCATTATCTCCACTGTCTCTAATTGAGAATTATACTTCAAACAAACACCAAGATTATATAGGTAGTGCTCGTAGATATACTCAGCAAGTGAATGTGCACAACTGTGTCTTATGATGACACGAGGTTGTATGTCATTAGACATCTTGTATGATAGTGACAAAATACCCTTCCAACGTTGGGTTCGCCTCACCCTATTTGATTCACCAAATATAACTACTAAATGATGACCACCTTTCTATTCCCCTGTTACCCCCGCTCGACCCAGCTACACTCTTATTACCTGAAAGGAATTGTGAAACAGAAGGGTGAGCACAACTAGCCAGTAAAGAATATCATGACTAAAGGTAAATAAATTATCAATAGCCTTCAACAGTAATAAATCAGAGATTTAGAACATATGGTAGATGATAAAAAAATTTAACCATAGTTGCAGCGGAACGAGCAATCCATTAGAAGAGTCAAATAGACCATAAAGTCTATTATCTTCTCCACATTAAAAGTCCACCAACAATGTTTTATCCCTGTAACATTAATCAACAGTTCCTTTTCACAATTATATGAATAACTCATAATCATAATTATAATTCTAAATTCCTCTTTGCATTCAGGACGAAGATAATTTTCATCACATGTCTTTTACCTGAAACATCAAAGATCATGGTTATACCAAATCACAGTTCCTGTTTATAATCATACTAACAATTTCATCTTTGCACTACGACCATAGATATTCATCAACAGACCATCTTTGCATTACAGGCCAAAGATATTCAACAACAGGTCATCTTTACACAACAGGCCAAAGATATTTATCAACAATTCATCTTTGTGCCACAGGCCAAAGATATTCATCAACAATTCATCTTTGCACTACAGGCCAAAAATATTCCTCAACAGTTCATATTTGCACTATAGGCCAAATATATTCATTAACAGTTTATATTTGCACTACAGGTCAAATATATTAATATCTCAAAGAAATATATAATCATTTCAGAATTTATATAAACAATAATTATAACCATGTTGATCATTTTACCTTTGCACTTAAGCTAAAGATATTCAATTATAAATTCAATGGTCATGATCATACCAGTCAACAATTCAACTTTGCACTATTGGCCAAAGAGAACCCATAGTCATGATCATACAAAAAATCTACCCATCTTTACGCTCAAGTCAAATAGAAATATCATCATTAGGGTTATAAAAATGTTATATATAATAGTAAAATTAATATAATCAAAATATCTAGATTTAATATCAAGAGTAATATTCATAAATCAACTATAATTTGGTTAGAAAAAGAAACCAATTTTGTCATGAATAGTAACTCGTGAATAGTAACCCATGAATAGTAACTTTATGAATAGTAACTTATGAATAGTAACTCGTGAATAGTAACTCATGAATAGTAAAACCGACACAAAAAAGTAAAAATTCCACATTAAAATTTATACTAATATTTCAGTATAATGATATTGAAATAACATTTCTTAAACTTATAAACAATTTATTTTAATTGTTTACACTTTACTAAATAATGTATTTAATCATCCTAAAATGCTAAACTCATAAGATTTCAACCAAAATCCTCATCAAAAATCTGCATATACCTCATATAAGATTCTCAAGCCATAAAATCCTATTTTCTAATTTTTTTACTTCGCATAACATATTTAATTTATTTACTCATAACTAGTTTATTTTCATGAAAAATACCAAATCAGTCCCAAAAATATTTATTTTCTGAGATTTAGCAGAATATAGTCTCATATTGAACATATATTTTTCTCGGAATTTTTAAAAATCATTTACTATTTTTCATATTGCCAAAACAACCGAATATTTAGACATTTATCATAAATTGTACTTTTATACAAAATTTCGAAATTCACAGAATACACTGATATTATATAGATGTACTCTCAATAAAAATTTTATCAATTTTGGAGTTAACCACAAGGAGTTATAAGCGGCTACTTTTAAAATAGTCTTTTCTCATAAAATTCATAACTCTTAATCTATACATCCAAAAATCACCATTTTTGGACACAATCAATAAAACTCATCAAAATATCATTTTAAATTTTTTCAGAATTTTTCTGAAGATCAAAAAAATTGCAAAACAAAAAAACATAATAACCCTTAAAATTCCGTACTATCTCTTACCTCAAAAGTGCAGTATTTCTGACTGGAATGCAAAGCCGAAGGAAAATTGCACTGAATAGCAACTCTCAAAGTATCTAAATACTCACAAAATATGCTTCATAAAATAGAGACAGAAAGAGAGAAAGCTTATGTTTCTGGTGTGATTTTTAATTCTAACTTAGCCCTCTATTTATAGGAAAATATTAGCACGTCGAAGCAGACCTGACCTGCTACCTGATGGCTTTACCTGCTACTATTGTCACCCACCACATTTGAAATAAAATTTAACACATTTCTTCACCAACCAAAAGTGGGGCCCACCAACTCTAGAATTTTCTACCAAAATCATTTATAAACCTAATTTCCGAATCAGTCACCTCTTAAAATTCATAACAAGTCATATATTTATTTTTAACGGTTCAAAATTTGTGGACATATACTCAACTTATATATAAATAACATATCCAAAAATCACAACGATCCAACAGTCGGATTAAAAATTATAACTCACGTAATATATCTCAAGAACAGTGATTTAATTTTTAATACCTCCATTCCGACAAAAATACCTCAACATTAATTCCTTCACATAAAATAAATAGATCCATCAATTATATCCACATAAAATAAATATTTCCTTATCATATAAATTAATAATTAATTATTCACAAATAATATTACAGAATCACAATTATGACAACCAGGCCGTTCCTAGGAAAGAGGAGGCTTTCCAATAAGAATTTTTCCTTACTAGCGCACAATTAGATGACCAAACCTCTCCTTAGACAGAACTTTCTAGACATTGCCAATAATGCTATCTAATAATATTATTCAAATAATATGAATTATTGATCTGATAATGGAAAATACTGTGCAACAATAATTATTAAAACAACAATAATATAAAATATCAACGCAGCAATTATTGAATCAATAAAATAAAATATTGAACAGTAACTACTGTAACAATTATTGAGTAGTGCCTTCTTACGTAAGAATCAATAATTCAAAAATACTGTGCAATACCGTGTGCTACTATGCAACAACGCGTATTACTTTACTTTACCCACCGGGTATTCCAACAGTGTCAATGGTAACGATTACGCCGTTATTTATAAAAATTCAAATTTGTCGTTTTCTTCATTCGACGGTTATTTTGTTATGGGGCCCACAAATAGCTGCGCCGTCGTACGAATATTCCCCGACAGAAAGAATATTCCATGACCAAACGAATATTCCCCGACAACAATGAATATTTTATAACCACTTGCTTATTTTGTAAAATTTGCACATTTCACCCATAACTTTAATTTTTTTTATCAATTTAACCATTTACTGAATAATAATTATAAGAAAAATTGAATACTTTTATTTCATAAAATTCGGGGTCTTACACTTGGCAATGGACCCAGTACATCTACCCCCCAGACAACAAAAGGTATATGAGATAAAATCGAGTATAGCTCTTTTGGTGGCTGATGTGGGATCGGACATACTTCACGTGCTCAGTAGCCTCTTTAAAAATTGTAGGACAATAGTATTCCTATCGAAGTACTTTGTAGGCTAATAACTTTGCAGCCATATGGTCGCCACAGATGCCTCCGTGAACTTTTCGAAGAGCATACTCAGCTTCGGATGGAGTCAAACATTTCAACAATGGAGACGAAAAAACCCTTCGATCAAGATCTCCCTCAATAAGAACAAAGTTAGCACTCTCGTACTTAACTTTCTTGGCTAGCATCTGGTCCGAAGGAAGAACGCCATCGATCCAGAAAAGGTGTTCACTTCGGTAGTAGCCAGCTTCGACAGAGCATCGGTAATGGAATAATCATTGTGATTGCCCCCTTATTGTTTGTTGCTCTGAACCTAAACCTGATAGCCTGTTGCACCGACGCCCAAAGTAGAATATCCGTCGGTATATAGCATCCACGAACTCTGCCTCTGCCGAAGTACTGCAACGGCTTTGTCGGACTCTTCAGCTTCTCCCTAACTATCATCAGCTTATGTTATCATCCTTAAGGACATGGCTTACATAGTAAACCGGGTGCTGCTTACCCCCAACTTCATGCACCAAAATTGCTCCCACTATCAACGAACTAGGTGTCAAATACAAGTACAATGGTTCATCAGGAGCGGGCTTCACCAGCAAAGGCGCCGAAGAAAGATAGGTCTTTATTCCCCGGAAGGTGTCTTCACATTCCGAAGTACACTGGAATGTCTTAGCATTCTTTGGCCCTTTCCACGTATCAAAGATCGACAAACATCTTTCTGTCGATTTGGACATAAACCTTCTCAAAGCATCTTCTGAATAGTCTAGTTTTTTCTTCATCCGAACATGCAACTTTAGACGGACTTCTCCGATAACGAGTATCCGTAGGGCGGTGTGCCCTCTTCGGATTCTCAGGAGTGCGGCTTCTAAATCTGCTTCGGTGTTGAGTCCTTTCGCTGCGGCGAGAACACTCAAGGCGGAGTGCCTTCTTTGTATTCTCGGGTGAATATCCCCTTGAGCTGCTTCTTCGTCTGCTTCTACCATGCTCTTGAGAATCGATAGGGTGGAGTACCATCGTCGATCTCTCAGGAGTATGGCTCCTTGATCTTCTTCGATCCCGAGGTCGGGCTCAAGATGTATCTTCAGAGTGCATAGACTTCTTTCCACTGCTTCAGAAGAATATCTAAAACTTTATCAGCTCTTCGACTATCTTGGCCAACTTGGACGCTCTGCCAGTCTGACCATCTCGGTGTAGGGTTCTAAGCAGTGTGCCTTCTACCCTTTTCCGATCCTGATTAAGTACTTTGCTAGCAGTATAAATTAATCTTCGTTTGTCACCACCATAAACTTTTGATGTAGAACAACTTGAAATTTGTGATTGAAAACTCAAGAACACTGGAAACAGCCCTCTTTCTAGCGCCAATGTTAACGCCAAGATCTTTTCACGAGCCCCAATCACATAAGGCACGCCCAATCCTGCACAGTAAACACGTCAATACCAGAAGCTTGACGGCTTGGACCTTCGGGGGATAGCTCCGGCGTGAGAGTCAGTACATGCGATCACAAGGTTTAACAATGGAGGAATATAAAGTATAGTGTCTTGAGAGAGAAAAATATTTGTTACCTGTTATTGTGTGATATCCTTGCCTACATATACTCTCATGTTCGGTTTGTCCTATATGCCACCGACCCTGAATATGTCCAATCCCCATTAATAAAATACAGAGATGACAGTCAAAGTTTATCCCCAAAATCATCACCGGTCAAAGCCCAAGTGGAACCATACACACAATAGTTCGGCCCACTATTACGGCCCAATACTCCATAGGCCCCAAAAAAAGATATTGTCCACCCAATAGGTCGGCCCCAATGAACCAGCCCAATACTTTCAAGACCCCAACCCAATATGTCTAAAGTATTATGGCCCAACAAATAGAATAGGCCAATTGCTTACCAAAATATGAAAAATACAATTTTCGATTACAGTGTTTGCAAATTAAATTGTTGTCTATAATGATAAGACACTAAATAATCAAACACATTTTCCTACTCTTTCAAAATTCGGTTAAAAAAAATTCATTAGAAAACGCATTCCAAATGCAACTAATTGTCTTCTTTTATGTTTTTCTTTTTTATCCCATAATTATAAAAGTAATCGAGTTTTATTTGGCTACTCAACTTCAAGCCTTCAAAATAAAAATTAACTTGAAAACTAATTGGTGTTTTTTAAATGCAAACTTGAAAAATAGTTCAAAATTTTATAAAAGTGGAATTTATTTAAAATTTATGTAAAAGCTAGTGATGTTTTTTTAATAATTAATTGACCAAAACAAACACCCCACTGAGTCAATTCAATAAAAGCAAGGCGTAGTAGAAATAGCTTGATACAGCTTTGAACTAGTAGTTGGGAAATGGTTTTCATTTCAGGTGTCTTTAAAATTGAGTATTATGTTTGTTCCCTTCTCTCCATAATCCATACATGCATTTCTTGGCATTCTTGCATGAGATGATGAGATGCATGATAACTTGAATTGAAGTCTGATCCCTTCGTTTCGAGACAATAAAAGTTCAAGTGGCATGGTGGGAATTTAATTTAGCACCATTTTTTTATATAGTCAGCTACGTACTTCTTTTATTAGACACACTCCATCATTAATATGTATAAAAAATTAGACAATTACTATTAATTTTATAATGTCAACCTTTTCATTCGTGGACACTGTACATCATTTAGACCAATAGGAATGCAGTTCATCGTAACTCATTAATAGGAATTATGGTGTCAAGTTATAAAATTATAATGAATGAGTTGGGAAATCAATTCAAATTATTATAATCCAGTAATAATAATGTCAGGATTAACAAATTGAATAGGGAAGGGAATGAAATTATGAGTGGAATGAATATTTCCTTATCATATAAATTAATAATTAATTATTCATAAATAATATTACAGAATCACAATAATGACAACCAGGCAGTTCCCAGGAAAGAGGGAGCTTTTCAATAAGAATTTCTCCTTACTGGCGCGCAATTAGGTGACCAAACCTCTTCTTGACAGAACTTTCTAGACATTGCCAATAATGTTATCTAATAATATTATTCAAATAATATGAATTATTGATCTGATAATGGGAAATACTGTGCAGTGATAATTATTGAAACAACAATAATATAAAATATCAACGCAACAATTATTGAAGCAATAAAAAAAAATATTGAACAATAATTACTGTAACAATTATTGAGTAGTGCCTTCTTACGTACGAATCAATAATTCAACTATACTGTGCAATACCGTGTGCTACTGTGCAACTACGCGTATTACTGTATTTTAACCACTGGGTATTCTAATAGTGTTAACGGTAACAACTACGTCGTTATTTATAAATACTCAATTTTGTCGTTTTCTTCATCAGACAATTATTTTGTTATGGGGCCCACAAATAGCTGCGCCGTCGTACGAATATTATTCGACAAAAAGAATATTCCACGACCAAACGAATATTCCCCGATAGAAATGAGTATTTTATAACCACTTGCGTATTTTGAATTTTTTTTTCATATATCACCATTAACTTTAACTTTTATCAATTTAACCATTTACTGAATAGTAATTATAAGAAAAATTGAATACTTTTATTTCATAAAATTCGGGGTCTTACAATCTCCCCTCCTTATGAAATTTCGTCCCCGAAATTTACGTACCTGGTATTTCGAAAAGTTGAGAATACCTTGCTTCCATTTCAAATTCTATCTCCCCGGTCATCATGATTTCTCCATTGCTCATCTCCCGTGATAACTTCATTTGGGTTCCTCACTTGTTGGGAAGTCATGACAACCGCTATTACTTGAACTACTCGGCTTTGACTTGTCTGGGGCAGCATTTGGCGCCATCACTACCGTTGGAATATACTTTTCTATAGAACATATTCCTCCCTCAACTACCTCGTCGTACTCCTGATTCATGATCTGAATCATCAATATTCGATCCATATCGAATTCAGGTTGACCGCTATGTACATGATAATTCAAAACTCGATGTTGAGTTTTCCCAATTGCTTTTCAAAAAGAGAAATTCATATAATCTATTTAGCCTTCTTAGATCGGACATCTCTTTCCACAATATCCACGTGTCGTGCGGCTTTTGCCCATGCATCACTTATTCTTACTCGTTCAATTTTTTTTTCTTTCAGCTCAGATTCCATCTTTATCATCTTAAACTCTGCCAAAGAATGCTTCTGTTCAAACATCACATATCGGGTAACACAAGCTTGAATTGTTGCATCCTTTTGCTCCACGACCGCCTGTCGTTCTTCAGCCTGCTCTTCTAACTCATGAATACGATTTTGCAATTCTACATTTTGATCATATAATACCTCTAATAAATTCTCCGCAGGTACCTCTTCTTCCTCTTCTTTCTCACTCTCAGCTGTTACCTCTGCGACTATCTCGGGTGCAACTATCAAATCTTCACTCACCACAAGAATATCTCTAATTTCTTCTTCGTCTGTCATCACATTTTCATGGTTAGTGATTAGAGGTATCCCCACAGTCTCATTCACTCCATTGTTAGCATTCTCAGCTGTCATTCTTAAATACTGACATAAAACAAGGGTTAATTAAGAAAATTAACGTATCACATAATATCCATATATTATGACCAACCAACAATTAAGCTTAGGTAGGACACACTAGCCAAAGATTTACTCATCTCTCTCCTCCTAGTTATATTCCCCGATCTCCGCCAGAAACCATATCCCTAAGCTCTGATACCAACTGTGACAACCCCAAAACAGGTCCATTCCATCCAACCCATTCTGAGTCGCTAAATACATGGTACAGAAAATAACTACAACTTTATTACCACAATTGTCGTGTAAAATACAACAACACATATGCTATGAGTTTGGATACAAATATATATCAACTGTGACTCTCATCCCAACCTTGAATAACACGTCACAATGACACCTTACATAAAGGTATAGTCAAAAACCGTTTTAGAAATTAGAATCTTTAGGAAGTGCTCAAGAAAACCTTCGTACATGGGAGGCCATGCGTCTAGGTTATGATAGATATCATATGGCCACATAATTATCCTTGGTTGACCCAATAGACCCCAAAGAAAAACGAGAAGATTACTATCATATTCTTCCCAATAGTGAGTCTTCTCTTGACTTATCATTATCTCCACTGTCTCTAATTGAGAATTATACTTCAAACAAACACCAAGATTATATATAGGTAGTGCTCGTAGATATACTCAGTAAGTGGATGTGCACAACCGTGTCTTATGATGACACGAGGTTGTATGTCATTAGACATCTTGTATGATAGTGACAAAATACCCCTCCAACGTTGGGTTCGCCTAACCCTATTTGATTCACCAAATATAACTACTAAATGATGACCACCTTTCTATTTCCCTGTTACCCTCGCTCGACCCAGCTACACTCTTATTACCTGAAAGGAATTGTGAAACAGAAGGGTGAGCACAACTAGCCCAGTAAAGAATATCATGACTAAAGATAAATAAATTATCAATAGCCTTCAACAGTAATAAATCAGAGATTTAGAACATATGGTAGATGATAAAAATTTTCAACCATTGTTGCAGCGGAACGAGCAATCCATTAGAAGAGTCAAATAGACCATAAAGTCTATTATCTTCACCATGTTAAAAATCCACCAACAATATTTTATCCCTGTAACATCAATCAACAGTTCTAGTCCACAAATATATGAATAACTCATAATCATAATTGTGATTCTAAATTCCTCTTCGCACCCAGGACGAAGATAATTTTCATTACATGTCTTTACCTGAAACATCAAAGATCATGGTTATACCAAATCACAGTTCCTGTTCATAATCATACTAATAACTTCATCTTTGCACTATGGGCCAAAAGATATTCGTCACCAGTTCATCTTTGCACTACTGGCCAAAGATATTCAACAACAGGTCATCTTTGCACTACGGGCCAAATATATTCATCAACAATTCATCTTTACACTACAGGCTAAAGATATTCCTCAACAGTTCATATTTGCACAACATGCCAAATATATTCATTAACAGTTCATATTTGCACTATAAGCCAAATATATTAATATCTCAAAGAAATATATAATCATTTCAGAATTTATATAAACAATAATTATAACCATATTGATCATTTCACCTTTGCACTTAAGCTAAAGATATTCAATTATAAATTCAATGGTCATAATCATACCAGTCAATAATTCAACTTTGCACTACTGGCCAAAGAGAACCCAAAGTCATGATCATACCAATAATCTACCCATCTTTACACTCAAGTGAAAGAGAATTTTAATATCAGAGTTATAAAAATGTTATATATGATAATAAAAATAATATGATCAAAATATGAATTTAATTTCAAGAGTAATATTCATAAATCAACTATAATTTGGTTAGAAAAAGAAACTAACTTTTTCGTGAATAGTAACTCGTGAATAGTAACTCATGAATAGTAACTCGACACAAAAAGGTAAAAATTCTACAATAAAATCCATACTAATATTTCGGTATAATGATATTGAAAGAATAACATTTCTTAAACTTATAAACAATTTATTTTAATTGCTTACATTTTACTAAAATAATGCATTTAATCATTCTAAAATGTCAAACTCATAAGATTTCATCACCAATAACCAAAACCCTCATCAAAAATTTGCATATACCCATATAGGATTCTCAAGCTATAAAATCCTATTTTCCAATTTTCTTACTTCACATAACATATTTAATTCATTTACTCATAACTAGTCCCTTTTCATAAAAAATACCAAATCAATGTAAACAATTTTTCTTTTCTGGGATTTAGCAGAATATAGTCCCGTATTGAACATATATTTTTTCCGTAATTTTTAAAACTCATTTACTATTTTTTCAATTGGCCAAAATAGCCGAATATTTAGATATTTATCAAAAATTGTAATTTTGTCCAAAACTTTTGAAATTTACAGAGTATACTTCTATTATATAGATGTACTCCTAATAAAAATTTCACTAATTTTGGAGTTAACCACAAGGAGTTATAAGCGGTTACTCTTAAAATAATTTTTTCTCATAAAATTCATAACTCTTAATCTATACATCCAAAAATTACTATTTTTGGACACAATCAATAAAACTCATCAAAATATTATTTTAAATTTTTCCAAAATTTTCTGAATGTCGAAAGAAGTACGAACTGAAAAACATAATAACCGTTAAAATCCCTTACCTCAAAAGAGCAGTACTTCTGACGGGAATATCAGATGAAAAGCCGAAGGAAACTTCTACTGAATAGTAACTCTCAAAGTATCTAAATACTCACAAAAATATGCTTGATAATCTAGAGAGAAAGAAAACCTGTTTCTGGTGTGATTTTTAATTCTAACATAAACACCTATTTATAGGAAAATACTAGAACACCAAAGGACACTAAAATAATAAAATATATTATTTCTTATTCAAAATTCTACGCATATGCTAAGTTGGAATTTAGACCAGCCACCATTGAACAAATTTCCAGCAGCCCATGTTTATTCAACACAAGTGGGTCCCATCCATAATTTAATAAAAATTATTTTATTTTATGAAACTTCAGTAATTCATAATAAATAGCCCTTTTATCAAAAAAATTCAAAACTTGCGTGTTTCCATAGAAAATTTAATTCTCTACAACTTTGAAAGTTTAAGTTTTTCCAAATTCAAAACGAAAAATGCCCGAAATCCACATACGGACGATTTTAAACATCGTTTCAACACCTTTTAAAATTCATAATAAATCATGCGTTAATTTTCAACGGTTCAAAATTTGTGGACATATAATTAACTCATATATGTATAACATATCCAAAAGTCACAACGATCCAAGGGTCGGATTAAAATTATAACTCACGCAGTAGAGCTTTAAGAACACCGATTTGCTCTTTTAATACCTCCAATTCGACAAAATACTGATAAAACACCTCAACATTAATTCTTTTATTTATAACCACATAAATAAATCCATCATTTATATCCGTATCAAATAAATATTTCCTTATTATATAAATTAATAAATAATTATTCATAAATGATATTATAGAATCACAATAATGACAACCAGGCAGTTCCCAGGAAAGAGGGGGCTTTCCAATAAGAATTTCACCTTATTGGCGCGCAATTAGGTGACCAAACCTCTCATTGACAGAACTTTCTAGACATTACCAATAATGCTATCTAATAATATTATTCAAATAATATAAATTATTGATCTGATAATGGGAAATACTGTGCATTGATAATTATTGAAACAACAATAATATAAAATATCAACGCAACAATTATTGAAGCAATAAAATAAAATATTGAACAATAATTACTGTAACAATTATTGAGTAGTGCCTTCTTACGTACGAATAAATAATTCAACTATACTGTGCAATACCGTGTGTTACTGTGCAACTACGCGTATTACTGTATTTTAACCACCGGGTATTCCAACAGTGCTAACGGTAACAGCTACGCCGTTATTTGTAAAAACTCAATTTTGTCGTTTTCTTCATCCGATAGTTATTTTGTTATGGGGCCCACAAATAGCTGCGCCGTTGTACGAATATTCTCCGACAGAAAGAATATTCCACGACCAAACGAATATTCCCCGATAGAAATGAGTATTTTATAACCACTTGCGTATTTTGAATTTTTTTTCATATATCACCCTTAACTTTAACTTTTATAAATTTAACCATTTATTGAATAGTAATTATAAAAAAAATTGAATACTTTTATTTCATAAATTTCGGGGTCTTACAACCCCTCTAAAAAATTCAAAGTTGTTGTAAATTTATTTAATATTACTTAATATAATAGTTAATATTATAAAAAAAATAAAAAAAAATACTTCATTCAACAGCCCATTCAGCCAAACAAATGACATTAAACAATTCAGCCCAAATCGTCTGAATAGATGACCGATTCAGCCATTTAGATGATTTTTTTTCCAAAACAAATGCACTGAATAGCTGATTGATTCAACTATTTAGTCATTCAGTGCATAACAAATAGGCCCTAACTCTTACACGACCAATATTATTTGCGCTGATGCCTTGACAGATCCACACTTGGGCAAGGGCGGTCAATTAATCATCCTTAATTTTTTTATTTTCTTAATTTATTACTAATGATTTAAGAAATGTGTAAAAGTAGAGGAAAAAAGAAAAGAAAAGAAGTTGCCCACCCTAAATAGTATTCTCTCATTTCCAAAATAAAAACTTAAAATTGACATTTTAAAGTCAATTTGAGATTTTAAAAAAAATTCTAAATTGATATGATTTATTAATATTTTTAAACTATAAATCTATTAAGATAGTTTACAATTTCATAATTGTATTGTTTAAAATAAAATTACTTTATATCAATTTTGAATCTAAAATATATTAAATTTATTTTAAACATTCAATATTGATCTATTATACTTTTGAACAGAGAGTATGACTTGGTAATTACATTTAGAAAGAGGTATTTGATACTATTAATGATAAAGAAATTATGAAACCATTTTGAGAAATAAAAAACCAAAGAATGATTTTGTAATGAATTTTATGCAATTTTGGTGTAAATTTAGATTATATGATTTTACTATATATATTTTTAATTACTTTTCCTTTTCTCATAATTATATTTTTTAAGTTTAAGTATTGAGAAACCTTAATTAAATTCTGGCATGGTCACTGATTGTTTGTTGTTTCTTTCCTTCTTGTTTGGATATATCTGTGGATAAGGAAATTGTACATTGCTAGAGTTAGAGTTTTGTGTTGGCTGAAGATGAAAGAAATCTACGAAGAGTAATGAATTAATTGATTAATTGAGGAGGAGAGAAGAACATGTGAACAATTACTCCAATGACACGTGGCAGAACTCTTAGGATTCGAGAGTCTTATTAGGGTATCAAGGATCCAGGGAGCCTTCTAGAGTTTGTTTTGGGTTGAGAGAGAATCTCAAAGTATTCAATCTTCCAAAAGTCCCTTATTCATAGAATGGAATGATTATTTATAGAGTTTTCTGAAAAGTGACAACATGTCAAACACATAAGGGAAATTCTAGAAATACCCTTAGTCATCAGAATAATGCCCATATTGTCATGCCCTTCTAGCCACCAATCCAATCTCTCAATCAATTCTCAAAATGAGTTACCTCTATAAGCCTTCTGCCTTGGGACTCATGGAGGCTCCTCCTCGATCTCATGATTCAAAGCTCTTATTGCTCAAACCATGCTTTCTTGCTCTTCCTTCTTTATTTGAGAATCTCGTCGCCAGAAAACCTCGAAAGAACTCAACGCAGGACACAAGAGGTCATGCCCTAGAGGGCCGAACCCTAGGTTTGATTTTCCTTCAGTTCTTTTCATTCGTTTTAGTCTTTCTTGGTCGGTTTTCGGTTTTCATCCTTTTCTCATAATTCTTGATCATGTAAGAAGCTCTTCTTGTCATGGAGATTATAAGACTAATCATTTCTAGGAGTTTCACAAGATTTTAGTTCCTTATTGTAGTCAGGGCTCATTGCTTTGTCATTACATTGATCAAAGTCCTTTTGGCACACAAATCAAGAAAATGAGGTAGCACGCATCCTAGGTGGCCGAACCCTAGAAGGTACTTTGGCTCTCATTTGTTCATCTTTTGTCTGTTTTTCTTGTTTCATTCCGATAGTTCCAACCAAATCTAGTTGGGGAAGGAGATTAATTTATCTTTTCCTTAAGGAGGAGCCATCTTGGAGTGGTTGAACCCTAGGGTGGCCGAACCCTAGAGGGGCCAAAATCCTAGGATTTTCTCTTCTTGCTCATTTAATGTTTCGTTCATTAATTACGATCTTATTCATTCATTTTCATCTTTTTTGTCATTCATTTAATTATAGTGTGAATCCTAATTTGTGAATTTAATTCAATTAAATCATATGAACCTTAATTTACACTAAAGCCCACAATATCATAGATGTATGTATGATCCTTTTCAAACCAGATGGGTACCTAAATATTAGGGCATGGTTCGTTGGGTGCAAGAAAGTACACGTGTAAAGAGCCCACTTCAGGAATAACTTTTTTTGGGGGTGGAGGGTGGGGGGGGGGGTGGGGGGGGGGGGGGGGGGGGGGGAGGGGGGAGAGAGAGAGAAGTTTCATGCACTAGTTATTTGGTTCCTATGAGGAAATAGAGTTCTTCTAGGTGAACATGGAAATTGCACATGAAAACTAGACATAAGTGTATTTGAACTTCACTTATTTATATTTTTACCCACTATTAGGGGTTAAAATACAATTAAGTAAAATTTAAATATACTCATGTCCAATTTTCATGTTCACATAGAGTTTTTGGAGGAAATATAAAGTAATATTATCATAGTATGGTAGTGGGTGAAATAAATAAATGGTTTATGTCATAATCGTTGATGGTTGTTAGTTTACCATATGTAGAAGGGGATTGATTGAACGAATTTTTATGTCATAGCTTCATACGATTAGAATGTAATACTATGCAAAAGTTGCTACAATGGTAAAGAAAAACGAATTTTAGATTAATTTGATGTTTGAAAAAACGAAAACGAAATTTAGATTAATTTGATGTTTGAAAAAACGAAAGAATAAGAAAAACTAGGGATGTTAATTATAAAAAAATATATATAAAATGATGTGTCTGATTTTAATTGACACCAGTAATTACTCGAATAAGAAACCTTAATTTAATAGGTGCTCCATTGTTTGTATCTATATATGATCACATGTTTAAATTTCCGAATATATATATATATATATATATATATATATATATATATATATATATATCCCTAACACATGCATAACTTAGAAACAGGACTCGGAAGTTTATAACAAAATCAATTTAACTCCTATTTTCTTAAATTGGATTTTACTTTTTAAGAAAGAATACAAATTGGATAGACTAGAGCTGCATGCATCAATTAACTAAAAAGTTAAGGTCTAATGAATTTAGTCAATTAGTTATAATATTAACCTTAGAAGATGATAGTTTTAAGTTTACTACAAAATGATATATACCTGCAACTTTACCTTAGGTAGTTTTAGAAAACCAAGTTCTAATAAGTAATACCAATTTTGTAAGACCCCAACTTTTTGAATAAAGATGAATTTTCTATAAATATTATTTTTAATATTATGGAGTGAAATTGATATAATGTTATAGTTGTGAGTAATATTTATAAATTTTGCAAAGTACGCAAGTTGTTATATAATATTCGATTGGTCGGGGAATATTCGTTTTAACAGAAAATATTCGTACGACGACACAATCATTGGTGGACCCCCACAACAGAATTATTGTCGGCTTGAGAAAATGATAAAAATATTTTATTAAAACTAACGGCGGAAGTTTTACCATTAATACTGTTGAACTACTCGGTAGTAAAAGTACAGTAATACGCTTGGTTGCATAGTAGCACACGGTATTGATTATTGATGCTAACGTGATAAGTCACTCAGTTTTATTTTATTGGTATTATTAATGTAATAAAACAGAAAAGCTTTTTATATAAAACAGAATACTTTTATAAAGTTATTCGTTTTATTAGGCTAATAGTAAAATCTTTTTTTATAAAACATAATACTTTTATAAAGTTATCTGTTTTATTAGACAATAATTAGAATATATTATATTTTATTATGCATAGTGTTTGCCTAGTGCCTGCATAGTGTTTGTATAGTAAAATCTTTAATAAAGTTATTCGTTTTATTATATTATAAATAGAATATATTATATTTTATTTAAAAAATTTTGCTTTAAATATGGACCGTCAAATTAAAGTAAATCAATCTAGACTGTTCATGAGTTAGTTACTATGCAGTCTATTTTTCTATAAATAGAAGCTCATTCATTCATTATTTTCTTACGAATCCAATGAAACTTTAGAGAGAGAAATTATAGAGAGAGAGAAGAAAAGTATTCTGCTACTTCACTACTTCGATATCAAGTTTCTTTTACGGTAAGGGGTATTATTTTTTTTGTATTCATGAAGGGAACTTCTGTTATTCCATTCTTTATTATTCTGATGGAATAACCAGTATACGCGGATTACCCTATACTTGGTGACATTCTTCTGTTATTCCGTCTTTATTATTATTCTGTTGGAATATCCTGTCTGTGCGTTTTACGCCGGACCTGGTTCCGTCTTTATTATTATTCTGTTGGAATATCCTGTCTGTGTATTTTACGCCTGATCTGGTTCCGTCTTTATTATTATTCTGTTGGAATATCCTGTCTGTGCATTTTACGTCGGACCTGGTTCCGTCTTTATTATTATTTTATTGGAACATCCTGTCGATGCGAATTTTGCTTGACCTGGTTCCGTTACTTATTATTCTGTTGGAATAACATGTCTATGCGAAGTACTGCATGCACGGTGATTTCTTTTGTTATTCCATTCGTTAATATACTCAGTTGGTTAAAGTTTTGACTTCTATACTCCATAAAATTAGTGGAATATCCTTGATATTTGCGCTTCATCCAGTATCTTTTTATGAAAATATTCTTCTGAGCATTCTTGAGTGTTATTCTACAAAGAAGTATCATGTTGACAATTTGGACGTTATTGGTTCCTAGATAAATTAATTCTTGAACTTGTTTTATTGAATTCTTATATCATTGTCATCATCCTCATGTTTATGTTATGTTGAAAGTCATTTGTGGCCTGTTGTGCATAGATGGACTTGGTATGATTATGACCAGGGATTTTTTGGTATAATCATGACCGTAATGTTACAAATAATATAGTAAAAGTCCTCATTGGCTCGTAGTGCGTTGATGGACAGTTGTTGGCATGATCATGACCATTAATGAATACACAAATATCCTTGGCCGTAGTGCATGGATAATTGTGGTCGTGATACTAAAGAATATCCTTGGCCGTAGTGCAGGGGTGATTCAATGATGTGGACTATTTATTAAGCTGAGTCCCAACAATAAAAGTCATGAAAAACCTTTTAAATCATAGAAGATCGTAGATTTCTAGTCTGTACTTGACTCTTCTAATGGGTTGCTTGTTCCGCTGCAGTTAAACTTGATGTTTGTTATATTGTATTAGTTTAACCTTGTTTAAGACTAATGATAATTTATTCTGCATTATCTTAGTCATAATATTTCTTATTGGGCTAGTTGAGCTCACCCTTTCTTTCACTGTTCTCTTCAGGAAATAAGAATATAGCTGGGGCGAGTCGGGGAGCGGAGTGATGGACCAGATGATAGTTTTAATAGTTCTCACTATTCTGTTAAATAGTGTGACAATAAATATATCGAGGACTTATTCTGAGAGTGGATATTGTCTAGAAGACAGTATTTATATTAAAACTCACAGTTCTCTTGTTGTATATTAAAGATTGTATTTGTATTTTGTACCATGTATTTGTCGACTCAGAATATGTGATGTATACCTATTTTGGGGGCGTCAAAGTTGGTATCAGAGCTTAGAGATATGATCCCTGGCTGAGATGTGAGATAAGAACTAGGAGGGGAGAGACGGAGAATTCCTTCGCTAGTATGACCTACCTAAGTTTATTTGGTATTTAATTGGTCAGTCAGAGTATAGAGATAATATGTGATATGTTATTTAACCCTTGTTTTGTGGCAGTATTTGAAAATGACATCCGAGAATGTTGAAACTAACAATGGAGCACAGGCGACCGTTGATTCACCACATATCAATAATCAGGATAATGTGCATCAAGAATGCGACAATCCTCATGTAAACAACAACACTGACCAAATGATGAATGATGGAATGTTCAGAGGCTTTATACAATTCATGCAACAACAGGCGAGAGCGGCTCCTGTCCAAAATGCAGGTGGAAATACTGACAATTCTCGGATGGTCACCGCCAAGCAGTTTAAAGAACTGGGACCACTGGAGTTTTTTGGAGAGCCAAAACCACTTAAGGTAGAGACGTGGATTAAACAGATCAACAAGATATTTGATTTCCTGGGATGCTCCGAGGAGCAAAAGGTTCCCTTTGCCACCTTCATATTGCGGGCAGAGACAGATTACTGGTTGGAATCTGTAAAGCGTACTCAACCTGCCACACTGAAGATGTCTTGGGAGAAGTTCCAGGAACTATTCAATGACAAGTACTTTCCCGAAAGTATTCGTCACATGAAGGAAGTAGAGTTCATCAAGCTGGAGCAAAACAACATGACCGTGTCGCAGTACGAAGCCAAGTTTGCCGAGCTGTCCCGGTTTTCGTCCCACTTGGTGGATAATGAAGAGAGAATGACGCGGATGTTTTTAAGAGGTTTGAAGCCGGAGATACGTCAACATCTTATTTCTCATAAACTGTGTTTGTATTCAGATATTGAAAATAGGGCTCAATTAGTGGAACGCGATAACGAGTCAATGCAATCAAAAGAGAGCAACTGGCAAAATGATAATACTAGTGAAAGCAGTCATCGAAGCGGTGAAAACAAGCGTGGAGGGAATCAGCAGGCCAGAAATGGTAACCACTTCGGTGGTAATCATGGCCAAAATAATAAGAATGAACATTTTAAGAAGAGGAGATTCAACAATGATGGAAAGACGTCAGCACCAGCACCCGTGGTTAAGGAAGGAGAACGACCACCTATCATATGCTTCAAATACGGAGGGGAAGGACACATCAGTCCAAACTGCGAGATGCCGTCCAAAGCATGTTATAATTGTGGAAGAGGAGGTCACCTAGCCCGATTTTGTCGTTCACCGAAGACAAGTTCAGCTAGGATGGAGGCACCAAAGGACGTCCCAGAAAAGTCAAAACCAGTAATGCAAGGGAGAGCGTTTGTTGTGACCTCCCAGAAAGCAAGGAACCCAAACGAGGTCATCACGGGTAAGCTTATCATAAACTCTAGCGAAGTCTATACCTTATGTGATACCGGTTCTATCCATTCTTTTATTTTTCATACTTGCGCTCAACGTTTAAATTTGACTCCGAAGAAATTGGACTTTGACTTATCTGTTGAAACTCCATTGGGAGAAACCTTCATTACATCTACGATTTATAAGTCTTGTTTGGTTCAAATCGGTACTCTCACATTACCTGTCGATCTTATTTCATTGAAAATACTTGCATTTGATGTAATTCTGGGGATTGATTGGTTAACTACTCATCATGCAAAAATTAATTATTTTTGTAAGGTTGTTAGCTTTCATATTCCTAATCAACCTATTATGCGAATTCAAGCAACCAAACCATTAAAATCAATCACTGTCATCTCAAGCCAAAAAGCTATTCGTTTATTGAAAAACAGATGTCAAGCTTTCCTAGCTCATGTCACGGATCTAAACAAAAATACTTCAGTTTTGAATGATATTTCTATTGTTAATGAATTTCCTGACGTATTCCCTGAAGAACTTCCTGGCCTACCCCCAGAGCATGAAATTAAATTTTGTATCGACCTTGAACCCGGTACAAAACCTATTTTCAATGCCCCATATCGAATGACTCCTATTGAACTTTAGGAGTTAAAGACCCAACTGCAGGAATTGTTAGACATTGACTTTATTTGTCCTAGTACTTCTCCTTGGGATACTCTTGTTTTATTCGTGAAGAAGAAAGATGGGAGTATGCGACTTTGTATTGATTATCGGGAGTTGAATCATGTCACCATAAAAAATAGGTACCCATTTCCACGTATTGATGACCTGTTTGACCAGTTGCAAGGAGCACAATTCTTTTTAAAAATCGATCTTCGTTCTGGATATCATCAGCTGAAGGTTAGAACTGAGGATATTCCAAAGACTGCCTTCAGAACTCAGTACGGGCATTATGAATTCTTTGTCATGTCTTTTGGATTGACTAATGCTCCTGCTGCCTTCATGGATATGATGAACCGGGTATTCAAAGAATATTTGGATAACTTTGTGGTCGTCTTTATTGATGACATCCTTATTTATTCCAAAAGTCGTGAAGATCATGAGCAACACTTGAGGCTAACACTCTAAAAGCTTCGTGAATACAAGCTTTATGCCAAGTTGAAGAAATACGAGTTCTGGCTTGAGGAAGTAGCATTCCTTGGGCACGTAGTATCAAGTCATGGAATATCTGTTGACCCAACAAAGATTAAAGCTATTCAAAGCTGGGAACAACCTAAATCAGTGATCGAAGTACGTAGCCATCTCAGTTTAGCTGGTTATTATCGGAGATTCGTGGAAGGATTTTCTCGAATCGCTACTCCATTAACTCAGCTGACTCAGAAAGATACAAAGTTTGGTTGGAGCGAAGAATGTGAGAAGAGTTTTTAAGAACTAAAGAGGAGACTCATTTCAGCACCTGTTCTGACAATACCATCTGGCTCGGAGGGATTTGTCATCTACAGTGATGCTTCGTGCAAAGGGTTAGGATGTGTTCTCATGCAACATGAGAAAGTCATAGCCTATGCCTCTCGGTAACTCAAAGAATATGAGAGGAATTATCCTACTCATGATCTAGAGTTGGCAGCTGTTGTCTTCGCACTTAAAATTTGGAGGCATTACTTGTATGGGGAGAAAGTGGAGATCTTTATGGATCATAAAAGCCTCAAATATTTCTTCACTCAAAAGAAACTCAACATGCGACAATGACGTTGGCTTGAACTGTTGAAAGATTATGATCATACCATCCAATACCATCCTGGAAAAGTGAACGTGGTAGCTTACGCATTGAGTAGAAGATCGTATGCGGGTACAAGGGCAATATTGACAACGCAAAGGCCCATTTTGTGTGACTTGCAAAGGATGGAGATAGAGTTAAAGACTCCATGGACCCATGTGGTGTTCGCAAATATACGAGTAGAACTAACTTTAATTGATAAAGTTAAAGCTGCTCAAGCTACAGACCTGTAGCTGATGCATATGAGGAAGAAAGTGCAAGAAGGTGCTATGCCAGAAGCAAGAATCGATGAAGAAGGAATACTTCTAGTCAACTCCAGACTTTGTGTTCCTAACGACCCTGATTTAAAGTATAAAATCATGATGGAGGCGCACAACACACCGTTTGCAATCCATCTTGGGAGTACCAAAATGTATCGTGATCTTCGTCATATATTTCGGTGGCGCAATATGAAGAGAGAGATAGCGCTGTTTATCTCAACGTGTCTAACTTGTCAACGAGTCAAGGTGGAGCATCAAGTACCAAAAAGTCCATTGCAACCACTTGAAATTCTAGAATGGAAGTGGGAGCGCATTATCATGTATTTCGTTATTGGTCTTCCCAAGGTTTCTCAAGGCATTGATGCAATTTGGGTCATTGTTGATAGATTGACCAAGTCTGCTCATTTCTTACCAATACGAAAAACTTATACACTTGAACGTCTTGCTCGTATGTACATAAATGAGATTGTAAGACTGCATGGTATGCCAGTATCCATAGTTTCTGATCGAGACACAAGATTCACTTCACGATTTTGGGTTAGTTTACAAAAAGCTATGGGTACGGATTTACGATTTAGTTCGACATATCATCCCCAGACAGACGAACAATCAGAGAGGACTATTCAAACTCTTGAAAATTTATTAGGACTCTGTGTTCTTGACTTCCAGGGAAGTTGGGATAAGTTCTTACCATTGGTGGAGTTTTCCTATAACAACAGTTATCAAGCAAGTATTGGGATGGCTCCAATCGAGGCGTTGTATGGAAGAAAGTGTCGTTCTCCAGTATGCTGGGATGAGGTGGGTGAAGCAACGTCGTTGGGACCGGAGTTGGTACGTATGACTACGGAAAAGATTCAAACGATCCGGTAACGTATAAAAACCTCACAAGATCGACAAAAGAGTTATGCTGATCTTCATCAAAAGGACGTGGAATTTGATATAGGAGATCATGTGTTATTACGAGTTGCTCCGTGGAAAGGAGTTACGAGATTTAGAAAAAGAGGAAAGCTCAATCCTCGATTCATTGGCCCATTTCTAATCCTCGATCGAGTAGGAACTGTAGCCTATAGACTCGCTTTACCGCCAAGTATGTCTCGTGTTCATAATGTTTTTCACATATCCATGTTACGTAAATATGTGGAAGACCTAAACCACATTATTGAGTTAGAACCAGACGAAATAGCGGAAGATTTGACGTATGAAGAGGTTCCTATTCAAATCTTGGATAAGAAGGAACATATTCTACGCTCCAAGGTTATACCTCAAGTCAAAGTTTTGTGGAGAAACCACGATATCGAGGAAATGACCTGGGAGTTAGAATCTGAAATGAAGTTAATGTATCCTTACCTCTTCGATATACCAGGTACGTATCCTAATTTCGAGGGCGAAATTTCATAAGAAGAGGAGGTTGTAAGACCCCAACTTTTTGAATAAAGATGAATTTTCTATAAATATTATTTTTAATATTATGGAGTGAAATTGATATAATGTTATAGTTGTGCGTAATATTTATAAATTTTGCAAAGTACGCAAGTTGTTATATAATATTTGATTGGTCGGGGAATATTCGTTTTAACAGAGAATATTCGTACGACGACACAATCATTGGTGGACCCCCACAATAGAATTATTGTCGGATTGAGAAAAAGACAAAAATATTTTATTGAAAATAACGGCGGAAGTTTCACCATTAATACTGTTGAACTACTCGGTAGTAAAAATACAGTAATACGCGTGGTTGCATAGTAGCACACGGTATTGATTATTGATGCTTACGTGATAAGTCACTCAGTTTTGTTTTATTGGTATTATTAATGTAATAAAACAGAAAAGTTTTTTATATAAAACAAAATACTTTTATAAAGTTATTCGTTTTATTAGGCTAATAGTAAAATCTTTTTATATAAAACATAATACTTTTATAAAGTTATCTATTTTATTAGACAATAATTAGAATATATTATATTTTATTATGCATAGTATTTGCATAGTGCCTGCATAGTGTTTGTATAGTAAAATCTTTTATAAAGTTATTCATTTTATTATATTATAAATAGAATATATTATATTTTATTTAAAGATTTTGCTTTAAATATGGACCGTCAGATTAAAGTAAATCAATCTAGACCGTTCATGAGTTAGTTACTATGCAGTCCATTTTTCTATAAATAGAAGCTCATTCATTCATTATTTTCTTACGAATTCACTGAAACTTTAGAGAGAGAAATTATAGAGAGAGTGAAGAAAAGTATTCTGCTACTTCACTACTCCGATATCAAGTTTCTTTTACGGTAAGGGGTATTATTTTTTTTGTATTCATGAAGGGAACTTCTGTTATTCCATTCTTTATTATTCTGATGGAATAACCAGTATACGCGGATTACCCTATACTTGGTGACATTCTTCTGTTATTCCGTCTTTATTATTATTCTGTTGGAATATCCTGTCTGTGCGTTTTACGCCGGACCTGGTTTCGTCTTTATTATTATTCTGTTGGAATATCCTGTCTGTGCGTTTTACGTCGGACCTAGTTCCGTCTTTATTATTATTCTGTTAGAATATCCTTTCTGTGCGTTTTACGCCGGACCTGGTTCCGTCTTTATTATTATTCTGTTGGAACATCCTGTCGGTGCGAATTTCGCCTGACCTGGTTCCGTTACTTATTATTCTGTTGGAATAACCTGTCTATGCGAAGTACCGCATGCACGGTGATTTCTTTTGTTATTCCATTCGTTAATATACTCAGTTGGTTAAAGTTTGACTTCTATACTCCATGAAATTAGTAGAATATCCTTGATATTTGCGCTTCATCCAGTATCTTTTCATGGAAACATTCTTCTGAGCATTCTTGAGTGTTACTCTACAAAGAAGTATCATGTTGGCAATTTGGACGGTATTGGTTCCTGGACAAATTAATTCTTGAACTTGTTTTATTGAATTCTTATATCATTGTCATCATCCTCATGTTTATGTTATGTTGAAAGTCATTTGTGGCCTGTTGTGCATAGATGGACTTGGTATGATTATGACCAGGGATTTTTTGATATAATCATGACCGCAATGTTACAAATAATGTAGTAAAAGTCTTCATTGACCCGTAGTGCATTGATGGACAGTTGTTGGCATGATCATGACCATTAATGAATACACAAATATCCTTGGCCGTAGTGCATGGATAATTATGGTCGTGATACTAAAGAATATCCTTGGCCGTAGTGCAGGGGTGATTCGATGAAGTGGATTATTTATTAAGCTAAGTCCCAGCGAAAAAAGTCATGAAAAACCTTTTAAATCATACAAGATAGTAGATTTTTATTCCCTACTTGACTCTTCTAATGGGTTGCTTATTCTGCTGCAGTTAAACTTGATGTTTGTTATATTGTATCAGTTTAACACTATTTAAGGCTAATGATAATTTATTCTGCATTATCTTAGTCATAATATTTCTTATTGGGCTAGTTGAGCTCACCCTTTCTTTCACTGTTCTATTCAGGATATGAGAATATAGCTGGGGCGAGTCGGGGAGTGGAGTGATGAACCAGATGATAGTTTTAGTAGTCCTCACTATTATGTTAAATAGTGTGACAATAAATATATCGAGGACTTATTCTGAGAGTGAATATTGTCTAGAAGACAGTATTTGTATTAAAACTCACAGTTCTCTTGTTGTATATTAAAGATTGTATTTGTATTTTGTACCGTGTATTTGGTGACTCAGAATAGGTGATGTATACCTATTTTGGGGGCGTCACAAATTTTGTATAACTAGGGTCAAATTTTTTGTTTTCCAGACACAGTCAAATGTCAACCTACAGGCAAAGCTAATTATACCAATTGTTTTATATTGTCAACTACTTATTTTTGGACACAGTCAATAATAATCAGTCATATCCATAGTTATCAAATGTATCACTTAGTCGAAGAATACGAAGAGAATTCAAATATTTCATCCCAACTATTGTCTCAATTGTTGTCCCACTCTATCTATTTTTGTCAAATGTTATATCTCTTTTATTTACAGTTAATTTTTTGTAAATGTGTAAAGATTTTATTTCTTCAATGCTTGAAATATGACAGTCGATGAGATAAAAAATAAGGCTAGTAAATCAACTTTCGAGATATTAATCCTATGAATATTATTTTAAGAGTCCTATGGACATTGATAAGACGATGGGTGAGTTTTTTTTTGTATATTGTTATTTTTTTTATGAAATGATAATGAAACAACTTGTAAAGCATAAGCGTAAGGACTTTCTAGCCCATCGAAGCAAGTCAATCAAAACCTAGTCAACCCTTTTCAGAAAGCAAAATGTTTTTCTTAGTGAGCGGGTCATTTGGTCCGTTTCCTTGCTTAATTGTATCTTTTTATATTCTACTCAGACTGCTTCTTTCTATCTTAAAATGCACTATAAATAGCAACCATAACATGATCATTTCACATAGCAACTCAGCAAGAATGAAGATTCCAGTTTTTTTTAGCTTTGTTTCCTTTTTGTTCTTTTATCAACTTTTTCATGGGCAGATAAATCACATGAAGATTTTGTTCAATGCCTAACAAGATTTTCTCGTAACTCAACTTTAATATCACAAGTTACTTGCACCCCAAGCAATTCTTCATACACATCTGTCTTGCAATTCAGCATAAACAACCTCTTATTTTCATCGCCTAAAACCCCTAAACCCCTAGTCATTGTTAAACCCGTGGATGAATCACAAATCCAAACGGTTATTTATTGTTCCAAGAAATATGGCATTCAAATGAGGATTCGAGGCGGTGGTCATGATTACGAGGGTCTTTCTAATGTATCACACGTCCCATTTGCGTTACTCGATATGATTAATCGTCGATCAATCAATGTGGACCCTATAGCTGCAACAGCATGGGTCCAAGGCGGTGCAACCCTAGGTGAACTTTATTATAGAATTGCTAAAAAAAGTAACACACTTGGGTTTCTGGCTGGCGTTTGGTCAACCGTTGGTGTTGGTGGACTTATAAGTGGAGGATGATATGGCACATTGAGATAAAAGTATGGTCTTGCTGCTAATAATGTTATTGATGCCCGATTGGTGGACACTAATGGAAGAATTCTCAATAGAAAATCAATGGGTGAGGATCTCTTTTGGGCTATTAGAGGAGGTGGCGCTTCTAGCTTTGGAGTTATTCTTTCTTGGAAAATAAGACTAGTTCTTGTCCCAAAAATTGTGACCATTTTTGAAGTGGACAGAATTTTAGAACAAAATGCAACTGAAATTGTTCATCGGTGGCAAACTGTAGCCCCTAAACTACCTAAAGATCTCGAAATCCGAATCGTGGCACAAAGCATATGGAAAAATTCAATCAATCAAGATGTTAAAACATCACTTAACGACGATTCAAGTACTCATGAAAATGATAAAACAGTACGCTTCAGATTCGTTGCCTTGTTCCTTGGTCAAATGGATAAACTACTTCCGTTGATGGAAAAAAGGTTCCCCGAGTTAGGTTTATTGAAAGAAGATTGTGTAGAAGTTAGTTATATCCAATCTGTGCTAATTTTCTCGTTATTATCCCCCGAAGAGCCTCTTGATTTTTTGTCGAATAGAACTTCATTTAAGATTCCTTTTAAGGCGAAATCAGGCTTTGTAGATAAGCCAATTTCAAGAAAGATGGGATATGGCAAATACTTCTCAAAGAAGAACCAGGAACAACTAAAATGATCTTGACATCATACGGTGGAAAAATGGAAGAGATTTCAGAATCTGCGATTCTGTTTCCACATAGGGCAGGAACATTGTACATGATGTACATGAGGGTGCTTATGGATCAAGATAGAACAAAGCATATGAAATGGATTAGAGGGTTGTACGAGTATTTGACTCCGTATGCTACTAAGTCTCCGAGAACTATATATGTGAATTATAATGATCTTGATTTGGGAGTGAACAATTTACAAGGTAGTACGAGCTATGCAAAAGCGTGCAAGTGGGGTAAAAGTTACTTCAAGAATAATTTTGACAGATTGGTTCAAGTGAAGACGAGAGTTGACCCGGATAATTTTTTCTGACACGAACAAAGTATACATCCTCTTTCGTAAAAGTCGAACATGTAGGATCCCAGCTATTGGTTAGTTAATTTCTTCAACAAATTTGATTCAATAAGGTATAACCTTTGAATATGTATGGCCTTCATAATCTGTAACTATAATTTTATTTTATTTTTGTATCAATAATTTTGCTATTGGGAGCTGTCGTTGACACTCCAAAATTAACCTCACTTTAACTTTACAAATTCAAACAATTAGCACAGTAGTAAGAAAGGATCGATCCCACAAAGAGTGATTTGTTTTATATTTATTCTAATATTTCTAATAAAAAAGGGTTTTGAGTTTGTATTAAATTAATTATAAATAACCAAATAAATTAAAACTTCAGTTCTTCAGTTCAGTATTTCCTTTTCACAACAATGGACTAATCAAGTGTAACATTATTTATGTAGCGACCCCAAAATTCATACAATTTAACTATTGATTTCGGTCGTTAATAATACGTCTAACTTCTGATTTTACATCATTATTCGATGTTAAACTTAATAAAATGCAGAATAATTTAAACATTTCTGTCTTCTTACTTTAATTCCCTGAATCAAAACCTTTATCATTACTTACCTTTGAACCATACTTAGCTTATTACTCACTTTATCAGAGTTAATAAATAAAACTTACATCCAGGTTCAATACCCTATATACATCGGAGAAAATTTAAACTTTATAACTCAACATAATATATTATCAAGTACATTATCCGGAACATTAAACATGGTTCAAATAATAACAACTCAACCAAAGTATATAAATCTTCATGCATTACATCTGATTCATGTCTTTCAAGTAGCACTTAGCGTTACCTTGAATCCTTAACCTGCAAAAGTGGTTATTTGCAAGGTTGAGCTCGACAGCCCAGTAAATCTAACAGTTGTCATGCATCACGTAGCACATAATAACGTGCTCAACATATATCTCATAATCATTGGACTAACATAACATACATGCTGCAGTTCACATAACAAGTATAAATATTGAGTTCCTTACTCAATCAACATTCTTTATTCAATCAACGTAGTCATAAATTGACTTTAACGTTTCATACTTTCAACATATATAACACATTATGCTCTTTGTAATAAAGATTTAAAACAGTTCATCATCAAGTTCACATAGCAAATAGGAACTAAAAGACTTGCCTTGATCATTGTTTACCAATAACATTTTAACAGCTTACAGCTATCTGCACTTCACGTGCCCTACATAATTATATAATCATGCACATCAACTATTAGTCACATAGCAACGCATAGTAGTTGTAATGTAAACTTTACTCTACATCCCATAACTCTTCCTATTAATCAATACACAATGTTCAATTTGATTGTGTTAACTTCCAACTTATATGTCACTATATTTCTTCTTAGTCATACTCAAAGTTCATTCAAGTGTTTAAGTCTTGCTAGGACTCCTTATTGATTTATATTAACCCTATTCCATATATTATAATGTTCACTTCAATTGAATTGAAACACTTTTTAAGTTCATTAACACTTGTCACGGTGTTCAATGTTCATTCGTCACACGCCCAATTCGTCTTTCTTGTGTATGCTTAGTATGCTTATACAACTTATCTAATACATCATTTATTAATGTAAAGCATCATTATATTTACTAAAATTCATGTTTTATAACTTAGAACAACATCTTTTATCGTCAGAAGCACTACACTTTCATACGTGCATGCCCGACGCCCTCCGATTGCCTCTGAATGCACATCAGTCCCAAAGATGTTCATTTGACCCTTGTTACCGACCTCAAATCAAAATACTTAAAAAATGAAAGTTGTAGGTCTGCTCGTTATCTTTTCGAATCATCCTGAATCGCTTCAATCGGAGTTTGTATGAAAATGTTATGGTCGTTTTACTGCAGGAGGTCAAAACAGTCACACCTAAAACACCATGAGCGCAGCTAAGCCCAAATAAGCCTTGGAAACAGTGCAGCTGCGCCCCGGTAGACTTAGGGCACAGCGCAGCTGCCCCCGTTAGCAGAACCAGAACTTGCAGTTTACTGTTCTTGCGATTTTTCGACACTTTCTCCTTCTAATCTTCATAACTTAAGTTTTACATATCCAAATTAGTCCGTTTTTGATTCTATGGATTCGTAATTCATATAACTACAACATACCAAAGAATCAACAATTTACAAAAATATTAACTAACCCAAATCTTGACCCAAAACTCATGTTCATACTCTATTTTTCATGTTTTAACATGTTTAGCGTAATCATACACCACAGATTCGATTCCTAACCAAATTAATCTGTTTAACCTTCGTTGTTTTCATTTTTCAACATATTAACAACATCTATCATAAATTTAAAGTTTCCATCACGAATTTATCATCAATTTTAGTCTCAAAATAGACCAAAACATACATATATTACCATAAAAGCTCAAATTTCCTCATCTTAGACATGTCTCCATGAATTTAATTACTGAAAACTCGATTCTAAACAACATAAAACGAATTATATACGCTCAAAAATACATATTACATATTCCTTAGCAATTTAATCACCAAAAATCATCTTTTTGATGAAAACTCAAGAGAAGATAACTAGAGTTAGAGCTAGATTATTACCTTCTGATTAGCTAGATAACTTGAATAATCTTGTTCCTCCTTTCTTTCTTTGATTCTCAACCTTCACAATTTCTCAGAGAAATTCTTCTTATTCTCTCTCAATTTTCTCTGAACTCTCTTCTTTTCTCAGCTCTTTACAAAAGAACGTATGAGGGAATAAGCAGACATAGGAAGTTACCCACGTATAGTCTCAATGGTTATAAAAACCCAAAAGCCACGAGACCTTGTTTGGCTTACTACTCCTAACATCTTTTAATTTATTTTAATCATTCACTTATTATATTATGCCGTTGTCACACCAAATTTAATTTAATTAATTTAATTATTTAATCAATATAAACTCCACTTTATTTAACAAATCATTAACCCTCTAATTTAATTATTCAATTAAATTAGAATAATATCATCACATTAGCATACTAAAATACACACAAATTATAAAACTATTTATCTTCAATTTATTTAATATCATCATACCTAAACAAATTATTCCTTAATGATTTCCATGGAATATTTACTTATTCCATAAATATCTCAACTGAAATATTTATTTTATTCTATAAATATTTTAACTATTTGCGAAACTCACAATCGTATTATATTAACATATTACAATTATATGTAATAAATTATTCTATCATTTTATTAAAACAAATATATTTACATCAATTCATTATTTGAATTAAGTGAATTATTCACATTATTTATAAAATTAAATCATAATAACTCCGTTGCCAACAAGGCTTAATAATCAAATTATATCATTTCATAATATAATTTCTAACTTTATTAGATTAACCAATATTTATTCGGTTAATTTCTTTTCCCACCATATTCTTTTACATAACTAATTCTTTTCACTTTAATCAATTATTAAATCTCATATATATTTAATTTCTTCTCACCAAACCACATAATCAAAAATATATACATCTCATAATAAGAAATTTATTTATTAAATTCTTATTTATTAATTTCTAAAAATTCGGGTTGTCACAATTTACCTTTCAATGAAACTAATAGCCCTAGGTAACAACACGCTCTGCTACCCGAAATTCCCCTGAGATTATCACTCAATGAAACAAACTCTTCACAAGATTCTAACCATTATACAATCTAGAACAAGCTCTCTAGATTTAATATAACAACATCATTAAAAACTAGGGAATTAGACTATTCCAAGCAACACACACATAATCTTGATTTGTTTAACTTATCTTTTTATAATCATAGCAATACTCAAAATCTTGTCCACAATTAGATATTACTAATTACTACTTGTGATTAGAAATAATATCAATTACACATAATACTATTCCTTAATCTAGCATATGATATTAGTTAATCAATTCAATTATGCAGAAATCAAATCAATTAAGCCAAATAACATTTAACAATTAAATCAGATTATCAAGAATGAATTTCATATAAGAAAGAATAAATAATGAATACTCAATTAACCATTAATTATAAATAAGGTTCAACATCCCATAGAACTGAAAATAAAGAACTTAGCTCATGTCTTTAATCTTCAATCTCCCAAGACTAGGGTTACACTTGTGTACTGACTATTACCATGTATTTATGGTGCTAGAATAAAGTCATAAATCCTATGGAAACTAGAAATCCAAATCCTAAGAGGAATTACAAAACAGAACTCTAGTTTCCATAAAGAAATAGAAACTAATTTGGAAATAAATCTCAGTCTAGAGAAATCCTAAGTTTAATAGAAATATCAATTCCATTCCATGTAGAGGTCTGCCAAAATTTGCTAATGAAAGTTTCCAAAAATCCAAGATTTCTCATATTTCCCGCTGAATCCGCCAGGGTGTGAAAGTCCAATAATAATCTAGAGGGGGGGGGGTTGAATAGTGTGGGCCCAAGTGCAAATTAGGGTTTACATGACTTAATTGAATTAAATGCACAATTAGGGTTCTACAACCTCATTAAATGTGCAAATTAGGGTTCACATAACCTAATTGAATGAAGACAAAAAAGTTAGAAATAAATGTGTTAGACCCGGGAGAAGCCTCCACGTGTGCCAAGGCAGAAGACTCGTCGAGGCGACTCGTTTTGGGAATTGATTGAGGGATTGGATTGGTGGCTAAAAGGATAGGGCGATATGGGCATTGTTCTAATGACTAAAGGGTATTTCTGGAATTTCCCTGAAGACATGTGTCTAACATGTGACTACTTAATTCCAGGAAACTCTATAAATACCCCTCCCATTCTAGGAAGGGGGGAACTCTTTGGTGACTTAAGACTTGGACATTCCCTCTAAAAACACTCAAGACTTGGACGTTCTCTCAACTCGAAGTACTCAAGAAGGCTCTTGGGATCCCTGCTACCCTAACATGGTTTTCGAATTCTAGGAGTTCTACCACGTGTCATTGGAGTAATCGCCCACTTGTTCTTCTCCTCTCTTCAATCAAGTAATCAATTCCGTGCTCTTCGTGGATTTCTCTCCTCCTCAGCTAACACGAAACCTTAACTAGCAAGGCGCGATTTTCTTGCCTAATTTCTTTAGCGACTTTGTTGGGAGGTGTAGAATTCATGAAGGGTAGGCCCATAACTTGAAGTGGGAGAACTACAGGAAGAGCTTCACCAACAAATATCATTACCTCACCGAATCCAGTTCCAAGGCAAGCAAATCAAGCTTTCCAAGGCGTAAATGTGACGCCCCCAAAATAGGTATACATCACCCATTTTGAGACGCCAAATACATGGTACAGAATATAAATACAAACTTAATTATACAACCGTCGTGTAATATACGACAATACATAAACTGAGAGTTTTAATAGGAATATTGTCATCTAGACAATATCCACACTCAAAGGAGTCCTCGTTATATTTATTGTCACACTATTTAACAGAATAGTGAGGACTACTAATGCTATCATCTGGACCGTCACTCCTTTCCCCGACTCGTCCCAGCTATATTCTCATTTCCTGAAGAGAATAGTGAAAGAAAGGGTGAGCTCAACTAGCCTAGTAAGAAATATTATGACTAAGATAATGCAGAATAAATTATCAATAGTCTTCAACAATGTTAAACTGATAAAATACAATAGACATCAAGTTTAACTGCAGCGGAATAAGCAATCCATTAAAAGAGTCAAGTAGAGGATAAAATCTACTATCTTTTATGATTTAAAAAGGTTTTTCATCACTTTTATCGCTGAGACTCAGTTTAATAAATAAACCACATCATTGAATCATCCTTGCACTACGGGCCAAGGATATTCATTAGATCATCAATGGTCATAACTATACTGATTAATCCCTGGTCATAATCATACCAAAAATTGTCCATCAATGCACTACAGGCCACTGAGGATTTTCACTACATCATTCGTCACATTACGGTAATGATTATACTGAATAATCCCTTGTCATAATCATACCAAGTCCATCTATGCACGTAAGCCAAAGATGACTTTCATCACAATATAAGCATGAGAATGATGACAATGATATAATCATTAATCAAACGAAAATAAGGATAAATATTAAAGACTTTAAATTTATCCAAATATTATCAATCACTTAATAAACTCATAATCTAATATTATTAATATTATAACAATATTTTAATCACTTCTTAAACTTATAAACAATTTATTTCAATTGTTTATACTTTAACAAATAATGAATTTAATCATTCAAAAATGCCATACTCATAAGATTTCATCACCAATGATCAAATCTCTTATCAAAAATCTGCATATACCCTATATAGGATTCCCAAGCCATAAAATCCTATTTTCCAATTTTGTTACTTCACATAACATATTTAACTCATAGGTTCGTAACTAAACCATTTTCATGAAAAATTACCAAATCAACTTGTTATTTTTCTATCTTTTTGCCAAACATATATACATATATTTCATAGACAACAAGTATTTTTTTTTTATAATTTTTCAACTCCCTTAAGTATTTTTCAAAAATTAATTTCTAATTAATTCCTTAAGAAATTAGCTACCTCAAGTTTAACTCCATAAATTCCCAAATCTTGGCAGGATCTTACACATGTTAATGTGAGCTTTCAGTTTAAATTTCATGGTCATCGGAGTTATAGAACTCCGGTTATAGCGTTTTTCATCTGAAAAACCTAAATATTGAAATAGTCATAACTTGCTCATTTTAAGTCGGAATGAGCTCATTTTTGGACAGGAGGTACTTTATACCATATATTTTCATGTCCCAAAAGGTCGGAATTTATTTCACAAGCTAAGTGGCCGAAAATGCCCTTTTAAACTTCTGGGCAGTAGCCTTTTTTTGGTAATTTACAGTTTTTGACTCCTTTGCTAAAAATAGTCCACACGAAAATCTACAACACCTTTTCCAGTGATTCCACTTGGATAAGTTAGAAAACTCATAGATCTAACTCTAGAACTTGACCACACTCAGAAATTCGAAATATAATAGGAGATATGGTCAATTGAATTTCATACTCCATTTTTACCAAAATCTGATTTTCAACCCTTTGTGATTTCTAAGAAACTTCCATGTTTCACATAATAACCAACATAACTCATCATGACAATGACATAATAATTCAATAAAACAAGTTCAAGAATAAGTTTTAAAGATTTATAAGTTAATTTATCCTGAACTCAATAATGTCCAAATTGTCAACATGATACTACTTTGTGGAGAAAAATTCAAGAATGCTTAGAAGAATATTTTCACGAAAAGATACTGGATGAAGCGCAAATATCCAGGATATTCCACTAATTTTAAAGAATATAGAAGCCAAAACTTTAACCAACTGAGTATAATGGAATGTATGAAACTGCAAATAAATTTTTACCCGCCATGAGGTAATCCACGTATACAGATCATTTTAACAATTTAATAAGGAATGAATACAAAGGATCATTCACCATGCATGTGGTAATCCACATAGACATGGTTATTCCAACAGAATAATAAAAAATGAAATAACAAAAGGATTCACCATGCGTGCGATAGACCACACAGACAGGTTATCCCCAACAGAATAATAAATAATAGAACTAGGTCATGCATAACGCACAGACAGGATATTCCGATAGAATAATAAATATTGGAACCAGGTCCGGCGTAAACGCATAGACAGGATATTCCGACAGAATAATAAATAATGGAACCGGGTCCGGCGTAAATGCACAGACAGGATATTTCGACAGGATAATAAAGAACGGAATAATAGAAGAATTTCACCATGTATGCGGTACTTCGCATAAATAGGTTATTCCAACATAATAATGAAGAATGGAATAACAACTCTTACGAGTATTGAAAGAAAATAATTCTCTTCATGAATACGAAATAATAATACCCCTTACAAGTACAACAAATAATATCCCTTACAAGTACAACAAATAATATCCCTTATCTTAGAAGAAACTGAATATTAGAAAAGTGAAGTAGCAGAATACTTTTCTTCTTTCTCTCTATAGTTTCTCTCTCTAGAGTTTCAGTGAATTCGTAAGAAATAATGAAGGAATGAACTTCTATTTATAGAAGAACTGAAAGTGACTCTTGGTCTTAACGAAGGGTCAAAATGACTCTTGGTAAACTGAAAGCATAAATAACTCTTAGAAAACTGAAGGGACAAATAACTCTTGAAAAACTGAAGGGACAAATAACTCTTGGAAAACTGAAGGGACAAGTTACTATTTAAACTTTAAATCAACGATCCATATTGATTTACTATTATAATTTCAACCAACGGTCTGAAAAATTAGCACATCTATTCATAGAATAATTTTGTACCCAAAAATGATTTGGATCGAAAAGAAATATATTTTTCGGGTGAATAGTACCCCGTGAATAGTAACTCATGAATAGTAACTCATGAATAGTAACTCATGAATAGTAAATCGTGAATAGTACTCTGACACAAAAAATGCTCCGAATACCCGATTGAACAATATAACCTCCAGACATCAATTATTATTTAATAAATGTCGATTTCCACTAACACTAACAATTTCAACACAATGGAACTATCAAATTCATCTTTAATCAACACGAACTTATTCATCATTAATATTATAACTCATAATATTTAACAACCAGGTCGTTCCTAGGAAAGAGGGGGCTTTTCGATAAGGATTTCTCCTTATTGGCTCGCAATTAGATGACCAAACCTCTCATTGATAGAACTTCTAGACATTGTAAATATTACAATTTAATAATATGAATAACTTTGTCGCCTCAATTATTGATTTAATAATATAACATATTATACATATGATACTGTGACAATAATCGAATCAATAATATGAGAGATATGATGCAACAATTACTGTAGCAATAATTGAGTATAACTGAGTGATTTCTCATGTAAGCATCAATAACCAATACCGTGTGCTACTATGCAACGATGCGTATTACTGTACTTTTACTACCGGGTAGTTCAACAGTTTTAACGGTAACACTTCCGCCGTTATTTTCATAAAAATATTTTTGTCATTTTCTCAATCCGACAATAATTCTGTTGTGGGGTCCACCAATGATTGTGCCGTCGTACGAATATTTTCTGTTAAAATGAATATTCCCCGACCAATCGAATATAATACAACAACTTACATACTTTGCAAAATTTATAAATACTACCCACAACTATAACATTATCTCAAATTCACACCATAATATTCAAAAAAATATTTCGAGAAAATTAAATCTTTATTCGTAAAATTTGGGATTTTATAGTAAACCTGGATCTTGACCAACTAATTATTGAAGACGCTTCATAAGGGAGTTCAACATCACAATATATGGCCAATTAATAACAAACAAACACAGGAAGACAATGCGAGGATGCAAGCGGAGAGTAGGCAAATGTTATGCAACTGGAGATGCTTAAAGCGTTGAAGGAAGCATGGGAAGGGCAAGGGATGATGATGGCTATTATGCTGGAGATGCAGAGGAAGTAAGAGGAAATGGGGAATTTTTGCCAGTAGTTGATGCAGATTCCCACCTTCAAGGCCATGTTCCCAGGCAGTTCGCAGGGGGAACAAACAGGAGTGGAAGATAACAACAATGGCAGCAACAACAAAGAGAACCAAATTATACCTCCATCGACGGAGAATCAGTCGATTCCAATCATTAACTTAGAGCCCCAGAACAGTGGTTACGCGCCACAACCCAGGTTAGAAGCAAGCCAACCTCAAACAAACATCATCCCAACTGCTCTTCCAACATTTTCACAAGTGTAGATGCCAACCATCCCAAGCCATGTCTAGCGAGTGAGCCAACAACTACCACCAGCGCCAGCTTTGCACGATGCAAGTGTGCATCAACCAATCTCTTTACCATACACACCGCCGATACAACAGTATATCACAACATCCCAGAGAGTTCACGCCACGAGCCAGTACGTGACCAAGGATGATATGATCGATGTGATCAATCAACTTCGCATGCAGACATCCCGACCCTCGGAGTTAGACTTTACTCCACCTTACTTGGCACACATTTGGAGGCAACCTTACCTGACAGGGTATATTGAGCATCCCCCGCAGTTTCCAAAATACAACGGGGAGAAAGGAAATGTCAGGGAATACATTGCCAGATTCGTAGAGTCGATGTCTCTGTGGCTAGGATATGATGAAGTTAATAACCAAAACTTGTTGATGAGGGAATTCAACAAGACTTTGATGGATAGTGCCTTCAGTTGGTACTATAATTTGGAGAAGAGATCAGTCCATGATTGGGATAACCTAAAATTATAATTTTTTAAGAAATTTTTCTATGTGTAGAAACAGGTAACCATCGTGGAGCTTATGCGATTCAAGCAGAAGCTGAACGAGGAGCTATTAGATTATGTGGACATATTTAGGGCCCAGGCACAGAAGTGTGCAGAGCCGATTGAAGAATATAACTTGGTCAACATTTGTAATAATGGTGCCTTAGATGCCTTTAAGCCCCACCTCATTACTAAAGCTTATGATTTCTTTGTGATCCTCTCATCTTTTGCACAAGACTTGGGAGGAATCATGACATTTTCCACTAGCCATGCGACGGTTACATGGAAGGGCAAGAGGACAACAACTGTGGCTTTGGCTGACTCTCAGTCAAAACCACAAGGGGGCAAGAGGGAGAAGCATGAGAAAAATTTTGTACGAAGTAGAGGAAGGCCTGGAGATAAATATGCAAGAAAGTCAGTCCCGGAGGCTATCACATGCAATGAGAAGGCATTCAAGGGTCTGAATGAGTAATGGGTTGAACATGGGGTGGTGAAACCTCTAAGGCCTAGATTTGTGGTAACGGAAGAGATGAAAAGAAGACCGGACTTTTGTGTATACCACCAATACACGGTGTTAGTTCCCAAAGGCACAATAGTTATCTAAAAGGGAGGGGGGTTGAATAGATATTTTAAAAATCTTTTCTTTGTTGAAAATACTTGTTAGTTTTTATAATGATTTAAACACAACGGAATTGAGAATTGTTTGTTTTCCCTTTAAGATATATACAGTTAATAGGAGTAAAGTAGTTACGATAGTTATAGCAGTTATGGCAAGAATATAAGAGACACAATATTTTAAGTGGTTCAGAGCACTTAAAACTACTAGTCTACTCTTCTACTCCTCGAGTAGGAAATCGACTAAGGATATCTTTACACTTTCTGAATCTCATAGATTCCTTCAAGACCAGCAGTCTTGGAACTTCTTAGTTCACTTTTGAACTCTTCAAGTCTAGTGTTAGGTAAAATCTAGAGAGGCATAGCACGTAAGTATACGTGGTCAACAAGTAATATAATAGTAAGTAGAGTATCGTTCCCTCAGAGACTTAACAAGAAATTAACTTCACAATTACCAATCTTCTATTAATCCTAATTTTATTAAACTAATCAATTTTCAGTTTATAGCAAAAATATTAAAAATCAAATAAATACCAACAAACCCCTAAAACTGAATTTTCAAACAAATATTGGAGAATTAGGCTTACAACTTCACTCTAAGCATCCCTCTGATTATTATTCCCTTATTCCAGTTTAATTTATTATCCCAGTTTATTTATCAAGAACACATAAATAGTATTAACCACCTCTCGATGTATTAACACCGTATTAACCCAATTCCACAATTAAGATAGAATTAAATTAAACACCTTAATCAACCAACTCACTATATCTCTATGTGAATTACATTCAAAGAAGGTTTAAGTTCAAGTTCTCTTTATGATTACATGCGATGTCAAGCATATCTCTACCCTAACATACATCAAGATTCTGCTCATTCACATAAATCAAGAACACAAGCTATATTAATTAAGTTTAGATTCATATTTCATCTTTCGAATTCATACAAATCCACATAAAATTGTTGATCAGGCAATTCATAAATTTAAGCTCAAATTAATATAGATAAACTGCATAATAGCTTATTAAACTGAAAACCAAGATTACATAATCATCGTTCCACTTAAAGATCCATTATAAGCCTAATAAGTAAGAAAGCAACATCCCAATTACAAAATTTGAATTTAAAGGAGAATAGTAATACACCACCCTTCTCGCCCTTCAAATCTGAAAATCTTTGTGAAATTATTCTTTTCCTTCGTTCCTCCAAGCTCTTGCTCTTCAATATCGTTCTCGAAGTGTGTCTAGATCCTCCTTCTAAATCCAACACTTCACATAAAAATAGCCCCAACTGATCAGATCCATAACACCAATCCTAATCCAACTATAACTCCTTCCATAGAAAATTTAAGTAGAAGTCTAAATCCTTTTCAATACCAACAATTCAATAGTCAAAGACTCCCACAAAATAAACTAACAACCATCCCACAATCGTATTATGATCACAATACATAAAATGCCGACGCAGCGCGCCCCACGCTACATAACACTCGCCGACAGCGTGGCCCGCGCTACCGCCCCAGGAGAGTTCCTCGAACCAGCGTGCCCCGCGCTGCTCCACTATGCATTCACAGCGCGATCCGCGCTATGTAGTCAGAAACTCCAGAATTGCTTGAAATCTCCTTCCAATTATTGCATTTGGATAGGCACATGGATTATCATACAACAAGCACACAACCCATCAAAAGTAACATGAAATTACCAAAAACTAACAATATATCAAGCTAAATGAACATAAATCGTAGGTTAAAAACCTACTCATCAAATTCCCCCAAACTTGAACATTGCTTGTCCTCAAGTAAAAATGCAATGCAATGCACTAACAACTAAAACTACGAATCCAGTATTAAGACAGTAAAGATAATTTACTCATACGGCCTCAGAAAAACTACATAAACATGTCAAACTTCATATCAAAACTAATCTGCAATTCCTTATCAATCCTTGCATCTTAAACTGCTATCACTAGTATAGTGTGTGTGTGTTCAACACCCATGCTAACTGATACCGACTCAAATTCAATACATAACCAGTTTCTTATCAGGAATCACATAGCACAAACTCAAAAAGTTCAAAAGCAGACAAGTTCCAACTAAAACTAAACAATCATCACTATCAAGGGGTCACATAGGGTACTTATGCTTCATTTATCATCTACGGGGGCTTTTTGCTCTTTTTTCCTGTTTATTCATTTTTCTTTTTAGATGATGGATAGTGAGTGTGTTTTACGCTCCATCTCATGCCTATGATTATGGGGAGTGTATTTCATACTTTTTTTCAACCCACCACAGGACTCAAGTTATTCAACTCAATATCATTTTTTTAGATAGCTTATATACCCTATTTTTCCCCCTAAACTTAGGTTCTTGCCTAATTTTTTGCTTTCACTGCCTATCCTTGTCACTTTCTCGTTTACACTAGCAGTATCCTTTAGAAAATCTTTATGTATCAATTTGAACTAATCCATTAACACAGATGCTATTAACGTGCTACCCGTATTATACCAGTTTCAAAACAGAATAAGATCCAAATCATAACAGAAACTACATCAAGGTTCTCATACTTAGTTATGTACTTGTCTACATAAATTCAATCTCATCATTGGCCAAGAATCAACATATACAATCTAATAACTAGATTCATGCAAACTATATGCAAAATATTTTTTGTAGTTTTTATATTTTTTTTCTTATTTTTTTTAGATAACATGAATACGACAATTATAATGACTAAAAAAACTTATGAACTAAACATAATAACATGATTCGCAGACATAATCCCCCAAACTTAAATCCAGTAATGACCTCATTACGACAAACTAATTCAAATAAAAGCATGAGGCCTTCCCTGAGAATGAGTCAATGCTCATCGTCGTCTGATGGAGGATATGCAGGCATGTTAGGAGGAATGGACATGACCACCGGAGGTGCACTAGGATTGCAGCAGAAAAATGCATCAACAAGCGTGTTGAATGCATTGGCATTGTGCTGATGCATTAGATCTTGACGCTGGGCCAACCACATAAATTGATTCCGTGTAGCCCGAGGTGGTGGCTCCTTCCTTGGTTCCGCTCCAACTAGGGGTGAGGGTTGTCGGATCATAATATAGCCTTCTCCACGTGGATGTGATCTCGCCCCATCCCATACCTTGTACCTCTCAATTGTGGCATGATCAATGATAGCCATCAGTTAATGGATAGGCTCAGAAGGTTGCCACTGCACTCCAGCTTGACGGCACAAATAAGTGATTAAGAACCCATTCAACAATCCTCCCGTAGTACTCCCTTGTAAAACCCGGTCAATGGACTCTTGAATACAATCTCCCACATCAACGTTTTAGAACGCAATGGAGTTGTTCACCCAGAAATAGTGATGAACAATCCCATACAATAGTCGAGCCCGTGCCATAGTGACATCGTTTTGGTGGCGAGTGGGCATTAAACGGGCACACATAAATGAATACCAAGCTTTTCCATACCGACTAAATGCAAAGTGGGGAAAACTTATCTTTTCATTTGTTTCGGCTTAAATTACCCATTGCGTTCCTGGTTTATATAATCTGACAATCAAGTCATCTAACTCGGGCAACCCATCTTCATATCGGTCATCTTGTGGTGCCTCTAACCCAAAATACTCGTTGATAGCATCGACATGAAACGCCACTGGTTTACCCCGAACCATGACTATGTGATTGACATGTTCCATTGCATTAGCGTAAAACTCTTTCACAATGTTGATTGTCGCTGGAAGTGGTTGTCCGACTAACTGAAACCAATTACGCTCAACAATTTGCAAAGCCATGTCGCCATCCAAATTAGCATCCGGCTTTAATCCACGTTCAAGCACCAAAGTTTTCTTGTCATTGGTGGGCTTGAACCGTTCGGCGGCCCTCTCACTAACAAACCTTGTGTGATCATATTGAGGCCTAGCAGTGGAGGAGGATGGGCATTGTCTTTTGTGGGAAGACATGGTGTTTCTGATGCTGATTAGTCTCAAAGTTTGGTTCAAGACTTTTATCAAATAGTTGGAAGGCGGACTGAGTTTTTCCCCCAAAATAGCTTAATTGGTGTTATCTTGCTAGCCAAATTGTGAAAAATAGACCCACAATCCTTGGGCACCCAATATCCAAGATTTGTTATCAATAATAGAGAAGAAGATCGAGCATCAAATGAGTTGTGTTTACCTTGAATTAATTGTGTTTCCTTCTTTGTAATTGTGTCCCCAATTGAAAGAATTTTGGTGCAAGGAATGAATTAGATGTAGGATTAGAGTGTAGTGTGTATAGTCAATATGAATTGGTGGAGTGTAGTTGGAGTTCATATAGGGGATGGAAAACTAACGTGGGTTGGGAGATGGAAAGTGAGTGGGTTTAATGGGAGTAGAAGTTGAAAAGGGGAAGGAGTGATAGGGTATTGGCATTAGTGTTAGAGTTATAGAGTGATGGAGTTATGGAATTATGGAAGTTAAAAGGGTGTAGGAGAGTTGGGGGAATTTGATTTGACGAAGGAAATATGAATTGGGGGGGTTATGGCTTAGGAAACGGTAATTAAAGCAAGTAGGCGCCTGGGTATTACGAGCAGCGTGGCCCGCGCTGTGGAGAAGCTGAAGATAGCGCGCCTCGCACTAGGGAGTCAGGGAGATCTGGCATATCAGCGCACCCCACGCTGCGTATCATTGTTGGATAGTGCAGTCCGCGCTAGGGGGTCAGGCTGTGAGGTGAACGACAGCGTGCCCTACACTGTGTATGGCGCGCCCAGCACTGTGACATTGGCGAAGTAGCGCGATCTACGCTGCATGACATGAAGGGTCTGGGCTTATAGTGCACCCCGCACTAGGCATGTACAATGGGCAGCGCGGCCCACGCTATGATGTCAGTGACATCTGGGCTCTAGTTTCCTTCTTTACCCTGCGAATCATCCAGAGCTGAAGTAAAGATTCTACGAAAGCTCATTCTTAAATTAGATTAAAAACTATAATATAAAGAAAAAAGTAAAAGAGAAATAGTTTAGAGCTTGGGTTGCCTCCCAAGTAGCGCTAGTTTTAACGTCATTAGGCCGACGGTGCCTCTTAAGTCACTGGGCATCGGCGAGGGTAATGTTGATGGCATCCCAGTTCGAATCTCCACCCCAGTAATGTTTTATCCGTTGACCATTGACCTTGAACATCTCCAATGGATTTCGACTGTATAGTTCGATTGCGCCATGTGGGAACACTGTTTTGATGGTGAATGGTCCTGACCACCTTGACTTAAGCTTTCCTGGGAACAACCTCAATCGTGAGTTGAACAACAGTACTGATTGCCCTGGCTCAAAAGTTCGGTGCATGATTTTCTTATCGTGCCATTTCTTGACATTCTTCTTGTATAGTTTAGCGTTCTCGTATGCCTGAAGTCGGAATTCATCGAGCTCGTTTAGTTGTAGTAGCCTCTTTTCACCCACAACTGCTTGATCAAAGTTCAGTTTCTGAATGGCTTAGTAAGCCTTGTGTTGTAGCTTGACTAGTAGGTGATAAGCCTTTCCGTACAGTAGTTGATATGGTGACATCCCGATCGGTGTCTTATACGCAGTCCGGTATACCCATAATGCATCATCCAACCAGAGCGACCAATCCTTTCGATTCGGGTTCACCACTTTTTCCAAAATTTTCTTGACTTCTCTATTTGACACCTCAGCCTGCCCATTGGTTTGGGGAGGATAAGCCGTTGCTACCTTGTGGTTGACCCCATACTTTGCGAAGAGAGCTGTAAACGATTTGTTATCGAAACGACTACCTTCATCACTTATAATGGCTCTCGGTGTGCCAAATCTCGTAAAAATGTTTTTCTACAAGAATTTGAGCACCACCTTGGCATCATTTGTCAGTAGTGCTACTGCTTCAACCCACTTTGACACATAATCCACCACAAGCAGAATGTACTGATTGGAAAATGAGGAAGGGAATGAACCCATGAAATCGATGCCCCATACATCAAAAATTTCAACATCAAGAATTGTATGTAGAGGCATCTCATTCCTTTTCAAAATGTTGCCTACCCGTTGACATCTATCACATGTTTTGACAAAGTAGTGGGCGTCCTTAAATAGTGTAGGCCAATAGAATTCGGCTTGAAGTACTTCTGCTGCTGTCCTCTCACTACCATAGTGTCCCCCGTAGGCTGACGAGTGGCATTGATGCAGAATACTATGCACCTCGCTGTAAGGCACACACCTTTTGATCATCTTGTTCGCGCACTATTTGAATATGTATGGCTCATCCCACATATACCACTTGACGTCATGAAGGAACTTCTTCTTTTGTTGTCTTGTAAGATCAAGGGGAGCATGTTGCTCACTAGATAGTTCGCGAAGTCCGCGTACCATGGGAATTTTGTATTTAACCCAAACAATTGCTCATCCGGGAATGACTCGTTGATGACGCACTTGTCCTCTTCTTGTTTACCCGGATTTTCCAGCCTAGACAAATGTTCGGTGACTTGATTCTCCGTCCCCTTTCTATCCTTTATTTCTAGATCAAACTCTTGAAGAAGGAGAATCCATCGGATAAGGCGTGGTTTAACATCTTTTTTCACAATTAGATACCGAATAGCCGAATGATCCGTGTAGACTATCACTTTAGTCCCGATCAAGTATGCCCAAAATTTGTCAAACGCGTACACTACTGCAATTAATTCCTTTTTCGTAGTTGTATAATTCATTTGAGTCTCCGTGAGTGTCTTGCTTGCATAATAAATGGCGTGAAATACCTTTTCTCGGCGTTGTCCCAAAATAGCCCCAACCGCATAGTCGCTTGCATCACACATCAGCTCGAAAGGTATATTCCAATCTGGTGCGGCTATCACTGGGGCTGTAGTTAACTTCTTTTTTAACAACTCAAAAACCGACTTACATTCCTCATCAAAATTAAAAACAAAGTCCTTCTCTAAAAGACTGCACAATGGTTTTGCAATTTTAGAGAAGTCCTTTATGAATCTTCTGTAGAACCTAGCATGTCCCAGAAAACTTCTAATTCCTTTTTATTGAGCTCGGGGGAGGTAGTTTCTCGATTGTTTCCAACTTAGCTTTGTCAACTTCCAGTCCTTGAGCCGATACCTTGTGGCCCAAAATTATGCCCACCTCAACCATGAAGTGGCACTTTTCCCAGTTAAGTACAAGGTTCGTCTCTTCGCATCGCTGTAGCACCATTACCAAATTCCCTAGGCAAGTATCAAAATTGTCTCCATAGACAGAAAAGTCATCCATAAAGACTTCCACGTTTTTCTCCACCATGTTGGAGAAGATGGCCATTATACACCGTTGAAAGGTAGCCGGTGCATTACACAACCCGAATGACATTCTCCTAAACGTGAATGTACCGTACGGGCACGTAAATGTAGTCTTCTATTGATCCTCAAGAGCGATGGCGATCTGGTTATAGCCCGAGTATCCATCCAATAAACAGTAGAATTTGTGACCCGTCAATCTGTCCAACATTTGGTCGATAAAGGGTAGCAAAAAATGATCTTTTCAGGTTGCCTTATTCAACTTCCTATAATCGATGCACACCCTCTAACCTGTCACTATTCTAGTCAGAATTAACTCGTTATCCTCATTCTGTACCACGATCATTCCTCCTTTTTTCAGCACACAATGAACCAGACTAACCCACTTACTGTCAGAAATCGGGTAGATGATACCGACATCCAACAATTTCAGAATTTCATTCTTTACTACTTCCTTCATAATTGGGTTAAGTCGTCGTTGTTGCTCCACCGTCGATTTTGTATCATCTTCCATCAAAATCTTGTGCATGCAAAACGAAGGGCTGATTCCCTTGATATCCACGATCGTCCACCCAATTGCTGATTTATGTTCTCAAAGCACCCTCAGCAACTTTTCTTCCTATAAATCGTTAAGTTCAGCAGAAATAATAACATGTAAAGAATTTAAATGGACTAGATACGCATACCTGAGGTGTTTAGGGAGTATCTTAAATTCTAGAGTTGGTGGCTCTTCCAATGACGATTTCAATTTTTCTGTGGTTATCTCCTCTGTGTGTAAAAGTTCAAATGGTGCTCTGAATCGACTCACTCGTGGCAATGAATCTAACATCTGTAAGTAGTCCACAAATTCCGAATCATCGAACTCTTCATCCCCCAATAAATGTATCCGTTGAAGACATCCGTTGAAGCATTAAATGCATTTTACATTTCTAAGCTTTAATGGGGACTTTTTTCACAACTTCTGATTTGCAGTCTGGCCCACTGACACAGCAGACTGCTGTTTCACCTAACACCTAAAAAGGTGTTTTTTGCTAACTCATAGTACTTTCCTTAGCTTATTCAATACGTTTCTTTGTTATATACTAAGGATGACTGTTGTGACATTGAGGCTCCTGAGGACTTCAACGTTTATAATCCATTCCATATTTGTTGTGATTTACCTTTAAATAAATGGACAAGGCTCGATGCTTCTGTCATAAACAGAAGATGCTCTACGATTCTGATCGTGGTGTCTTGTCTCCTTGGTGCTTGATCAGATACTAGCAAATGAGAACACTATGATTTCTTTTAAGTACTGGCACACTACGATCTTCACTTGCTTGACTCACAGACTCTACACTTCCGATGGCACACTACGATTTCTGAGTTGGCTCGGCAAGTGTTTGGATCACTCTACGATTCCAGGAGAGGCCCTCCAAGGCAGACACACTATGATTCTCGATACTCTACGATCCTGCCTTGGCTTCTGTAATCTCTTGATCAGCTTGATAGACTACATCTCAAGATATAGATCAACCTAACAGCCTTGATCTTTTCATCTATACATTCATTTACAGAATGATAAACAGTAATAGCTCAGATCAACCTAACAATTTTGATCTACCACTAAGTTCTTGTACTTATGTTCCTTGAAGGACTTTACATATAATCATGAATATTTACTTTCAACATCAAATTTAAATATGCAATCTCCCACCAATCTCCCCCTACTTGATGTTAACATAACCAAGGAGATTTTTGTCATGATTATCAATTTCTAGATGCAGTTGCTAGAAAATAAATATGACTTAGTGTTTAAGTGAGCAACTAAAATTTCTAGAGAATAAGCATGAATTTATTGATGTTTGTAAAGACAAATATTACAATTAAGCTTAGTTACATCAATAGGAATTGAGTTTAACTTATCTCTATTTCTTTTGCCTTTTGATCCTTGGAGGATTGTCATATTCTTAGGATCTCCTTCTCCTGCTGGCTTCGTTTCTCTATGTTATATCCTCCAGCTTGTTTTGACTTAGCGGTTCCCAATTCTCGTGTCTGTTCATGAACGCAGGATTTTTAATAGGTAAGTTTAGGTGTGTAGTGGTTACATCTTGTCAGCTGGGCTCTTGACTTCTCAGCGGTTGTGCCATAATAATTTGTTGTTGTTCAGGTCATTGAGTCTGATGGCGAGGCTGTCATGCAGGAGGGCTCCTTGAAGATTGAGCGAAGAATTTGCCTTTGCCTCTGCCTTTACCTTTCTCTCCTTCCCCTTTGTTCTCCCCCTTTATGTCATCATCAAGGGTTCAAATATATTCAGATAGGCGAGTCATGCCTTGTACAAGTTCATTGAGCTGATTCTTGGATTGAGCAATGTCTTCACGGTTTTCTTGAATCAGAGAATCAGTTTGAGCTTCTCTCTTTTGGAGAATGACCTAGACATTTTATGTTTGTTGCATTTGGCCTATGGAAAATCCTTGGAATTCTTTCATTGAAGTTCGTAAACTCGTGAGACTTTCCATTATAAGTTTATTCTGGGATTCTTGAGTATTCTGCAAGACAAGAACAACTTCCCTGTGTTTCTTGGCAGCTTGAAAGTGAATTTGATCCCTTTTATTGATACTCTAAATCATCTCCTTTATGATCTCCATAAGCTTCTTTGAAAGCTCAGAATTGAGGTTGCTTGGGAGAGTATTGGCAGCATCGATCAAATGAGTCAGCCTTAGGTGAACAAGGTCTAAGTGAACTTCAAGATCTTATTGTATGTCCTTGGTCACCTTCTTGGATGCTTCAGCTAACTCCGTTTTGGTAGGAAGATCTGATATAAGCTCAAGGAGTTGCTGATTGTTTGGAGGAGAGGTTCTTGTGTGTTGATCTTCCATATTGTAGAGAGCAAGATCAAGATTAAAACACTCATTTGTTGATGAGGAAGGGATATCTAATGGAGGGGAAGGTGTGTGAGATTGAGCTCCAAGAGGAGATGACTCTACATTTTGAGCAGTTTACTCTACAATTGGATTTGGATCACTAATCATAGAGTGAGATATGATAGGAGATTAAATCAATATAAAGTTAGGCACATTTGGTTCATCCGTTACAGAATGTTGAGATTTTGTAACTGGAAATTGATTGAGTGGATGAAGTATCACTTCCAACCGTCTTGGTAATTCATAGAATTGGTTAAAAAATGATGGTAGACAATGACTTGAAAGAGATGGGAATAGTTTGTACCTCATGCCCATTTTCAAAAGAGGTGCTGTTGGTGATCAGCTTTCGAGCAAAAGTGAGGTTGCCTGGGAATCCATGAGCTAGCACCAAGATTGCTGGATAAGCTTTGAAGGTCCAGAACATGTGATCCCAGGAGTTGAGGATTTGGGCTCTGTAAAAGGGCATCATAGGTAGATAGGAGAACAATTGATTATAGTTGGCTCTCATATATCCATCATAGCCCACTGCAATAATGTCAACTTCGTCGTCCTCTTCTTCTTCTTTGTCTTCATTTGAAGTTTCCACTACATCAATTATCTCCACTTGACTTCTTTGCTCTTGTGCTCTCTCATCCTCCATAGCTTCAATCCTTTCAATTTCTACAGTTTCTGAAGCTAGAATCTCTTGAGGGACTGAGGAAGATTCTTGATGATCTCTTGGTAATTCCTCCTCAGTTGTAGCCTTTTCTGACATAGGGACTTCGTGAGCCTCCCCCTTAACTCAATCATCCATCTAAATTTCAAACAGCTCCCCCTCAGCTGGAGCATTTTCTAGTATAAGAACTGCAGGAAGCTCCCCCTTAACTTGAGTTGTATTCTCCTTACTAGCTTCGGGTAGCCCTTTCTCAGCAGCTATCTTTCTATCTTCCTCCTTTAGCACTCCTTCATTGACAAGGATGTACTTCTTGACCACTTTCCTCCTTGGCTTCCTAGGCTGAGCCACAGCCTTAGCACTTTCTTCAGCTTCAGCTCTGAAAGGTTGATCAGGCTGAGAAGCTGTTACAGCATCCTCTTCTAGAGTAGTGACAAGTCTGGACTATACGATCGGTAGGGACTCTACGATCAATGAGAAAGAGGACTTCTTTGACTTATTGCTACGCTTTCCTTTCTTAAGTAGCTGAGAGATGGTAGCTCTGTCTTCCTCTTCCTCAGATTATTGTTCCTTCCTCTTCAAATTCCTCAGAGTTTCAGTTCCTGAACTCTCTTGAGGTTCATCAGTAGTTGAACCTTGAGGCTCCTTTGTTGTCTGAGCCTTCATCTTCCTCTTTCCCTTGCATTTTCTGACCAAAGCAATGGGTTCCTCTTTGTTTATTTCTTCTTCTTCTTCAGCTTCCTTTACAACTGACATATTTCCCGGTAGCTCAGACTCCTTCGCTTCACTAGTTCTTCCACTGGATTTAGACATCATCCTTACATTTTCTACTGGATTTCTTTTCCAGTTTTCAAATAGCTACTGGGTCATTCTTTTGTTGGGATTGATGGATTATCCTTCATTATCCCCAATTTTATCACCTAGTGCTGACTGCAGGATGATGCTTATAAACTGCCCATAGAGCATCTTTCCAAAGCTCTTTGATTTCTTTGAACTGAGAGTCCACTTCCCAATCCAGTCGATGAGTAGGGCTCCATAGTTGAGTTAAACCCTGGAGCAGACTGTTGTCATGAGCTTAAGTTGCACTTCGTTCATAGAGTCATGGCCAGAGCTCTTACAGCATATGCATTTCCCAATAATGTCAGCCAAAAACTCATACCTTTGAGGAAACTCTTTCTTCTTGTACCCCTTGACGGTCTGAAACTTCTTATGATGCATCTTCTTTAGTCCTTCATGGAAGTCGATGACCTCTATAGATGGAAGTCCTTTCGATTTGAAACTTAGGGCTAGGTTTATATCTTTAGCTTTAAGTATGGTTTCTCGCCCTTGACCCTTGTGGTTATAACATCGTTCTCAAAAGCTCCATTTTTGTAGAACTCTTTTACCAGCTTATGGTAGATCCATGTGCTGGTACCCAGAGCTTCTTCAAGACCAGCTTTCTTCAATAGAGACAGAATCTTGTGTAATTGAGGGTCAGCTGTCTTGAACTCGTCGAAGCAAAGTCTATAACCAATGATAACATTTAAAGCCGCCATTGATTCCTTTGCACTGAGGTTGGTTTAACATTTCTGAAGGTTAGGGTTTCTGCTGGTTGAGAGAGAGAGAGAGAAATAAGCTTTTTGAACTTCTGATTTCAAAAAGATATTTTCAAATTATACTTGTAACTTCCCACCTCTCAATCTTCTTAGTGGGGCATGTGTTATGTTCTGCTTGGCTCCATAATTTTAACTGATGTGGAATATAATGATTTACCCTTAGCTCTCCCTGAGCCAATGTATCCTTTAGGAGGACTACGATTGTCGAGGTAGCACTACGGTCGTTGAGGTTGCACTGCGATCGTTGAGGTAGACATTACGATCGTTGAGTTTGCACTGCGATTGTTGAATTCACTGTTGAATCTGCTCTACGAATGTTGTCTGTCCTGGTCTTTGTGATGAATTTTGACTTAGCACTCCTTCAGGGCTAAGGTAGATTAGGAAGGGCCAATCTCTTAGAATGAACTAAGGATTAGGTTTGTCCCTGAGGCGCTTATCAGAGAGATTTCTTGGATTTGTTAGAAATGATGTCATCACATGATGCTTCTTTGTCATATCGAGGCAGCTCTAGGATTGTGGTCTTTCATGCCAGGGTAGCTCTACGATTGTGGTCCTTCATGTCACGGCAGCTCTACGATCGTGGACTTTCTTTAGTCATCTCTATGATTTTGAATATAGCCTTTATATCTGCATGGTTAGCATAAACTAGAGCATAGATTTTATGGTTATAGATTTAGCATGCGTAACTCACTTATCAATTTATTAAATCTGGATTCATCTAGAGGCTTTGTAAAGACATCAACAAGTTGATTTTTAGTAGGGATGTATTGTAAAGATATGATTCCATTTTGAACATGATTCCTAATAAAATGTTATCTTATTTCTATATGCTTAGTCCTAGAATGCATGACAGGATTGTGTGTTATTGCTATGGCACTTGTGTTATCACAATGAACAGGTATAGATTTGAAATCAAACCCATAGTTTGCTAGCTGATTTTTCATCCATAAGATTTGAGCACAACAGCTGCCAGCAGCAATGTATTCAGCTTTTGCAGTTGAAGTAGATACTGAGTTTTGCTTCTTGCTAAACCAGGACACAAGTCTGTTTCCTAGAAACTGACAGGTGCCACTTGTACTTTTTTTATCTATTTTACAACCTGCAAAATCAACATCTGTATATCTTGTCAGTTCAAAGGAGGACTCCTTGGGATACCAAAGTCCCAAGTAAGGTGTGCCTTTGAGATACCTGAAAATCCTTTTTATAGTAGTTAAGTGTAATTCCTTAGGATTAGCTTGAAATCTAGCACACATGCATGTTTCAAACATTATGTTTGGTCAACTGGCAGTTAGATATAGAAGAGAGCCTATCATACCTCTATATTGAGTTATATCAATACTTTTACCTTTTTCATCTTTGTCAAGCTTGGTTGCTAGAGCAATTGGGATTTTCATGGGAGAGGCTGATTCCATGCCATACTTTTTAAGTAAGTCTTTAATGTACTTGGCTTGGTTTATGAAGATTTCTTTATCAGTCTGCTTTATTTGCAATCCAAGAAAGAAGTTCAGCTCACCCATCATGCTCATTTCGAACTTGTTCTGTATAAGCTTGGCAAATCTCTTACATAATTTTTCATCAGTAGAGCCAAAGATAATGTCATCAACATATATTTGAACTAATAAGACTTTGTCTTTATGCTTTCTAAGAAATAATATGGTATCCACTCTACCTCTAGTGAAATCATTTTCAATAAGAAAGTTAGTTAATATTTCATACCATGCTCTAGGTGCTTGTTTAAGACCATATAATGCTTTGTCTAATCTATAGACATAATTAGAGAGAGTTGGATTGATGAAACCTGGAGGTTGCTCCACATATACTTCTTCTTGAAGTTCACCATTAAGGAATGCACTTTTGTCATCCATCTGAAAGACTTTGAATTTCATGTGAGCAGCAAAGGCAAGGAATATTCTGATGGCTTCTAATCTGGCAACAGGTGTAAAGGTCTCGTCGTAGTCAATGCCTTCTTCTTGAGAGTAACCTTTGGCCACTAGTCTTGCTTTATTCCTTGTTATTACTACATCTTCATCCATTTTGTTTCTGAAGACCCACTTGGTGCCAATGGCTGGATGGCTTCTTGGTCTTGGAACTAATCTCCATACTTTGCTTTTTTCAAACTGATTTAGTTCTTCTTGCATGGCTTCTATCCAACTTGAGTCTTCCATAGCATCTTATATTTTCTTGGGTTCCATTTGTGACAGAAAGCTTAGATAGAAACACTTATTCTGGGTGTCAGCTCTTGTCTTGACTCTTACATTTGGATCTCCAATGATTAAGTCTTGAGTGTGATCTTTTGCCCATCTATTTCCTGTTGGAACATCTGTCCTGATGCATTCTTGTCTGAGACCTTCAAGATCAATTTCTGCTTCTTGATGTGGAAGTTCATTGTCTTGCATAGTTCTCTCTACGATCTCCTCTCCTTGGTAGACGATTTCATTTTTTGGAACTACGATCGTAGTGTTTAGCTCGACGACCTCGTTCGTAGTGTTTGAACTATCGTTCGTAGTGTCTTGAGATACTATTTTGTCCAAGTCTGTTTCATCGAAGATGATGTGAATTGAGACTTCAACACTTAGTGTCTTCTTGTTGAACACTCTATAGGCCTTACTGTCTATGCCATATCCGAGAAAGATTCCTTCGTCTGACTTGGGTTGGAACTTTTTCAGATACTGTTTACCATTGTTGAGAATGTAGCATGCACAACTGAATACATGAAAGTAGCCGACACTTGGCTTTCTTCCTTTCCATAGTTCGTAGGGAGTCTTCTTTATCGTAGAGTGTATAAGCGATCTGTTCTGAGTGTAGCATGCAGTGTTGACAGCTTCTGCTTAGAAGTATTCAGGCAGATGGGCTGCTACTAGTAGAGTTCTTTCAGCCTCTATCAACGTTTTGTTCTTTCTCTCAGCTACTCCATTTTGTTGAGGAGTTCGTGGAGCTGAGAAGTTGTGGCTGATGCCATTGTCTGTACAGAACTGGTCCATCTCAGAGAAGTCGAATTCTCTACCATGACCACTCCTTATAGCCTTAATTTTCTCCCCTTTCTCGTTCATTACCAGTCTAAACATCTTAATTAGTTGGGAGCTTGTTTCATCTTTTGAGTTTAAAAAGAACACCCATGTGAATCTGGTGTAGTCATCCACTACGACCAATGAGTATCTCTTGTCTCCAAGGCTTGTTATTGGAATTGGCCCAAATAGATCCATGTGAAGCAGCTGCAGAGGCTTGTCAATTGAGTTGACAGTTTTGGTCTTGAATGAGCTTCTAGTCTGCTTTCCAAGCTGACAAGCATTGCATGGCCTTTCTTTGACGAAGCTGAACTTGGGTAAGCCTGCTACTAGATCCTTGGAGGCCAGTTTAGACATGCTTTTGAAGTTGAGTTGAGATAGTCTTCTATGCCATAACCAGCTTATTTCTTCAGATACTTTAGCCAGAAAGCATATCGTCTCGTCCGAGCTCAGTTGACCAAGATTAACAGTGTAGACATTTCCTTCTCTTGTTCTAGTCAGCTTTATAGAGGATATCTTCAGATCTCTGACTTGACATTGATTATTGAGGAAGGTGACTTGATGACCCTTGTCACAGAGTTGGATTATGCTCAGAAGATTGTGTTGTAATCCTTCAACATAGGCTACTCTACTGAAGGACACTGCACCATTCCCAGCTGAGCCATATCCTCTTGTCTTGCCAGAGCCATTGTCTCCGAAGATGACTGACGGACCCTCATTCTCTATGAAATTAGACATGAGGGCTTTGTTCCCAGTCATGTGTCTTGAGCATCCACTGTCCAGATAACAGGTTGTGATCATGGAGCTCTGTTTCTGTGGTAAGATTAAACTCTCATTTTGGTACCCATACTTGCATGGGTCCTATTTTGTTAGTACCCTTGGGAACCCAAAATTTCTTGATTTTGGGTCTCACATGCATAGGATTATGGTAGCATATTGCAGCCTTATGACCAATCTTTTTACATACAAAGCATCTAATATGATGCATGCTTGTGTTCGTATGTGGATTCTTCCACCATTTGGACTTATGTGGGTTCTTAGCAATCCTTCCTTTATACTGGTTCTCCTTTTTCCATGTGTCCTTATGGTTCATGATTTGTGAGGAGTGAAGCTTATCTCTACTGTTCCTTCCCAGTTGGTTCATGGACTTGATTTTACTCGACTCTATGACCCTTTGAGGTTGGAGAGTAATGACTAAGTTACTTTTCTCTTTTCTGAAACCTAGGCTAGTATGGGATCCTTTATTCCTTGGAACATGGATTAGATAAGAAGAGCAGGGTTGGACTGGTTCTTCCTTCTGTGAGAATTTCACAAATGTAATGCTTCTACTAAAACTTGAAACATTACTAGAGCAAGTTTCCTTTATCTTTTCCACATATGGTTTTGAGGTGGATTCCCCAAAACCTAATCTTGTTCTGTCAGAAGCACTTATCTGACTTGAGATCAGGGAGTCCATGGAAGAAGAAGATTTATTCCATGTAGAGATTGTCTTTTCTAGTTCCTTAATTTTAGAGGTTAGACTTGACTCTCTTTGTGCATGCAGTTCATTGGTCTGTTTTAAGAGCTTATTCTCAGCTTCAAATTTAGAGAGAGAGTTAGTATTTAGAAGAGCTGTTTCTAGTTCTTCTTGAACTTTTTCTTTTTCTTTTTGAAGAAGAGAATAATCTTTGAACAGAAATCTGAACCATTTCATGTATTGATGCAGATCAGATGTTATGCCATGTAATGTAGTTCTTAAATCATCAATATCTACATCAGGAGAATTAAAGTCAAATACCTCATCTATACTTACTTCATGAATGTCAGAGCTATTCTTATCCTTTGCATGTTTGGCCATCAGGCAAAGATTTTCCATTTGAGGATCTTCATCATCTCTAGATTCAGGAGTTGAGTCGTTGTCTGAGTCATTCCACGATCCTCTGACCACAAGACCTTTGTCTTTCTTCTGAGGCCTTTTATTGCCTTTGAATTCTTTTTTTAAATTTGATTTCCTCTTTAGTTCTTCTCTAAGAGGTTTGTTGCAGTTTGAAATGAAATGGCCAGACTTCTTATAGTTGTAGCATAAGTCATTTATCTGCTCCTGGCTACTGTAGTTGTTGACTTTCTTTGGTTTGCTTATTCTGCCTTGATGCATGAACCTTTTGAGTCTTCTTACCAGCATTGCAAAGTCCTCATCATCATCTTCGTCATAGTCAGAGTCATTCTCAGTGTTGGCTTTGGAGATGTTATCTGTTGCTTTGAGAGCAACCCCTTTGTCCTTCTTTCTTCCTTCAGATAGAGTTTCTGCTCATTGAGTCAGCTCCAGTTCATACGTGAGAAGATTGCCATATAACTGTTGGACAATCATTTTATGGAGATTCTTTGATTTTCTGATGGCAGTGGTTTTGGCATCCTACTTTCTAGGTAAGGCTCTCATGAATTTTATGATTAGATCTTTATTTGGATAGATATTTCCAAAGGCTCGAAGAGAGTTGAGCAGAACATTGAATCTTTCGTAGGTGGAAGTGACATTTTCTCCTTGAACGTGGGCAAACATTTCATATTACTAAGTCAGGAGAGATTGCTTATTTTCTCTGACTTCTTTTGTTCCTTCATGCATGATGAGCAATGCTTCCCATAATTCCTTTGCTATTTTGCTATTGACCACATTCTCAAACAGATCGTCTTCTAGAGATTGGAACAAAATGTTCTTGGCCTTTTTGTCGAGTTGGAAAGCTTTCTTTTTGTTGTCAGTCCATTCTATTTTTGACCTTGATCTGAATTCTGTTAGGGTCGTCTGAAGTCGGTGCAAGCTTTGTAGGAACGTAGGGCCCATTCTGAATAGTTTCAAATAGATATTCATCTATTGAATCCATGTAGGCTTGCATACGAACTTTCTAGTTGGCAAATTTGTATTTGTTGCACATAGGTGGCTTGCTGCCTCCTCCAGTCTTTCATTCGCTTATCAGATGTGCCATTTGATCTACTTAAGCTTTACATGCTATTTGATAGAACCTGCTTTGATACCAATTGTTAGTTCTCAAAGGCATAATAGTTATCTAGAAGGGGGGGGGGTTGAATAGATATTTTAAAAATCTTTTCTTTATTGAAAATACATGTTAGTTTTGATAATGATTTAAACACAATGGAATTGAGAATTGCTTTTTTTCCCTTTAAGATATATCCAATTAATAGGAGTAAAGCTGATAGTTATAGCGGTTATGGAAAGAATATAAGAGACACAATGTTTTAAGTGGTTCAGAGCACTTCAAGCTCCAAGTCCACTCTTCTACTCCTCGAATAGAAAATCTACTAAGGATATCTTTACACTTTCTGAATCTCACAGATTCCTTCAAGACCAGCAGTCTTGGAACTTCTTAGTTCCCGTTTGAACTCTTCAAGTCCAGCAGACTTGGTACTTCTCAGTTCACTTAGAACTCTTCAAGTCCTTCTAACTTGGAACTTCTTACTTCACTTGATAATAGTTAATGGTGCTACTTAGTTGTCGTTAAGCTTGTGTTCGAAAGAACTGAGTAGCTGAGCAAGCTTTCTTTTTCAGATCATAGAGTTGAGCGTTGAGTGTTCTTCAGCGTTTTTGTTCAGTGCTCGCTTAACTTCTTTAATCTTCAGATGTTTTGCATATATGAGGCCTTTGAAATGTATCCGTTGAAGACATCCGTTGAAGCATTAAATGCATTTGACATTTCTAAGCTTTGATGGGGACTTTTTGCACAACTTCTGATTTACAGTCTGGCCCACTGACCCAACAGACTGATGTCTCACCTAACACCTGAAAAGGTGTTTTCTGCTGACTCATAGTACTTTCCTTAGCTTCTTCAATACGTTTCTTTGTTATATACTAAGGGTGACTGCTGTGACATTGAGGCTCCCGAGGACTTCAACGTTTATAATCCATTCCATATTTGTTGTAATTTACCTTTAAACAAATGGACAAGGCTCGATGCTTTTGTCACAGACATATGATGCTCAACGATTCTGATCGTGGTGTCTTGCCACCTTGGTGCTTGATCCGATACTTGCTAATGAGAACACTACAATTTCTCTGAAGTACTAGCACACTACAATCTTCACTTGCTTGACTCGCAGACTCTACGCTTCCGAGGACACACTATGATTTCTGAGTTGGCTCGACAAGCATTTGGATCACTCTACGATTCTAGGAGAGGCCCTCCAAGGTAGACACACTATGATTCTTGATGCTCTACGATCCTGCCTTGGCTTCTGTAATCTCTTGATCAGCTTGATAGACTACGATTCTGTTGAAGCCTATCTATTACGTCTCAAGATATAGATCAACCTAACAACCTTAATCTTTTCATCTATACATTCAATTACAGAATGATAAACAGTAATAGCTCAGATCAACCTAACAATTTTGATCTACCACTAAGTCCTTGTACTTATGTTCCTTGAAGGACTTTACATATAATCATGAATATTTACTTTCAACATCAAATTTAAATATGCAATCTCCCAACACACGGGACACTCCACTATGGACTGTTACAGCCTAAGAAGGATATACCATGAGAAGCTGGCAAATGGGTGATGGGTAAAATCTAGTTACGCACAACACGCAAGTATACGTGGTCAACAAGTAATAAAGTGATAAGTTGAGTATCGTTCCCATAGAGAATTATTTAACAAAAATCACCAAGTACTAACCCGTAACCAATTCAATCTTATTTAAACGAATGAATTTCAAATTATATAAATTAAACTACTCTTAAATTCTACTAGTTAAATTAAGATAATGGAGATTTAAGATCACAACTTCACATATTGCTTCATTTAAGTTAACACACTTCTCATCAATTATTCTTTATCTTGAATTGTTAATCAAGAACACTAAAGCAGATAAGACCACCTCTCGATGCATAATACCCATATTAACGTCAATCCACAATTAAGATAGAAATCTGTTAAACACCTTAATCAACTAACCCACTATATCTCTATGTGAATTACAATTGAAGAATGTTGAAGAATAAGTTCTCTATCCGATTACATGCGGTGTCAAGCATATCTCTACCTTAACACTCATCAAGTTTAAGCTACTAACAAAATCCTGAACACATGCTATCATGATAAGATCTAAATCAATACTTCATCTCTCGAGTTCATATAGATTATCACGGTAATTGATGGCCAATCAATTAAACAATTGAGTCCAAATCATAATAGACAATACTCACAATAGAACATAATAATTGATAGCGAAACATATTAAAATAAACTACACAACAAGATCCATTGTAATCTCAAACAAAGAATTAGTTCATGATTATTGAATTAAAACTAAGAATTCACACTTGAATACACATTAAAAGATAAGAATAAGAGTAGAGTAAAGAATAAATTTGTTGTCAGCAAATCTCCATCATCCTCAAGCTCCTGCTCTTGATCTTCAATGGTCTCCAAGCTGCTTCAATCTCCCAATCTAATAAGAACTAGGGTTTTGATCTAATCTACTCTAATCTAATCTAATGGAATTCTCCAAAACTAGTCTATCTATGCTCTCTTTATTGCCTCTCCACATGTATTTATAGTTCTAATGGACACCCACACAAGTTAGGTAACTAAGAATCCTATTTTGGCTCAAATTGGACATCAAATAACCCAAATAAGCTGTCTCCCCGCCGCCTAGCGCGCCCCGCGCTGTCCCCAACCAATTCTGGGCTCTGCCCGAGCTGTAATATCAGAAAATCTGGTCACCCAGCGTGCCCCGTGCTATGTATAGCGCGGTCCGCGCTATGTATAGCGCGGTCCGCGCTACCCTGTTTCCTGCTACGACGTCTTTTGGTAAAACAGGTACAACTTTTGATCCGCTAGGAGTTACGGGTCCTTCCACCTATCAAATCGAAGATATCGACGAGATCTACAACTTTCATTCTTTAACAATTGACAGATTCAGGCTGGACCAAGGCGGAAATCGAGCTTGAGGTAGATGCTGTGTAAATGGCAAGCATGACAACTCTTAGCTTTGATCTTTGTTGATAAAAAGGCCATAACTCTCGCATCCGAACTCCGATTGGGATGATTCAAGATGTTCTGGAAAGCCAAGAAGAAGCTCTACAGTATAATCTAAGTTTTAAGCCAAGAACATGCATCCAACTTGGTGTTAAAAATCTTTCAATATTCCCTTCTTGTATTTGCTTGCGTATTTTAGTCCAAAAGATATCCGAATTGTTTTCCCTTGCTTTTTCATGCCAATGCCGTCATCGTCTATAAAATAACATAAAATGTATGAAAAGTAACTAAGAAACATGAGATTAAGCAAATAATTCAAGTACTAGATACCGGATAAGTAGGTATAAAACCTACTTATCAAATACCCACAAACTTAAAACTTTGCTTGTCCTCAAGCAAAAATACAAAACAATAATGTAATGCAACTAATCTACATGCCTATGAATCCAGCAGTAATAATAGAAACAAGTCTATTCAACCGGCATTATGGAAATCAAATAAACACGATAATACATCATATCAAAACAAATCAATAACTTCTCAATTAATCATCAAATCTTATACTGTTATTACTTATATAGTGCGTGCGTGCTCCACAAAAATGTTAACTGATATAAAATCAAATTTAACACATAACAAGTCTCTTCGAAGACATCATATGGTGTAAACTCAAGAAATCCAAAAATAAGATAGATCCAACTAAAATCAAACAATTACCAATATCGAGGGTCAACATGGGATATTTATGCTTCATTTTTCATCTACGGGGGCTTTTTACTCTTATTTCCCATTTTATTCATATATTTTTTTTGTTGATCGATAGTGAGTGCGTTTTACGCTCCATCTCACGCCTGTTTTTATGCGGAGTGCATTTCACGCTTCTTCTCGACCCACCACATGACTCAATTTATTCAACTTTATTTGTTTTTTTTGTTTTTTTAGGCTTATATACCCCAAATATTCCCTCAAACTTATGTTCTTATCTAACTTTACCTTCACTGCCTATCCTTGTCATTCTCTTATTTAAACTAGCATTATCCTTTAGAGTCCCATTATGTATCAATTTAAACTCAATCAATCAACAAGTTGTGCTTACTGTGCTATCCTTATTATACCAGTTTCAAACAGAAAAAGACTCAATTCATAACAAGAAATCACATCAAAACTCTAATAGTCAGTATTATACTTGTCTACCCAATTCCAATCTCATCATTGACCAAAATAAACTTAAACTATCAAACAGCTGGACTCATGCAAGATGAACATAGTAACTAACTTTTTTTTTCAAGAAACTGACTGAATGCAAAAACTAAATGTAAACTGACTGAATGCAAAAACTAAATGTTCCTATATGAACTACAATGTAAATAACTAACTATATGTAATATGACACTAAAAATGCCCCCAAACTTAAAACAGACATTGTCCTCAATGGCTAAAATAGGAAAAATTAAAAGAGAGGACTTCCCTGAAAATACAACATGTTCCTCCTTGTCTGCTAAGTCTAAAGAATGGGCCAGACACATTGGAAAAAATTGGGAACCACGCTTGAGTTGGACTTGACTAACATTGAACGCTTGGGATTTCCGTGCTATGCGGCCCGCGCCGTGGATAAGCTGGGGGTAGCGCGCCCAGCGCTAGGGGTTCAGGAGGTGTTGGCGTACTAGCGCGCCCTGCGCTGTGTATATGCATTGAGTAGCGCAGTCCGCGCTAGGGGGTCAGGAGCAAGTTAAACAGTAGCGCGCCTCACGCTGGGTAGGGCGCGCCCCGCGCTATGAGATCAGCGAATTGGCACGGCCCACGCTGGTTTGGCAGGAGGGGACTGGGGTCGTAGCGCGCCCCGTGTTGCGTCTGAGCGTTGGAGAGCGCGGCCCGCGCTAGTGGGTCAGTGGCATGATGACTTTCTTTTTCTTGCCTTACCTGCGAGCATACCATTATGGAGTCATTATTCTTTGAAAACTAAATATTTGAGCTAGACTATAAACTAAAATATAAAGAATAAATAAGGAAGAAAATGTTTAAAGCTTGGGTTGCCTCCCAAGTAGCACCTGATTTATAGTCCTTCAGCCAGACTTTGTCAGGTCAACGCTATCCAATTCCTCTTCGAAAGTTGAGGAATCCTCTATCCATCGGAAATAATATAGCTTTTGGTAGGTTCCCATTTGTGATGGCCAATGCATCAAAGTCACCCAACATGCTCTGATTTGGTATGCTCTTAATCAAGAATGTCCCACAGCTAGGTGTTCTCTCCATTGTGTATGCAATCACTTTGGGGCATGGAAGCTTGTCACACATAATGGGCTCTTCGTCTATCTTCTCTTTCTCGTCCCACCATGGATTCAAAATTGTACTTGCTCTTATGTCATCAAGAGCTTCACCGACGACATGACTATCAAGTGGGCATGATTTTGCAAATCTGACCGACTCTTTGATCGTTAGTGGAGACCCATTTAGATCTTCGTCGACCTCTATTTCATTATCCCCAATTGTCTCCACACTTTCGATATCTTGTGGCTCATCCAGTTGTAGATTTGGCTCGGGCACTTCATCAATTTCGGAATCCTCATCATAACACCAATTGTTTCGAGGAAGGTTGCTTACGGCTTTGGTCAATTGATCTATCTTATTTTGAAGATTTTGAATTGACCTCGCTTGATTACTCATCACCTCCTCATTCGCTGCTACGAACTTGGAAAATAATTCGTCCAACCTTGAATTATCTGTCTCAGTTTTGGAATCCATGTATTGAGGACCATGAGTTGAAGTGGTGATGAGTTGTTCCATCTGGTGCTGAAAATTGTGGCTCGATATTTCTTGACTCATCATCCTCTCCTCTTGGTTTGCTATAATCCTTAACATGAATTCCTTCAACTCTAAATTGTCTTCTTCTCGCATTGGAGGTAGATATGAGAATTCCGGCGTGTATGTTGGATTTGGAGTAGAGTATTGGTCTTCATAAGTATAACTCCATGAAGAATCCGAGTGATACCCCCAAACTTGATCATAATTATCATATGCATACTGATTGAGGTAGTTACCACCATACTGTACCGGCCCAAGATTGATGGTGCATTGATTACTTGGGTGATTGCCAGCACAATAGTCACACATAACTGCCATCCTTTGACTCCTTTGGGCTGCAAAAACGTCCAACTTCCTCGAAAGTTCTTCAATCTGTGCTGACATTGCAGAAAATGCATTAAGCCCATCAATCCCCATTTCCCTTGGTTGAGTCATGTTCGTGTATGGCCATTGATACGCAAAGTCATCCATGGTACCTGAAAAGAGAGAAATATATGAAGAGAATTAAAAATAAAAATAAAAATATTTAAATTAAGACTAATTTGATTGAAATTAATATTGGCAAAGAAATATTAAACTATTTCCCCGGCAACGGAACCAAAAACTTGATGGGTAAAATCTAGTTACGCACAACACGAAAGTATACGTGGTCAACAAGTAATAAAGTGATAAGTTGAGTATCGTTCCCACAGAGAATTATTTAACAAAAATCACCAAGTACTAACCCGTAACCAACTCAATCTTATTTAAACGAATGAATTTCAAATTATATAAATTAAACTACTCTTAAATTCCACTAGTTAAATTAAGATAATGGAGATTTAAGATCACAACTTCACTTATTACTTCATTTAAGTTAATACACTTCTCATCAATTATTCTCTATCTTGAATTGTTAATCAAGAACACTAAAACAGATAAGACCACCTCTCGATGCATAATACCGATATTAACGTCAATCCACAATTAAGATAGAAATCCGTTAAACACCTTAATCAACTAATCCACTATATCTCTATGTGAATTACAATTGAAGAAGGTTGAAGAATAAGTTCTCTATCCGATTACATGCGGTGTCAAGCATATCTCTACCTTAACACTCATCAAGTTTAAGCTACTAACAAAATCCTGAACACATGCTATCATGATAAGATCTAAATCAATACTTCATCTCTCGAGTTCATATAGATTATCACGGTAATTGATGGCCAATCAATTAAACAATTGAGTCCAAATCATAATAGACAATCCTCACAATAGAACATAATAATTGATAGCTTAGCATATTAAAATAAACTACACAATAAGATCCATTGTAATCTCAAACAAAGAATTAGTTCATGATTATTGAATTAAAACTAAGAATTCACACTTGAATACACATTAAAAGATAAGAATAAGAGTAGAGTAAAGAATAGATCTATTATCAGTAAATCTCCATCTTCCTCAAGCTCATTCTCTTGATCTTCAATGGTCTCCAAGCTGCTTCAATCTCTCAATCTAATAAGAACTAGGGTTTTGATCTAATCTACTATAATCTAATCCAATGAAATTCTCCAAAACTAGTCTATCTATGCTCTCTTTTATGCCTCTCGTCATGTATTTATAGTTCTAATGGACACCCACGCAAGTTAGGCAACTAAGAATCCTATTCTAGCTCAAATTGGACATCAAATAACCCAAATAAGCTGTCTCCCCACCGCCTAGTGCACCCCGCGCTGTCCCCAAGCCATTCTGGTCATGGCCCGCGCTGCAATGTCAGAAAATCTGGTCACCCAGCGCGCCCCGCACTATGTATAGCACGGTCCGCGCTACCTTGTTTCCTGCAGCGACGTCCTTTGGTAAAATAGGCACAACTTTTGATCCGCTAGGAGTTACGAGTCCTGCCACCTATCAAATCGAAGATATCGACGAGATCTACAACTTTCATTCTTTAACAATTGACAAATTCGGGATGGAGAAAGGCAGAAATTGAGCTTGAAGTAGATGCTATGTAAATGGCAAGCATGACAACTCTTAGCTTTGATCTTTGTTGATAAAAAGGCCATAACTCTCGCATCCGAACTCCGATTAGGATGATTCAAGATGTTCCGAAAAGCTAAGAAGAAGCTCTACAATATAATCCAAGTTCCAAGCCAAGAACATGCATCCAACTTGGTGTTAAAAATCCTTCAATATTCCCTTCTTGCATTTGCTTGCGTATTTTAGTCCAAAAGATGTCAGAATTGCTTTCCCTTGCTTCTTCATGCCAATGCCGTCATCGCCTATAAAATAACATAAAATGTATGAAAAGTAACTATGAAACATGAGATTAAACAAATAATTCAAGTACTAGATACCGGATAAGTAGGTATAAAACCTACTTATCAATGGGAAAATTAAACTTCGAAAGGAAATCAGTGTTCATGACAAGCCACTGCCAAATCACAAGGGAAAAGAAACATGCAACACTGTTATCCACAGCACAACCCCGGAAGTGGAAGTGATGATGGAAGAAAGTGAGGAGTGCGATCCAGGCCTGCAGGTGAAGGCGTTGATGAATGGAGCCAAGTTCAGAAAGTTTTTCGATTAGATAGGATTGGCCAAGGAAGCAAGGATAGAGGCCACCAAGGCAATCATTAAGGCTACTGAAACGCAGGAGACTTGCATGGACATAAACAAAGGATTTGTGAAGATAATGGAAGAAGAAGAAAATAAGATATCTTTCTCTAAAGCCAATAGAGAGATAAGATACCCGCACAACAGGCCGTTGTATATGACAACAATAATCAATGGCATAGAGGTGCGAAGGGAGTTCATTGATAATGGAGCGTCTGTAAATATTATGCCCTACACCGTGTTTAAATGGTTAGGCCTGCCAGAGAAGAAGATTGTGAAGGAACAAACAAACATTACAGGATTCGCCAACCAGAACACAAGAACCTTGGGACACATCAAGGTGGACATGCAAGTTGGGAAGATTCGAGGGCCTGTAATGTTCCATGTTGCAGAGGTGGATGCAGCATATCATGTCTTGCTGGGAAGGGCTTGGCAAAATGACTACGGGGTGGTACCCTCGGTCTTTCATTAGTGCCCGAAAGCTATTTGGAAAGGGAGAGAAGTGAAGGTACCAGCAACTCAAAATCCCTTTGGACCAGAGGAGGCACACATCATCGAAGCAACTTTTTTCGATGATGTCGCTGAAGAGGGAGAGAACCAGATTACAAGACATGATTCCCTAAGAATAACAAGCTGGGAGGAAGTGCAGGAAGACAAGTTTGTGCCTGCAGAAAAAGAGAAAAAGAAGATCTCGAAACATGGAGAATGTTCCAAAAATTAGAAGCCAGTGGTAGTAGACTTGGAGAAGGAAGGAAGAGGAGAAAAGAAAAGGCCAGCAGACCCTGAAGATGCCAGAAACATAATAAATGCCAAGCGGATGACACAGTCAGAGGATGGCCAAAAGACGAAATGGGAAACGGTTTTTAAACCCGACGGAAAGGTGGTGTTTTGATTGTGACAGTGCAAGGGGGAAGAGCCCAAGGAAGCATGTGAACCCAATGGCTCAGGAGGTGTCCCCCACTCTAGCAACAATGAAGAAGAAGAAGTTATGCAGCAAAAGGTAGAACCAGCTCCAGAATGCTTTGAGGATAGACCGAAACCTCAATAAAGTGAATTAGAAGAAGTTGATTTGGTAACATATGGAGGAATGCCAAGACCAACTTATGTCAACAAGGAGCTGAATGCTAACAGAAAGAGGAGCTCATGTAATTATTTTGAGAGTATAGGGATGTCTTTGCTTGGAATTATGACGAGATGCTTGAAATTGACAAAGATCTTGTAGAGAACAATCTAAACATAAGCCCGGGAATGAAGCCAGTGAAGAAAGTACCTCACAACTATGCACCCAAAGTCGAAACTTAAATAAAGGAAGAGATCAAGAAGTTACTGGAAGTAGGGTTCATCAGGCCGATCCAACATCCAACATGGCTATCCAGCATCGTACTGGTAAAGAAATCAAATGAACAGCTACAAATATGTGTGGATTTCAGAGACTTGAATAAGGCATGCCCAAAAGACATGTACCCATTACCCAACATAGACACTTTGGTAGATGCAACGGTTAATCACGAGATGATGTCATTCATAGACGGGTTTGTAGGTTACAATCAGATAAAGATGTCCGTAGAAGATGCAGAGTTGACAACCTTTCATACCCCGTTTGGGAATTTCTACTATATAGTAATGCCATTTGGGTTAAAGAATGCGGGGGCAACTTATCAAAAGGCAATGCACTCTATATTTAATGACATGATTCATGATATAGTGGACGACTACGTGGACGACATAGTAGTGAAATCCAAGAAGGCAACAACTCATGTGGAGGACCTGAGGAAAGTGTTTGAGCAATGCCAAAGGTACAAGTTAAGGATGAATCCGAATAAGTGCGCCTTTGGAATGACTGCTGGAAAATTCTTGGGCTTCTTGGTGCATAATAGAGGTTTAGAGGTGGACCCAAGCAAGGCGAAAGCAATTACAGAGATGCCCTCACCAAAGACACAAAAATAGTGAAGAGCTTTCTAGGAAAAGTTTCGTATATGAGAAGATTCATGCCAGCATTAGCTGAAGTCATAGAACCTTTCGATAAATTGCTAAAAGGAAAGGCACAATGGGACTGGGGGTAAGACCAACAACAGGCCTTTGAGAATGTGAAAAGAATTTTGGCTTCAGCGCAAACAATAGTAGTGCCACAAAGAGGAATGCTGTTGCAGTTGTGCATCACATCTACGAAGAAGTCTAGAGGTGGATTGATCACGCAGGAGGTGGATGGAGAAGAGAAACTTGTGTATTACATTAGCCAGATAATTAGAGGACCGGAAATAAGGTATTCACAAGTGGAGAGGCATTGCCTAGCATTGGTGTTCATTGCGTAGAAAATGCGATATAATTTTCTGGTGCACGAAGCGAAGCTTGCTACATGAACTGACCCGATCAAATATCTATTAACTAGGCCAGCATTAGTAGGAAGACCTGCTAGATGGATGATGATTCTTTTAGAATACGCCATCAATTGTGTGACACCGAAGGTGATCTAATGTCAAGCCTTGACAGACCTACTAGCTCAGTTTCCAAATGGAGAATATGAACCTCCTTCTGAGGATCTTCTGGGTGAAGAAGTAGAAGCAATCGACTCGATGGATGAAGACCCAAAATGGTGGAGTTTGGTTTTTGATGGATCATCTATAGAAGGTAAAGGTGGAGCAGGAGTGGTATTGACTGTGACTCCCCCAAATCCCGGTACTTTATTTCCTCAAGACTTGGTGTTCACTTAATCAAAAATTTCATTTCTAACTACCCAATCATAATAAAATTGAATAATTAAAACCTGCCCATACATGATTAAACTTAAATAAAAATATCCCAGGTTATCTAACCTTTAATTACAAACATTCAAATGCGAAATTTAAAATCTATTACATCACATCATATTTAAAAGTCTGTTATCATAATGATAAAGATAAAATTACAAGTCTTCATCACTTGTACATTTTTTCCTTTCCTTTAGTAGACGAAGGTTCACTTACCTTCTCTTCTTTAACTGCAATGAGTTTATAAATATGTAAGAGTGAGCAAAACAATTACTCACTGGATATAATATGGAATCAACAGGAGTATAACAATAAGAACTGTCGAAATAGGCTCATCAAAAGTGAATTGTACTCTATCAATAATAATTAGAAACTGAAATCCCAAAATATGGAAAATATACATCACTGAGGGTCGTAAGACCATGAACTACGTCCACAGTTGCAGGAAATCTTTCAACTTCAACTTTAACAGTCATAAGACTATAAGGACCTCATACTTAGGGGGATCAGCCCTTCGTACAATGTATTGTGCACAACCATTTCAACGCTAAGCGTAAACCTCTATTAAAAGAGTTTTTCATCTCAGTATTTAGAATACAAGTCCGCACCAAAGTAAGTTTGGTTTGGATAAGTTTTCAAGGAAATTTGGAATTCAACGAACATCAACTAAGGAGTAGTTGAAAAAAACCAATAACACTATACTATAGAATAATCGTAATTGAATCAATTATAGTAGACTAAAGGCATGCTTTAGGAATAATCTAATAGCATACAATTTGAATAACTATAGCATACCTTGCTTGAATAATACTAAGCCAAGGTTAATTAGAATTGAATACTAAGCATACATAGCAATTTGAACGATAGAAATGTTCGACATTAGTATATATAGTTGTGAATGCTAAACCACAAGTTAAATACAAGAATAACTTGCTCCAAAATAACTTACATCATTATATTGTAATCGAATTGAAAACAGTACTTGAATTAACAAGATAATAGATTAGAAAACTTGCTCAATTGTAAAAATAGAGTTAAAGAACTTGCCTTGCACGTAGATTAAATCGAATCAATACGAATCACAATATCCTATAAACATATGTCATCATGACATAGTTAGCCATTACCACTTTACAAACATAACTAAGTACGTTCATCATTTAAAATTGGATTTTTAATCACATAACCAAGTTATAACACAAGTTAGTCTTTAATAACATAATTATTCATAGTATAGAAATACTAAAATCAATATTTTACAGTCCTACTATCATCGCATAATGTTTCTTAAAATTTCGTGTACAAAAAGTACACTGTCAGACCATTCTGCTAACTTGCGCTGCGGCGCCACAGTTTACACTGGGGTTCGCGCTGCGGGGCTGAGTTGGTACTGCGGTTCGGGTCACGGGCCATTGGTTGACGCTGCGGCGTGGCGCCGGCACTACAGCACGAGATTTGTACTGCTGGGCCACGCTGCGGCGCCAGACTCTAGAATCTGGCGACCAAGCTCGGCAACAGTATGAACAAAAGCCAAATTGGCCTAAAAGCTCGAATCTAATAGACTGATTAACATGTAATACACATATATACTTCATATAAACATATTGTGAAGACTTCTAACAAGTTTCTACTCATAAAATAACATAAATATCAAAGTTACAACACCCAATTTCAATGTTTTTGGCAAAAACTCCATTGTTGATATTTTTTTTTTATGAAAATTAACACTGTGATTTTGTTTTTCAATCAAAACAGAAATTTCAAAACATCATAGTTATGATTTTACATATTCTATCAATTTCCAAAATCAACTTATCAATTTAACAACTAATTAAACCTTAATTCTATTTTAAACTAAGCCATGTTCACATATATATTTTCATATAAACACTGTAATATACTTTCTTCCACAAAACACATACATACATGAATTACTATATCTATAATCATATATAAACTCATGGAATAACCTTATAATCAATAATAATACAAAACTATATACATAACAATAATTTTTTTTTATTTTATAACAATTTCATAGAGAACTTTTTGAAAGAAGAAGAAAACTAACTTTTTAAAGAAAAGATTAAGCTCCTACCTTTGATAAAGAAGATGATGGTTATTGTCAAGCTTCTTCTCTCCAATTCCTTTCTCAAAAACCTGTTAGAATCACTCAATTTCTCTCTAGAGTTTTCTAAAATTATATAATATAACTCTAGATATAATGATATAAGTTATATAAGTTTTGAAAATCAAAAGCCATAAGGCTTGTTTGGTTAAATAACTAAAAATAACCCATTAATCCTTATGCCTTATTTGGTAAAACACAATTAGATTAAAGACTTAATAGGCATTAGGCCTTGTTTGGCAAAACTGAATTAAACTCCCTTAATTTATTTTAATAACTCCTTTATAACAAGGTTATTTGTCGCACTTCTATTAAATTAAATAATCACTTTAATTAATTCAAATACTAATCTATTAAATTACTTTCACACATAAATCATTATCACATAATTATAATTTCCTTTATAATTTTATTCAACCAACTAACATTTTATTTTAATCACAATTCCAATTAAAATATTATAATTCATTTAATCACTATAAGCTCTCTAATTAAACTATTAAATTAGTATATAATCTCATCACAATTTATTTCCTTAACTCCTTAATTATTTATTCAACAAATAATTAACTAAACCACATCAACTCAATAAATATTTAATATTGCAAATAAATATTTAATATTTAATATTTAATTATTTATTCAATAAATAAATAACTAAACCACATCAACTCAAATTGAACAATTATTTATTTAACAAATAATTATATTCATTAAATACTTATATAAGTCAAATAAATATTTCAAATTAAATTAAAAGAATCAGGAATGTTACATCTTTCTCCTCTTAAAAGGATTCTGTCCTCAGAATCGCAACTCAAACAAATCATTCGTTACATTCTTCCCTACTTACAAAGATTCTGTCCCCAGAATCGAAGACACAGATTAAACAAATAACTCAGGGTAATTTTTCATCATTTTATCTTCGAGTTCTCACGTAGCTTCTTCAGCGTTGTGGTTTCTCCATATCACTTTCACATAAGGTGTAACTTTATTCTTGAGCACCTATTTTTTCCTGTTAACTATCTGGATAGGAATCTCTTTATAAGATAAGTCTTTATCAAACTTCAACGGTTCATACTCGATCACGTGCTTGTAATCAGGCTTATATGGTCGTAACACCGAAATATGAAAAACATTGTGAATGTTTTCCAACTCTTGAGGTAGAGCTATCTTGTAAGCCACCTCTCCAACTCTTCGTAGCACCTCGAAGGGTCCAATAAATCTCGGACTTAGCTTTCCCTTCTTACCGAAACGAATTTTCCCCTTCAAAGGAGAAACTTTTAGGAATACATAACTTCCTACGTCAAATGCACGATCTTGCCTGTGGTGATCAGCATACTTCTTCTGTCGGTCTTGAGCTGCTACCAATCTTGTCCTGATGAGTTTGACAACGTCAGCAGTTTATTGCACTAGTTCTGGTCCTAGCAGTTGACGTTCACCGACTTCATCCCAACATAGTGGAGTTCTGCACTTTCTACCGTACAATACCTCGTAAGGCGGCATGCCGATGCTCGTGTGGTAACTGTTGTTGTAAGAGAATTCCACCAATGGTAAATGTTCTTCCCAGCTACCTTTAAAATCCATGACGCATGCTCTAAGCATATCTTCCAATGTCTGAATCGTTCGTTTGCTTTGGCCATATGTTTGTGGATGATAAGTTGTACTCATTCGTAAATGTGTCCCCATGCATTCTTGTAGTCTCTTCCAGAAATTTAACGTGAATTGCAGATCTCTATCGGACACAATTGATACTAGCACTCCATGCCTCGAAACGATCTCTTTAATGTACAATCTTGCCAACTGATCAAGATTGAATCTAATCTTTATTGGTAGAAAGTGTGCTGACTTCGTCAGTCTGTCCACTATCACCCAAATCGCATCACATCCTCTCTGAGTAGTTAGAAGACCCACCACAAAATCCATCGTGATGTGTTCCCACTTCCATTCCGGTATTTCCAACGGTTGAAGTAATCCACTAGGTCTTTGATGTTCGGCTTTTACTCTTTGACATGTCAAGCATTGCGCTACGCATTCTGCAATGCCCCTTTTCATATTCGGCCACCAAACATATCGGCGCAAATCTTGATACATTTTCGTGCTTCCTGGATGAATTGAATATTTTGAGCTATGAGCTTTGGTCAAAATTTCTTCTTTCAACTCTGGTGTTGCTGGAACCCAGATTCTTCCCTCAAACCGTAGTAGTCCTTCGGTGTCGATCTTGTATTTTGCATCACTACTTTCAATCAGATTCTCTTTAATTTTCCCACACTCTTCATCTTGTAGTTGAGCATTCTTCAATTTGTCCACTAACGTTGGACCAGCTTCTATCTGGAATAGTTGTTCATCAGATTCTTTTGAAAATTTGATTTCCAACTCCAGTTTTGTCATTGCTGAAATGAGCTCCTCCTGAGTTGTTATCAGCATCAACTTCTCCCGACCTTTCCTGCTTAAAGCATCTGCCACTACATTTGCTTTGCCCGGATGATAAAAGATTTCAGAATCATAATCTTTTATCAATTACATCCACCTTTTTTGACGCATGTTCAAATCCTTCTGAGTGAAGATATACTTTAGACTTTTGTGGTCTGTGTAGATCTCACATTTCTCTCCATAAAGATAGTGTCTCCATATCTTCAGAGCAAATACAACTGCAGCCAATTCCAAATCATGAGTCGGATACCCTTTCTCATAATCTTTTAGTTGTCTTGATGCATACGCAATAACTTTGTTGTTCTGCATAAGGACACAACCCAACCCTTTGTGTGAGGCATCACTATACACCACAAAATTTCTTGTATTATCTGGTAATGTCAACACAGGTGCCACACTTAGCTTCTTCTTCAAATCTTGGAAACTCTCTTCACATTTCTCCCTCCATACGAATTTTACAGTTTTCCTTGTCAAATTTGTTAGCGGAGTGGCTATCTTAGAAAAATCTTGAATAAATCTTCTATAATAACCGGCCAGTCCCAAGAAACTTCTCACTTCCGACGGTGTTCTTGGTTGTTCCCAATTGATCACAACTTCCACTTTTGACGGATCCACTGAAATTCCATCTTTGTCAATCACATGCCCCAAAAATTGTACACGGTCGAGCCAAAATTCGCACTTAGAGAATTTTGCGTACAGCTTTTCCTTCCTTAGTATTTCCAATGTCAAACATAAATGTTCCACGTGTTCTTCCTGAGTTTTGGAATACACCAGAATGTCATCAATAAATACCACTACAAACTTGTCTAAGAATGGTTTAAACACCCTGTTCATCAAATCCATGAACGCAGCAGGTGCATTGGTTAAACCAAAAGACATCACCAGAAACTCGTAATGTCCTTACCGAGTTCTGAATGCCGTTCGTGGTATATCCTCCTTCCTCACCTTCAACTGGTGATACCCACTTCTCAAATCTATTTTTGAAAAATATTTAGCTCCCTTCAATTGATCAAACAAGTCATCTATTCTAGGCAACAGATACCTATTCTTAATAGTGACTTTTTTTAACTCCTTGTAATCAATGCAAAGACGCATTGATCCGCCCTTCTTCTTCACGAATAAAACTAGCGCTCCCCACGGCGATACGCTTGGTTGAATATATTTCTTGTCCAGCAGTTCTTGCAACTATACCATCAGTTCCTTCATTTCTACTAGAGCCATTCTATACGGGGCCTTCGATATCGGTGCTGTACTCGGCGCTAAGTCGATCACGAACTCAATTTCTCTGTTAGGCGGAAGTCCTGGCAAATCCTCTGGAAAGACGTCTTCGAATTCCCTCACTACTGGTATTTCATCCAGTTTTACATTCTTCTTCTGAGTATCTACTATGTAAGCTAAATAGCCCACACAGCCTTGACTCAACAATTTCTTGGCCTGCATAATCGTCAGACATTTTATTTGTCTAGGCGACTTGCTACCATAAAATACTACCTTTGACGGAGTCATAAGGTTTACACACTTCTTTTGGCAGTCAATTACCGCTCAATATTTGAACAGCCAATCCATTCCCAAAATTACATCAAACTCCCCGAGTTTAATAGGAATTAAATCTACCAACAAGATATTCTCCTTAATGTTCACCCTACAGTTCTTGTATACGAATCTAACATGGATTACTTCCTTATTTGCAATTTCTATGTTCAAAGGAAAATTCAGTTCTTCTCTAGGCAACTCTAACCTCTTAGCAAATTCATCAGATATAAACGAGTAAGTAGCACCCGGATCAAATAATACATATGCATTAATATCATTGATTGGGATAATACCTGACACCACATCTTTTGATTGCACAGCATCTTGCAAAGTCATGTTGAAGGTTCTGGCTGTGGGTTTGTTTGATGCTGCAGGTCCTGCAATGGCCCATGTACTTCCATTGTTACCTCCATTACTTCTAGTTGTCACTCCCTCCTTCTTTTTAGGGCATTCACGAGCAAAGTGATCCTTGGATCCGCACGTGAAGCACGCATTCTTCTTCGGTTGAGTGCAATTTGGGGCGATGTGACCCTCCTGGCCACAATTGAAGCAAACTCATTTCCCCATCAAGCATGCACCTTTGTGAAATTTCCCGCATGTCACACATGCTTCAAACTTTTTGTTTTGCTGGTTACCCTGATGGTTTCCAGTACCCATGTTCCCATTCCACTTCCTCTTCAAGCTGTTGTTGCTGTTGTTGTTGTTTCCACTGCTACCACCTCCATTCTTTATCTCATTCTCATTCTTCTTCTTCTTTTGATCCTGATTGAACTTTGTCACTGCCTCGCCTCCACCTTCAGCGAGTACTGCTTTCTCCATCATCGCTGCGAATGTCTTCAATTGGAACAGGGAAACCCTACTGTACAACCAGGGCTTCAGTCCCTGTTCAAACCTTTTCGCCTTACGCTCGTCTGTGCTGACCTGATATGGAGCAAACCTCGCCAATTCGTTGAATTTTGTGGCATACTCAGATACCGTCATCGATCCCTTCTTCAATTCCAAAAACTGAACCTCTAACTGATTCTTCGAACTCTCTGGGAAATAGGTCTCGAAGAACAACTCTTTGAACCTATCCCAGGTCATCACTCTTGGCCCTTCACGAGTTTTATTAGCCTGCCACCAATAACTAGCTTCTACTTTCAACATGAAAGTTGCAAAAGCAGCCTTCTGATCATCCCCCATCCTAGCGACATCGAACACCTTTTCTATCTCCATAATCCAGGTCTGTACTTCGACTGGATTCATGGACCCACGAAATTCAGGTGGTCCAACCGCCTTAAACTCCTTAAACGTCGTGCCTCGGTTTTGAGGTTGATTCTGTAACGCTCCTGTTAGTAATGTCACTAGTTGTTGAACGGGATTACCACCAACATTGTCGTTATTGGTTCCTTCCGTAGTTCTCTGTCATGGTGGTTGATGTCTGGGAGGCATTTTCTATTAAAACAAAACATCTATTAGACTATTACTCAGCTTCTTTAAGTATTTTCTAATTAACTTGCCTCCATAACAGAAATAACCACATAACAAATAACACTTTGAATAAAGTAAAAACTTTTATTTATTCATCATTACTTTGAAAAACATAAAAACAATAGCATCACTGCTATTACATTCCTTTCCTGAACTACAAAAGTTTCAGGACAACATCATAATCATATCCCATAGGTTGCATAACACTTGGGATTTACAATTTATTTAACCTTTCACTCATCGTACAACAGCTACGATGTTCTATTAAGATACTTCTTGGCCCTATCACGTTCTTCTTCCATGACTCGAAACATTGTTCTGCGATCTAACACGAATGATGGCAGCGTCTCAAACTGAATCGGATATCCCATGACCCGATCTTGAGCTCGATTAATTGCGGTGTTAAATACTTTATCCATCTCTTCCATCTTCATCCTCTTTGCTTGCGTATCTCTTGTTGCTAATCTGGTTCGTTGAAAAGCTTCCTCGTAAGTATCTTCAGCTCTTGCCCTCTTAGCAGCTTTTTCTCTCAGCTTGTTCTTTAGTTTAGCGACCACTTCGATCTGTTGTTCTTTCTCTCCTTCCGTCTGTACTAGTTTCTCCTCAACCTTTGTCAGTCGTTCTTCACGATCCTGGATCTCGTCGTCCTTTTGTGTCATTGCAGTCGGTTGTTCAGCAACTATCTCTTGCAATTCCTCGACGGTATCCTGAAGTTCCACGTTGCGGTCGTAGACTTCATCGTGCATTCGAGCGGCTATCGAGGTTAGTGGAGTCTCTTCCTCCTCATCCTCGTCACCCTCATCCTCCTGTGGCAACTCAACGGGATCCTACTCATCTGTCTCCACATCAGCATCCTCATCCTCAACTACTGTGACCAACGGGGCTGACTCCCGTGGCAGTAGTTGTTCCCAAACTACCTGAATGTCGCGAGGCTCCTCCTCTATAAGCATTTGAGGTCCCTCCTCCCTAGCCTAACTGGATTCTCCGACATTAGTCATCCTGACAACAAAGTTTTTTTTAAAGTTTTAATTAATAATTATTACTACTCGACACTCACGAGTACAAAAATTATAAACACATAAGCACATAAGTGTTTTCTTACTTCTTTCTTAAAACTCGATAAGAGTTATCTCCATTATCTTTTCGAAGGTTACTTCCTAAGGATTTTTCCCCCCACCTAAGGTTTATAACCTAAAGCTTTGATACCAATCTGTGACACCCCCAAATCCTGGTACTTTATTTTCTCAAGACTTGGTGTTCACTTAATCAAAACTTTCATTTCTAACTACCCAATCATAATAAAATTGAATAATAAAAAACTGCCCATACAGGATTAAACTTAAATAAAAATATCCCAGATTATCTAACCTTTAATTACAAACATTTAAAGGCGGAATTTAAAATCTATTACATCACATCATATTTAAAAGTCTGTTATCATAATGATAAAGATAAAATTACAAGTCTTCATCACTTGTACATTTTTCCCTTTCCTTTAGTAGACGAAGGTTCACCTACCTTCTCTTCTTTAACTGCAATGAGTTTATAAATATGCAAGAGTGAGCAAAACAATTGCTCACTGGATATAATATGGAATCAACATGAGTATAACAATAAGAACTGTCGAAATAGGCTCATCAAAACTGAATAGTACTCTATCAATAATATTCAGAAACTGAAATCCCAAAATATGGAAAATATACATCACTGAGGGTCGTAAGACCATGAACTACGTCCACAGTTAGAAGAAATCTTTCAACTCTAACTTTAACAGTCATAAGACTATAAGGACCTCTTACTTAGGGGGATCAGCCCTTCGTACAATGTATTGTGCACAACCATTTCAACGCTAAGCGTAAACCTCTATTAAAAGAGTTGTTCATCTCAGTATTTAGAATACAAGTCCGCACCAAAGTAAGTTTGGTTTGGATAAGTTTTCAAGAAAATTTGGAATTCAACGAACATCAACTAAGGAGTAGTTGAATAAAACTAATAACAATATACTACAGAATAATCGTAATTGAATCAATCATAGTAGACTAAAGTCATGCTTTAGGAATAATCTAATAGCATATAATTTGAATAACTATAGCATACCTTGCTTGAACAATACTAAGCTAAGGTTAATTAGAATTAAATATTAAGCATACATAGCAATTTGAACGATAGAAATGTTCGACATTAGTATATATAGTTGTGCATTATAAACCACAAGTTAAATACAAGAATAACTTGCTCTAGAATAACTTACATCATTATATTGTAATCGAATTGAAAATAGTACTTGAATTAACAAGATAATAGATTAGAAAACTTGCACAATTGTAAAAATAGAGTTAAAGAACTTTCCTTGCACGTAGATTAAACCGAATCAATACGAATCACAATATCCTATAAACATATGTCATCATGACATAGTTAGCCATTACCACTTTACAAACATAACTAAGTACGTTCATCATTTAAAATTGGATTTTTAATCACATAACCAAGTTATAACACAAGTTAGTCTTTAATAACATAATTATTCATAGTATAGAAATACTAAAATCAACATTTTACAGTCCTACTATCATCACATAATGTTTCTTAAAATTTCGTGTACAAAAAGTACACTGTCAGACCATTCTGCTAACTCGCGCTGCGGCGCCACAGTTTACATTGTGGTTCGCGCTGCGGCGCTGAGTTGGTGTTGCGACTCGGGTCATAGGCCATTGGTTGGTGCTGCAGCGCGAGATTTGTACTGCTGGGCCGCTCTGCGGCGCCAGACTCAAGAATCTGGCGACCAAGCTTGGTAACAGTATGAACAAAAGCCAAATTGTCCTAAAAGCTCGAATCTAATAGACTGATTAACATGTAATACACATATATATACTTCATATAAACATATTGTGAAGACTTCTAACATGATTATACTCATAAAATAACATAAACATCAAAGTTACAACATCCAATTTTATTGTTTTTGGCAAAAACTCCATTGTTGATATTTTTTATGAAAATCAGCACTGTGATTTTGTTTTTCAATCAAAACAGAAATTTCAAAACATCATAGTTATGATTTTACATACTCTATCAATTTCCAAAATCAACTTATCAATTTAACAACTAATTAAACCTTAATTCTATTTTAAACTAAGCCATGTTCACATATATATTTTTATGTAAACACTGTAATATACTTTCTTCCACAAAACACATACATACATGAATTACTATATCAATAATCATATATAAACTCATGGAATAACCTTATAATCAATAATCATACAAAACTATATACATAACAACAATTTTTTTTTATTTTATAACAATTTCATAGAGAACTTTTTGGAAGAAGAAGAAAACTAACTTTTTAAAGAAAAGATTAAGCTCCTACTGTGACGCCTCCAAAATTAGATATACATCACCCATCTTGGGTCGTCAGATACATGATACAAAATACAAATACAATTTACTAACACAACTGTCGTGTACAATACGACAAAACATAACTATGAGTTTGAATATGATTATTGTCTACTAAAGACTATACAAACTCAAAAGGAGTCCTCATTACAATTATTGTCACACTATTTAATAGAATAGTGAGGACTACTAATACTATCATCTGGTCCATCACCCCGTTCCCCGACTCGTCCCAGCTATATTCTCACTTCCTGAAGAGAACAATGAAAGAAAGGGTGAGCTCAACTAGCCCAATAAGAAATATTATGACTAAGATAATGCAGAATAAATTATCATTAGCCTTCAACAGTGTTAAACTGATAAAATATAATGAACATCAAGTTTAACTGCAGCGGGACAAGCAATCCATTAAAAGAGTCAAGTAGAGAATAAAATCTACTATCTTCTATGATTTAAAAGGTTTTTCAATACTGTTATCGCTGGGACTCGGCTTAATAAAATAATCCACATCATCGAATCACCCCTGCACTACGGCCAAGGATATTCGTGTATTCATTAATGGTCATGATCATGCCAACAACTGTCCATCAATGCACTACGGGCCAATGAGGATTTTTACCACTTCATTTGTAACATTACGGTCATGATTACACCGAATAATCCCTGGTTATAATTATACCAAGTCCATCTATGCATTACATGCCATAGATGACTTTCAACATTTTATAAACATGAGGATGATGACAATGATATAAGAATTCAATAAAACAAGTTCAAGAATTAATTTATCCAAGAATTAACAACGTCCAAATTGTCAACATGATACTGCTTTGTGGAGTAAAATTCAAGAATGCTTAGAAGAATATTTTCATGAAAAGATACTGGATGAACCACAATTATCAAGGATATTCCACTAATTTCATGGAGTATAGAAGTTAAAACTTAACCAACTGAGTATAATAAAGAATGGAATAACAAAAGAAATCACCCGACATGCGATAGACCGCACAGACAGGTTATTCTAACAGAATAATAAATAATGGAACCAGGTCCGGCGTAAACGTACAGACAGGATATTCCGATAGAATAATAAATAATGGAACCAGGTCCGGCGTAAACGCACAGACAGGATGTTCCGACAGAATAATAACAAGACGGAACCAGGTCCGGTGTAAAACACACAGACAGGATGTTCCAACAGAATAATAATTAAAACGGAACCAGGTCCGGTGTAAAACACACAGACAGGATGTTCCAACAGAATAATAACAAGACGAAACCAGGTCCGGTGTAAAATACACAGACAGGATGTTCCAACAGAATAACAAAAGAATGTCACCAAGTATAGGGTAGACTGCGTATACAGGTTATTCCAACAGAATAATAAGAAATGGAATAACAACAGTTCTCTTCATGAATAAGAAAGAATAACACCCCTTACCGTTTTAAAGAAGAACTAAAATAAGAAAGTAGTTAAGTAGCAGAATACTTTTCTTCTCTCTCTCTCTCTATAGTTTCTCTCTCTAGAGTTCAGTGAATTCGTAAGAAATAATAAAGGAATGAGCTGCTATTTATAAAAAAATAGAATGCATAGTAACTAATCCATGAACGGTCCAGATTGATTACTTTAATCTGACGGTCCATATTTAAAGAAAAATCTTTTAAATAAAATATAATATATTCTATTTATAGAATAACTTTAATAAAGTATTCTGTTTTATATAAAAAGATGTTTCTGTTTTATTACGTTAATAATACGAATAAAACAAAACTTCATTATCGCTAAATAATTCATATTATTAACTGACAATAATTGAATCAAACTGAGTGACTTCTCACATAAGCATTAATAATCAATACGGTGTGCTACTATGCAACCACACGTATTACTGTACTTTTACTACCGAGTAGTTCAACAGAATCAATGGTAAAACTTCTGCCGTTATTTTTAATAAAATATTTTTGTCGTTTTCTCAATCCGATAATAATTCTGTTGTGGGGTCCACCAATGATTGTGCCGTTGTACGAATATTCCCTGTTAAAACGAATATTCCCCGACCAATCGAATATTATATAACAACTTGCGTACTTTGTAAAATTTATAAATATTACCCACAACTATAACATTATATCAAATTAACTCCATAATATTCAAAAATGATATTTATAGAAAATTCATCTTTATTTATAAAAGTTGGGGTCTTACACCGACCTTTGATAAAGAAGATGATGGTTATTCTCAAGCTTCTTCTCTCCAATTCCTTTCTCAAAAACCTGTTAGAATCACTCAATTTCTCTCTAGAGTTTTCTAAAATTTTTCTCTGTTTCTTCAACTGAGCTTTTCTCCCAACTCAACTCTAACTTACGTAATAAAAATATAACGTATATAGTAATAATTATATAATATAACTCTAGATATAATGATATCAGTTGTATAAGTTTTAAAAATCAAAAGCCATAAGGCTTGTTTGGTTAAATAACTAAAAATAACCCATTAATCCTTATTCCTTATTTGGTAAAACACAATTAGATTAAAGACTTAATAGGCATTAGGCCTTTTTTGGCAAAACTGAATTAAACTCCCTTAATTTATTTTAATAACTCCTTTATAACAAGGTTATTTGTCGCACTTCTATTAAATTAAATAATCACTTTAATTAATTCAAATACTAATCTATTAAATTACTTTCACACATAAATCATTATCACATTATTATAATTTCCTCTATAATTTTATTCAACCAACTAACACTTTATTTTAATCACAATTCTAATTAAAATATTGTAATTCATTTAATCACTATAAGCTCTCTAATTAAATTATTAAATTAGTATATAATCTCATCACAATTTATTTCCTTAACTCTTTAATTATTTATTCAACAAATAATTAACTAAACCACATCAACTCAATAAATATTTAATATTGCAAATAAATATTTAATATTTAATATTTAATATTTAATTATTTATACAACAAATAAATAACTAAACCACATCAACTCAAATTGAACAATTATTTATTCAATAAATAAATATATCCATTAAATACTTATATAACTCAAATAAATATTTCAAATTAAATTAAAAGAATCTGGAATGTTACATTGACCATCAAAGAAGGTAAGGAAGTGGCCCTATCATACAAATTGGATTTTCCTTACACAAACAATGAAGCAGAATATGAGGCGTTCATACTAGGATTATTGGCGGCTCAAGAAATAGGAGCCAAACATCTTAAAGTAAAGGGAGATGCAAACCTTATAGTGAAATAAATAAGAGGCCAATTCGGAGTGAAGGAACCTATCTTGGCGCCATGTCGAACTGTAGCACAAAAAGTGATGGAGGCTTTCAAGAAGGTGGTGATTGAATACGTGCCAAGAGGATAAAATAAACAACCTAATGCACTAGCAACAATAGCGTCTCGAGTATATGTCCAAGGAGAGGACTTGGATTGAAGGTAATGAAGAGAACCCTCCCAACCACGGTGCTAGACTTGTTCCCCAAAGACATGATAGATGATTGGAGACATGACATCTCCTATCAATTTCAAACAAAGGAAGGAATAATACCAATCGTGGAGCAACAGAAGTACAACATTATCAAAGGTGTCTTGTATCACAAAGAAGTAGATGGTGTATTGACACGATGCTTGGGGAGGTATGAAGCAAATAGAGTCTTCCATTAGGTGCATGATGAGAACTACGGATTGGCAGACATAGGCTTGTATCGTAGGATGCAACGACAAGGGTATTAATGGCCCGAAATGAAGAAGGAAGCAGATGCCCTACAACGCTAAGAATACCCTCAGGAGGAGGAATGCGCCCTAATTGATGACATAGCGGATTGGCAAATCCCTTATATGGAGTTCTTTTAAAGCGGGAATCTTCCGACCGATAAGAATGAGGCAATTATAATAAAGAGGAAGTCACAACGATTCTTCTTGCAAAATGGAGAATTGTTTAGAAGAGGGTTCAATGGCAAGCCCTTACGGTTAAGGCTATAAACGAGCCAACACAGTTCGACTCGAAAAAATAAGAGTGAGACTCGGATTCGTTAATAATATGAATCAAATCTGAGCATTAAAAATAGTTCGAATAAAAATATGAGTAGAATCTGAGTAAAGTTATACTCGACTCGTTTAAGATTCAAACTACTCGAATTTTTTATTGTGATTCGATACATACTCGGTTAATACATATTCGATTAGATGTTCGATACATTCTCTTATAATATATACAAATTTAAATCAAATTAGGATAATTATTTATTATTTTGTTTTATTTTTATTTTTAATTATGATTTTATATTTGTAAAGTGTAATAATAAATATATTTTTTTATTTTTAAGTAAAATAACAAATTCAATTTATAATTATATTTATTATAAAATTAGTTATTATGTGGAGACTCGAATTCGAGCTTGAATTTAAAGCTCGCGAGTAGTTTGAATAAATATTCAAGTCGAGTCGGATCGAATTCGAGTCGAGTCGAGTCGAATCTGAGTATGATTTTTCAAATATAATTCAAATTCGAGCCGAATTCGAGTACAAATTTATCATTTCGAGTCGAATTCGAATAGCTCTCTGTTCGCCCCGGTTCGACTCGTTTACACCCTTACTTATGGTGTTGGGAACTAAGCAAAGCCAAATATTTTGGCTACCAAATGCACAAGGATGAACACCAAGGGGGAGCCAAGTTGTACAAACAGCTTATCGATCATGATTACTACTGGCCAAAGATGGAAGGAGATTGTCTAAAATTTGTTAAAAAGTGCCACATTTGTCAAATACATGGAAACTTGATCCATGCTCCTGCCGTAGATTTACGAACCTTAGCAACACCATGGCCCTTTCATACATGGGGAATGGATCTTATATGTCTTGTTCACCCTAATTCTAAGGGTAACATCTGGATTTTAACTGCCACCGAGATGTACACAAAATGGGTGGAAGCAATACCCTTGAAGAAGGCTACGGGACCAGCAGTGACAAATTTTATCAAGGAGCACATCATTTGCCATTTCAGGATCCCGAAGATCATTTTGTTGGATAATGGAACTCCCTTCATTAATAGGGACATCAAAAATCTGATGGAAAGATACAGGCTGAAACTCTATAAATCATCACCCTACTACCCGAAAGGCAACGGACAAGTAGAGGCTACAAACAAAACCTTGATTAAAATCTTATCAAAAATCCTAGACGATCATCCGAAGTCATGGGCAGAACAACTACCAATAGCGTTATGGGCATAACGAACTTCAAAAAGAAATCCTACAGGTAAAACCCCATACGCTTTGGTTAATGGTGAAGAAGCTATCTTGCCAGCCGAAATAGAAATACCTTCGGCTCGAATGAGACTTCGAAGCTTAGTCGAGAAAGAGAATCGACCAACCAACCTGGAGGCCTTAGTTGAATTATGAGACAAGGCTAAAGAAAAGCTTGAACGGTACCGCGAAAGACTGCGACGACAATACAATACTGCGGTGGTACCATGATAAATTTTGGTGGGAGACCTGGTGCTCAAAACGGTAACTCAAGTCATGAGGGGGAAACCAACCACCAAATTTAACCTAAAATGGGAAGGCCCGTATAGGGTACGAGAGATCTCCGAAAGTGGGTATTGCAAGATATCTCGCGTGGGATCAAATGTTGTCTCAGTCCCATTAAACATGAAGTGGGTAAAGAAGTATTATACATGAGAAGAGCATCAAAAAAAGTTATACTTTCAACTTTAAAAGTAATCGAGGCACCTGATTATCAGCCCTCGGATCAAAAAGTTATACTTTCAACTTCAAAAGTACTCGAGGCACCAGACTAATAGCACTCGAAAGTTATACTTTTAACTTCAAAAGTGATCGAGGCACCTGATTAACAGCCCTTGGAAGTTACACTTTTAACTTCAAAAGTGACTGAGGCACCTGAGTATAAGCTCTCAACCCCGAAAGTTACACTTTTTCTTTAAAAGTGGCGAACATTATGATTTATTCGACAAAAGCAAGAAAATTATACTTTATCTCTAAAAGTGGCAAACATTATGCTTTCGTCGACAAAAGCAAGATTTATTATATGAAACGTTGTGCTTTTGGTAAAAAGCAATTTGATTATCAATGAACTAACAAACTTTCACTTATACTTGAATGTTTTTTTTTAATTTCTTAAAAAAATTATAAATTCAAGTGTTGGTTTGTGGAAAATATATATACATGTTTTTGACAAAATTCATGTTTACTTGTTTATAATACCTATTGTTGTCTTGAAGTGTTAATTTGAATAACTTGAGATTCAATGATAAATATTGAGTTTCAAAGAATCATTCAAATTAAAAGCAATCAACAAGGTTAAAGAAACTACATTTTGATAAATGAAATATGTGTAAATGAGTTTCTGAAACAGGAAATCGAAAAAAAAACTACTACAGTAAGTTATGATTTAAAGGCCAAGACATATCAAATTGAAGCGGTGGCATAGCTAAAGCTTCCAAGTCAGCAATGGCAGCATCTCGAATCTTAAGATTTGCAGATTTCAGCTTCTTAACATGTCGGGTAGTTGACTCTAAGTCCCGTCGCTGGCACTCTACATCCTAAAACTTGGCCTCTAGATCCCAAAGCCGGCCCTCTAAATCTTGAGACTGGATCTTCAATTTTTTTGTGACTTCGTCAAGCTTAGAAAGCTGCACTGAAAAGGATTCATCTTCACACTTACATACATCAACCTCCGAACGTAGTGCAACAAGATTAAAACTTGACTTGAGAAGATCCAGCCTAGTACGAAAAGGAGACATGTTAACACCCACGACTGCAAGGTCGTCTACATAATCGCTAAACTGCATCAAGTCCTCGACTCGCAATGAATATAAAGAAAGAGTGTGCAACCCAGGAACAAGGCATGCGAGCTAATCTAGGAATAAGGTATGGGAAGAAACCGCATTAATAATCAGTCGGTCAAGTATCTGCAGGAACCAAGATAGGAGACACTCCAGACTTTCCTGACTAGAAGATGATATCTAGAAACCTCTCCAAGAAACAAGATCCCCATTTGGATTGAAGGAAGATATGGCATGAGCTACTTTAGAGGCCACCATAGAATTTGTCAAGACAAGGGATGGAGGAGCTGAAAGATGATGTATGGCTAATGATTCCTCGAAGCCTTGGCCACCTGGAGGATAACCAAGGTCACTATATGGCGAGTGGGCAACATCCGGATGGAGAGCATCAAATAAAGCGAGTGCCTCAACAAGCAAAGGCAAATCTTTCATCTTCTCGCTCTGAAAAAAAAATGTCAAAGTAAAATATATTATATATAAAAAAAGGGAAACTCAAGAAAAATCATATGGTGATTAAAGAAAGATACTTACAATATAGTTAATGGAAAAAGAGTCTGGAGATGCCACAGAAAGGGGAATGTCATTCAATCCACTCAAAGTACCATCAATAATGCCCTCCCGAGCAATCACCAACTTGGTAGAATCCTTTTAGGGAGGATGCACATCACCAATAGTTTCATAATGATTCTCCCTCGGGGAAGTAAGAGTCTCATCAACATTTTCAGGCCCATCATGTGGAAAAGTCATAGGAAGGTTTGAAGAAATTGCTGTATCACCCACAACAAGACTCGAGCTCACATCAGATAAAGTATCCTTCGCATCAAGACTAACACAATCATCGCGAGGAGTAGATGACTCAATATCTATAAGGATAGGTTGAGGAGGCTCGCAACTAATGGAAGCCGCTGCGACCGCCTCATTTGTAGTACTATACATAAACCCAAGAGGAACGTCATCATCATCATCTTCATCGACCTCTGTAATCTAAAAATCAAGGAAATAATTACCCATGGAAATATGGAAGCAGTTATACAAGGGATGAAAGAAAAATGAGAATAGCATGACAAAATTACCAAACTTCTACGGCGCTTCTTGATCGGATCCTCGGCTGCTGGCATACTAGAATCAATATTATCAAGAGGGAATTTTTCCAATGGCTTTATGATAAGCCTAATAGGAGGAGGACTGACTGGAACCACAACAGAAGCAATAGAAGGAGCAACCTCAGAATCAATAGCAGTAGCTGCTCTCATTTTAGAGCGAGTAACTCTCATTTCCTCAACATCAGAGGATCCCTAGGGAGGTACTGGAGGAGACACCTGGTGGAAGACTCCTGGAAGTAGTGGGAGCCTGTGTGGAAAAAGTATTCAGATTATCTTAAGGAGGAATGTCTACTAACTGAGGAAGAGAAGACTTAGGCATCAAAACCTTGATGAGTGGGTTTTATACCTACGAATCAACCTCTAATTCGACCCTAAACTATGCTAATTTGTTATTTTTCTGATTCGTTTTACTTGTTTAGTGTTATTTTTATGTTTAGGTATGGTGGCATAGCATTTGGGCTGAAAAGGTGGGTTCGTGGCTAAAGTGGGCAAGAAAATGAGCAAAAGTTGGACCATCTGCAGAATACACCCCCGTTGGGGCGGACATTATAGAGGCAAAACCCCCGCCGGGGCGGGGGTACGGGAAAGGCAGACTCCTGTCTGAACTGTAATACTGCAGAGACGTGAAGGAATGAGGTTGACATAGTTTGGAACTGTAATTGGCGTCGAATTATGGTCAGAATACGTGTCCTTGGCAGGATATTAACAAGAAACAACAAGATAGATTTCATCATACAATCGATTAGCAATTGGAAGCCTTAATTTGGAGAGATAGTATTGGAGGAAGGATTGAAGGTCTAAGTCATGATAATTGCAAGTTGGAGCTAAGGAGAAGGGTGGTTCTGGATTTATTCTCTTTCTTTAATTCAATAATTATAATTGGGATGATGATTACTTTGATGATTTTAGTTTTTAATTTATTTGTGATGAACTAATTTACTTATTAGGCTTATGACGAATCTTATGGTTGAACGATGATTATGTAGTTTTGAATTTCAGTATAATAATCTATCTTTCAGTTTATCTATAGTGATTTGTGCTTTAATTTATGAATTGTTTGATCACCAATTCTATGTGAAATTGTATGGAGTCGAGAGAGAAAATATGAATCTAGACTTAGTCATTATAGCATGTGTTCTTGAATTATGTGATTGAATAGAATCTTGATGAATGTTAGGGTAGAGATATGCTTAACAACGCATGTAATCGGATAGAGAACTTGAACTTAAACCTTGTTTGATTGTAATTCACATAGAGATATAATGAGTTAGTTGATTAAGGTGTTTAGCTTAATTCTATCTAATTTGTGGATTTAAGTTAAAATGGTATTAGTGCATCGAGAGGTGGCTAGTTCTACTTGAGTGTTCTTGATTAATAAATTGGGGTTGTGAATTGAACTGAAATAAGGTGTAATAATCGAAGTGATACTTAAAGTGAAGTCGTAAGCCTAATTCTCCATTATTTACGTGGAATTATAGTTTTTGAATTTGTTGATTACTTAGTATTTTTATGTTTTTAGTTTTAATAGTTATAATCATTGAATTAGATAGTTTGATAACATTTGGATTAATATAAAGCTGGTAATTATTAGGATTAATTTCATACTAGTCTCTATGGGAACGATACTTAACTTATCAGTATATTACTTGTTTACCACGTACACTTGCGTGTGAGCGTATTTAGATTTTACCTAACAAGTTTTTGGCGCCGTTGCCGGGGACTTTAGTATAGATTTTAATATTTTTCAATATCAGTTTAATTAGTCTAGTATTACTTAAACATTTTTCTTTTGTTTTGTTATTTCTTATTTCAGGTTCTTGAAGTCAGTCTATGCAAACTCAGTCTAAAAACCCAGACTTGCTTCCTTTTGAGGACGATATCTAGAAATGGTTTCAAAGGCTAAGTAAGTGGATAAAGGACACAAGGGAAAACTTTAAGAATTCTGAGACAGAAGAAATAATGGCTGCAGAAGACCAGAAAGTGCTGAGGGATTATGTTACTCCTAAGGTGACCGAACTTTAGTCGAGTATCACCAGGCCGGCGATTGCTGTAAATACATTTGAGATTAAGCTTGGGACTATTCAGATGATTCAGAATTCAGTTCAGTTTGGGGGACTAGCCAATGACGATCCGAATGAACACTTGGTCAGCTTTACGGAGATATATGACACCTTTAGATACAATGAGGTGTCGGATGAAGTAGTCAGACTTCGCTTGTTCCCATTCACCTTGCGGGAGAAAGCGAAGAGTTGGTTACATTCTCTACCATCTGGATCAATAACTCCTTGGGAAGACCTTGCTCAGAAGTTCCTGGCTAAGTTCTTTCCACCAGCTAAAACTATAAAGATGAGAAACGAGATCACCATGTTTGAGCAACAGCATGAGGAGTCTTTATATGAGGCATGGGAACGGTACAAGGAAGTGCTCAGAAAATGCCCTCATCATGGACTCCCCAAATGGCTGCAGATGAATACATTTTATAACGGGTTGAATGGGAATCTCAGGACTAGTATAGATGCAGCTTCGGGTGGAGCGTTTATGACCAAGAGTTATGAGGAGGCATATGAGTTAGTTGAAACTATGGCATCTAATAACTACCAGTGGCTTACAGCAAGGATGACACAACCTAAGGTAGCTGGGGTATTAGAGGTAGACGGAGTAACAGCGTTGGCGGCACAAATTGCTGCCTTATCAAAGAAAATGGATACTCTGACGGGTGAACAACCACAACAGGTGGCATATGTTTTCGAGTTATGTGAATGAGAACATCATACAGAACAATGTACCATCAACCCAGCATCGGTTCAATTTGTGGGCAGCTACAATAGGCTTCCGTAGAACATGTATCAGAATGCCTACAACCCATGGAATAGGAACCATCCTAACTTTTCATGGAGTAACAATCAAAATCAACAAGCTCCACGACCATCCTATCCCTTGGAGTTTCAAAATCAGAATCAACAGGCCGCTCCATAACATGAGAAAAAGTCAGATTTGGAAGAGCCACTATTAAAGGATATAGCAGGCAATGAGGTGGCCATGAAATCGCAAGCGGCAACAATAAAGAACTTGGAGAATCAGATGGGACATCTTGCACTGACTTTGAACAACATGCCTCAAGGGACGTTGCCTAGTGATACAGAAAAGAATCTGAGAGGAAATCACGAGCAATGTAATGTGATTACATTTAGGAGTGGTAAGGAGTTGAATTCTAACTTGGACAGAAAAATAAGTACAGATGATGATTGTGAGAATCAAGGGAATGAATTAGATAGGCAATCTAAGGAGAAAGTGGTGGCCAAGTAAAAGGAAGAAAAAGATAATAAAACTACACCACCTGTACCTTTTCCTCAAAGGCTAGAAAGTCAAAAGTTAAAGGATCAATTTTCAAGGTTTATGGACATATTCAAATAATTGCACATCAATATTCCATTTGCCGAAGCACTTGATCAAATTCCACGTTACGTTAAATTCATGAAAGAAATACTTTCGAAGAAACGCAAGCTCAAGGACTTCGAAACAGTGGCGTTAACTGAAGAATGTAGTGCAATACTGTAGAAAAAGCTTTCTTCCTAAATTGAAAGATCTGGGAAGCTTCACAATTCCGTGCGCAATTGGCAATCAAGATGTAGGAAGAGCTCTATGCAATCTAAGAGCAAGTATAAATCTTATGCCACTATCCATTTACCGAAAACTGGGATTAAAGGAAGAAAAACCAACCAACATCAGTCTACAGCTCGTAGATAGATCATTAACATATCCACTAGGAATAGTTGAAGACGTGTTAGTGAAGGTTGACTCATTGATCTTTCCAGCTGATTTTATGGTGTTAGATTTTGAAGAAGATAAGAACATCCCTATCATTTTGGGATGACCATTCCTTGCGATTGGACGAACACTGATTAACGTGCTTAACGGAGAACTAATTATGAAAGTGTTCGATCAGGTAGTGAAGGTGAAAGTGTTCAAGGAAATCCCGATCCCGACTGAAAAGGAAGAGTGTGAGTTACTCGAGGAATCTAAACGTTTCAAATTCGGGGATTGCAGAGAGGGTGGTGGTCTTAAGTCACTAATTGAGGATAAGAAATCAACTTCATTCTCAAACATGCAAGTGAACGGGCATGCAATACAACGATGTTGGTTATGTGCTATAAACAAATAGCATGCCGCGGATATCCCAACTGATCCAGGATACCATAGGGAGTAGTCAGGCTGAAAGACTTAGCACTTATTGGGAGGCAATCCAATTTTACTTTTATTCTCAGTATTTTTACGTACGCTAATTAATTCATAGTTTAGAGTATAAGTTAGTTTAAAGTAAGTTATTTTGGTTTATCAAGTAGTTAACGAGTTATGCTCTATAGTAAATTCAACCTTCAACGTTCAATGTTCATGTTGTTATCTTAAATTTATAAATTTTTGGTGTTTCAGGTACTTGGTAAGTGCATGAATATGTGTTAGATGCGAAGAATTGGAAAAATCAAATGCAACTACAGTGTACCCCCCCTCTGGGGCGTGCAATTAACAAGGGACACCCCCGCCGGGGCGAGCATATGTAGCTTATTACCCCCCGTCGGGGCGGGGGTATAGAAACATGAAGAGTTTCGTTCAGCAGTTACAAACATTTAACCCATCTTCCCCATTACTTCTCTCAATACCGGCTCCTATACTCCCATTACCCACAATTTAGTCACACGAAAGCCCACTAACCCACAACAATATCTACACTACCTCTTCTCTATAAATCTAAGACCTAACTACACCTCATCTTCATCCCATTCCATACAATTTTAGCCATAATAGAGCTTGGATTCTTCTAGTTCGGGTTTCACAAGAAGGAGAAGTACTTCAATTGGTTTCATCCACTACATCTATACCACCATTGAAGAAGAAAGCAGTGCAATCAACATAATTAACAAGGGTAAATTCTTGTGCTAATCACTATTCAAAGTTGTTTACCATAGTTGGGTTACAGTGGTTAAATTTGGGAGTCTAGTGAGTCTTGCACACCAAGTGTTCGACGATTTGTTTAAGTTAAGTTTTGGGGGGGGGGGATTTTGGCGGGAGTTCATCCATTCCAGTATCATGGCACCAAAACCAGCATCGAAGTGATAGCTAGGCGAGAGTTCTGGGTCTACACCACCGACTCAGGCCTTTGACAGAAAAAAGTTCGTTAATGCCAACGCCACCGATCGCTACGATTATTTAGCGACCAAGGCACTAACCCTAGAGCGCGGCTTGTGTGACACCCCCAAAATAGGTATACATCACCCATCTTGGGTCGCCAAATACATGATATAGAATTCAAATACAACTTAATTATACAACTATCGTGTAACATACGAAAAAACATAAGCTGAGAATTTTAAAACGAATATTGTCTCCACACTCAATGGAGTCCTCATTATAATTATTATCACACTATTTCACAGAATAGTGAGGACTACTAATGCACCATCTCGGACCATTACTCCGTTCCCCGACTAGTCCCAGCTATGTTCTCATTTCTTAAAGAGAACAATGAAAGCAAAAGGATGAGCTCAACTAGCTCAGTAAGAAATATTATGACTAAGATAATGCAGAATAAGTTATCGTTAGCCTTCAACAATGTTAAACTGACAGAATATAATCGACAACAAGTTTAACTGCAGCGGAACAAGCAATCCATTAGAAGAGTCAAGTAGAGCATGATATCCACTATCTTCAATGATTTAAAAAGTTTTTCATCAACTTTATCGCTGAGACTCAGCTTAATAAATAAACCACATCATCGAATCATCCCTGCACTACGGACCAAGGATATTCATGTAATCATCAATGATCATGATTATACCAAATAATCCCTGGTCATAATCATACCAATCAACAGTCCATCTATGCACGTAAGCCAAATATAACTTTCATCACAATATAAACATGAGGATGATAACAATGATATAAGCATTCAATTAAATGAAAGCAAATGATAAATTTTAAATATTTATAATTTAATTTATCCAGAATTTAATAATGTCCAAATTGTCAACATGATACTGCTTTGTGGAGTAAAATTTAAGAATAATATCCATGTATTAAAAATATTTTGGACAAAAAAAAAATCAATTTTTTGGGTGAATAGTAACCCGTGAATAGTAACTCGTGAATAGTACTCCGACATAAAAAATATCACAAATACTCGAGTGATTAATATTTGAGTGAATAGTAATTAGGTGAATAGTAACACGTGAATAGTACTCTGGCGTGAAAAGTACCCCAAATATCCGAGTGAATAATATTATAGTAAATAGTAATTGGGTGAATAGTAACCCGTGAATAGTACCCCAGGTGAAAATATTGATATTTAATAAGAATGTTCAGATCAATATTCCAATGAAACGATACTGGATGAAGCGCAAAACTCAAGGATATTCCACCAATTTCAAAGATTATTGAAACAATACTTACCATAGTAAGTTTAGATTTAAGAATATGAAAAGAATTATCATATGAAAACTTTAAATGGATTTTCACCTGTCATACGGTACGTAATCCGCGTAGACAGGTTATTCCGACATGTCAAAGGATGAATATGAAAAATAGTATTCCTTATGAATACGAAAGAAATAATACCCCTTACCTTAGTAGAAGACTGGATACTGCAATAGTGAAGTAGCAGAATACTCTTCTTCTTGCTCTTTATAGTTTCTCTCTCTATAGTGTCTCTTGTGAATCTCAGTGAATTGGTGAGAATGAAAGAAGAATTAAGCTTCTATTTATAGGAGAATGGACTAAATAGTAACTTATTCACGAACGGTCCAGATTGATTTACTATTAGAACGGACGGTCCATATTGATTACTATTAAAACCACAACTGACGGTCCAGATTGATTCACTTTTAAAATCACCACCGACGGTCTAGATTGATTACTTTTAAAACCATCACCGACGATCTAGATTGATTACTTTTAAAACCACCATCAACTGTCCAGATTGATTTACTATTAAAACCACCATCGACGGTCTATATTGATTTACTATTAAAACCACTATCAATGGTCCAGATTGATTTACTATTAAAACCACCACCAATGGTCTAGATTGGGTTTACTTATTACACTTTGGTACCCCTAAAGTTTTCTAAGTTTGCATTATTTCCCTCTAACTTTTGTAATTCACTTATGTTCAATAAACACATTCTTAATACTTCAACAATTATTCATCATTAATATTATAACTCACAATATTTAACAACCGGATCATTTCCAGGAAAGAGGGGGCTTTCCAATAAGGATTTCTCCCTATTGGAGCGCAATTAGGTGACCAAACCTCTCTTCGACAGAACTTTCTAGACATTGTCAATATTGCAAATAATAATATGAATAACTTTGTTGTCTAATTATTGATTTAATAATAAAAAATTTTATGCAGATGACAATGTGACAATAATTGAATCAAATAACGTGAGATACTATGCAACAATTACTGTAACAATAATTGAGTAAACTGAGTGGCTTCTTAAGTAAGCATCAAAAATAAATACCGTGTGCTACTATGCAACCACGTGTATTACTTTATTTTTACCACTGGGTACTTCAACAGTTTAACGATAAAACTTTCGCCATTATTTTATAAAAAGATATTTTTGTCGTTTTCTAACTACGACAATTCTTCTGTTGTGGGGTCCACCAATGATTGTACCGTCGTACGAATATTCCCTGTTAAAACGAATATTTCCCGACCAATCGAATATTCCCCGACACAACGAATATTTTATATCAACTTGCTTACTATGCAAAATTTTCAAATATCACCCTTAACTTTAACCTTTTATCAATTTAACCATTTATTAAATAGAATAATAATTATAAGAAAATTAGATACTTTGATTTCATATAATTCGGACTCTTACAACCTCTCCTCCTTATGAAATATCGTCCTCAAAATTGGTATACGTATCTGGTATGACGAAGAGGTGAACATACTTTGATTTCATTTCAGATTCTAACTCCCAAGTCATTTCCTCAACATCGTGGTTTCTCCATAAAACTTTGACTTGAGGTATAATCTTGGAGCGTAGAATATGCTCTTTTTTATCAAAGATTTTAACAGATACCTCTTCATACGTTAAATCTTCCGCTAGTTCGTCCGGTTCTAACTCAATAATGTGGTTCGGGTCTTCCACATATTTACGTAACATATATATGTGAAAAACGTTATGAACACAAGACATACTTGGCAGTAAGGCGAGTCTATAAGCCACAGTTCCTACTTGATCTAGGATTTCGAATGGACCAATGAATCGAGGATTGAGCTTTCCTCTCTTTCCAAATCTCGTAACTCCCTTCCATGGAGCAACACGTAATAACACATGTTCTCCAATATTGAATTCTACGTCCTTCCGATGAAGATCAGCATAACTCTTTTGTCGATCTTGTGAGGTTTTTATATGTTGCCAGATCATTTGAATCTTTTCCGTAGTCATGCGTACCAATTCCAGTCCTAACAACATTGCTTCACCCACCTCGTCCCAACATACTAGAGAACGACACTTTCTTCCATACAACGCCTCAAATGGAGCCATGTCGATACTTGCTTGATAATTGTTGTTGTAGGAGAATTTCACTAATGGCAAGAACTTGTCCCAACTTCCTTTGAAATCAAGGACATAGAGTCTTAATAAATTCTCAAGAGTTTGAATAGTCCTCTTTGACTGCGCGTCCGTTTGAGGATGATATACCGAACTAAATCGTAAATCCGTGCCCATAGCTTTTTGCAAACTAACCCAAAATCGTGAAGTGAATCTTGGGTCTCGATCAGAAACTATGGATACTGGCATGCCATACAGTCTTACAATCTCATTTATGTACATACGAGCAAGACGTTCAAGTGAATAAGTTTCTCGTATAGGTAAGAAATGAGCAGACTTGGTCAATCTATCAACACCAAATCGCATCAATGCCTTGAGAGACCTTAGGAAGACCAGTAACGAAATCCATGATAATGTGCTCCCACTTCCATTCTGAAATTTTAAGTGGTTGCAATGGACCTTTTGGCACTCGATGCTCCGCATTGACTCGTTGACAAGTTAGACACCTAGAGATAAACTTCGCTACCTCTCTCTTCATATTGCTCCACCAAAATATATGTCGAAGATCACGATACATCTTGGTATTCCCAGGATGGATTGGAAATGGTGTGTTGTGCGCCTCAATCATGATCTTATACTTAAAATCAGGGTCGTTTGGAACACAAAGTCTGGAGTTGACTCGAAGTATATCTTTTTCATCGATTCTTGCTTCTAGAACAACACCTTCGTGTACTTTCTTCTTTATACGCATCAACTCTAGGTTCGTAGCTTAAGCAGCTTTAACTTTATCAATTAAAATCGGTTCTACTCGTATATTTGCCTTCATTATGTGGGTCCCTGGAGTCTTTAACTCTACCTCCATCCTTTGCAAATCACACAAAATGGGTCCTTGCGTTGATTATATTGCACTCGTACTCGCACATGATCTTCTACTCAATGCATCAGCTACCACGTTCGCTTTTCCAGGATGGTATTGAATGGTATGATCATAATCTTTCAACAGCTCGAGCCAACGTCGTTGTCGAATGTTGAGTTCCTTTTGAGTATAGAAATATTTGAGGCTTTTATGATCCGTATAGATCTCCACCTTCTCTCCATACAGGCAATGTCTCCAAATCTTAAGCGCAAAAACGACAACTGCCAACTCTAGATCATGAGTAGGATAATTCCTCTCATATTCTTTGAGTTGTCGAGAGGCATATGCTATGACTTTCCTATGTTGCCTGAGAACACATCCTAAACCTTTGCCTAAAGCATCACTGTAGATGACAAATCCCTCCGAGCCAAATGGTATTATCAGAACATGTGCTGAAATGAGTCTTCTCTTAAGATCTTGAAAACTCTTCTCACATTCCTCGCTCCAATCGAACTTTGTATCTTTTTGAGTCAGCTGAGTTAATGGAGTAGCGATTTGAGAAAATCCTTCCACGAATCTCCGATAATAACCAACTAAGCCGAGAAAGCTACGTATTTCGGTCACTGACTTGGGTTGCTCCCAGCTTTGAATTGCTTCAAACTTTATCGGGTCAACAGATATTCCTTGATTTGATATCACGTGCCCAAGGAATGCTACTTCCTCAAGCCAAAACTCACACTTCTTCAACTTGGCATAAAACTTGTTTTCACGAAGCTTTTAGAGTATTAGCCTCAAGTGTTGCTCATGATCTTCACGGGTTTTGGAATATATGAGGATGTCATCAATAAAGACGACTACACAATGATCCAAATATTCCTTGAATACCCAGTTCATCATATCCATGAAGGCAGCAGGAGCATTAGTCAATCCAAAAGACATGACTAGGAATTCATAATGCTCGTACCGAGTTCTGAAAGCAGTCTTTGGGATGTCATTAGTTTTAATCTTTAACTGATGATATTCAGAACGAAGATCGATCTTTGAAAAGAATTTGGCACCTTGCAACTGGTCAAACATGTCATCAATGCGAGGCAACGGGTACCTATTTTTGATGGTGACATGATTCAACTCCCGATAATTAATACAAAGTCGCATACTCCCATCTTTCTTCTTTACGAATAGAACAGGATCACCCCAAGGAGACATACTAGAACGAATGAAACCGATGTCTAACAATTCCTGTAGTTGGGTCTTTAACTCCTGAAGTTCAACATGAGCCATTCGATATGGAGTTTTGGAAATGGGTTTTGTTCTGGGTTCAAGGTCGATACAAAATTCAATTTCACGCTCTGGGGGTAGGTTAGGAAGTTCTTCAGGGAATACGTCAGGAAATTAATTAACAATGAAAATATCATTCAAATCTGACATATTTTTATTTAAATCTGTGACATAGGCTAAGAAATCTTGACATCCATTTTTTAATAAACGAATAGCTTTATGGCTTGATATGACAGTGATTGACTTTAGTGGTTTGGTATCTTGAATTCGCATAATAGGTTGGTTAGGAATATGAAAGCTAACAACCTTATGAAAACAATCAATTTTTACATGATGAGTAGTTAACCAATCAATCCCTAAAATCACATCAAACGCAAGTATTTTTATGAAAATAAGATCGACGGGTAACGTGTGATTATCGATTTGAATTAAACAAAACTTATAAACAGTGGATGTAATAAAGGTTTCTCCTAACGAAGTTTCAACCGATAAGTCAAAGTCTAATTTCTCCAAAGTCAAAATTAAACGTTGAGCACAAGTAGGAGAAATAAAAGAATGGGTAGAACCGGTATCAAATAAGGTATAAGCTTCGCAAGAGTTTATGATGAGCTTACCCATGATCACCTCGTTCGGATTTCTCGCTTTTTGGGAGGTTACGACAAACGCTCTCCCTTGAACTACCAGATTTGTCTTGTGTGAGACGGCCCTTGATGCCTCCATCCCAGCTGGACTTGACTTTAGTGCACGACAAAATCGGGCTAGGTGACCTTCTCTTCCATAATTATAACATGCTTTGAACTGCTACGTACAGTTTGGACTGATGTGTCCCTCCCCTCCGCATTTGTAACATACGACCGGTGGTCGTTCTCCTTCCTTAACAACAGGAGCTGGTGCTGACGTCTTTCCATCATTATTGAATCTCCTTTTCTTGAAATTTCCACTTCTATTATCTTGGCCATGATTACCGCCGGAGTGGTTACCATTTCTGGCATGTTGATTCCCTCCACGTTTGTTATCACCGCTTCGATGACTGCTACCACTGGTATTATCGACTTGTTGGCTGCTCTCTCTTGGTTGGCTTGACTCATTATCACACTCCAATAACTGAGCCCTATTTACAACATCTGAACACAAACAAAGTTTGTGAGAAATAAGGTATTGATGTATCTCGGGTTTCAAACATCTTAGAAATATCCGCGTCATTCTCTCCTCATTATCAACTAAGTGAGACGCAAATAAGGACAACTCGGCAAACTTGGCTTCATACTATGACACTGTCATGTTTTTTTACTCCAGTTTAATGATCTCTACCTCTTTCGTGTGACGAATATTTTTGGGAAAGTACTTCTCGTTGAACAGTTCTTGGAACTTCTCCCAAGTCATCTTTAGTGCGGTAGGTTGAGTACGCTTTACAGATTCCCACCAGTAATCTGCCTCTCCTCGCAACATGAAGGTGGCAAAGGGAACCTTTTGCTCCTCAGAGCATCCCAAGACATCAAATATCTTTGTGATCTGCTTTATCCACGTCTCCGCCTTAAGTGGTTTTAGCTCTCCAATAAACTCTGGTGGTCCCAGCTCTTTGAACTAATTAGCGGTGACCGTCCGAGAGTTGTCAGTGTTTCTACCTGTATTTTGGACAGGAGCCGCTCTCGCCTGATGTTGCATGAATTGAATAAAGCTTCTAAACATCCCATCGTTCATCATTTGATTGGTGTTATTATTTACCTGAGGATTATTGTTTTCCTGTTGCACATTATCCTGTGTATTGATTGTTGCTGACTTAACGATCTCATGTGCTTCATTGTTGATCTCAACATTTTCAGATGCCATTTTCAAACACCGCCACAAAATAAGGGTTAATTGACATATCACATATTATCCATATACTCTAACTGACCAATTAAATACCAAATAAACTTAGGTAGGTTATACTAGCGAAGGAATTCTCCATCTCTCCCCTCCTAGTTCTTGTCTCACATCTCAGCCAGGGATCATATCCCTAAGCTTTGATACCAACTGTGACGCCCCCAAAATAGGTATGCATCACCCATCTTGGGTCGCCAAATATATGGTACAGAATTAAAATACAACTTAATTATACAACTGTCGTGTAGCATACGACAAAATATAAGCTGAGAATTTTAAAACGAATTTTATCTTCTAGACAATATCCACACTAAATGGAGTCCTCAGTACAATTATTATCACACTATTTTATAGAATAGTGAGGACTACTAATGCACCATCTCGGACCATTACTCCGTTTCCCGACTAGTCCCAGCTATGTTCTCATTTCCTGAAGAGAACAATGAAAGCAAAAGGGTGAGCTCAACTAGCCCAGTAAGAAATATTATGACTAAGATAATGCAGAATAAGTTATCGTTAGCCTTCAACAATGTTAAATTGATAGAATATAATAGACAATAAGTTTAACTGCAACGGAACAAGTAATCCATTAAAAGAGTCAAGTAGAGCATGATATCTACTATCTTCTATGATTTAAAAAGTTTTTCATCAACTTTATCGCTGAGACTCAGCTTAATAAATAAACTACATCATCGAATCATCCATGCACTACGGGCCAAGGATATTCATGTAATCATCAATGGTCATGATTATACCGAATAATCCATGGTCATAATTATACCAATCAACAGTCCATCTATGCACGTAAGCCAAAGATGACTTTCATCACAATATAAACATGAGGATGATGACAATGATATAAGCATTCAATTAAATGAAAGCAAATGATAAATTTTAAATATTTATAATTTAATTTATCCAGAATTCAATAATGTCCAAATTATCAACATGATACTGCTTTTTGGAGTAAAATTCAAGAATAATATCCATGTATTAAAAATATTTTGGACAGAAAAGAAATCAATTTTTCGGGTGAATAGGAACCCCTGAATAGTAACTCGTGAATAGTATTTCGGCATGAAAAGTATTCCAAATACCCGAATGATTAATATTTGAGTGAATAGTAATTGGGTAAATAGTAATGTGACATCCCAGATTTTTAGAAATTATAAATGAGAATTTTATAAACAAAAGTATTATTTATGAGATATGTTGGGTGTGAGTATGTGTATGTCATATATTGTAGAATATGTGAATTGATGTGAAGAGAATGTTATATATTAATTTTAATATATATAAATATTTAATTGAATTATTTATTGAGTTAAATAAATAAATTTTGTTTTGATTATAGAGTAATGTAATTAAGTGTAGCAGATTAATTAAATGAATATTTAGTATTTAATTTAATTAATATAATAATTTTATGTTATAGTTTTAATTTAATTGAGATAATTAAATTAGATGAGTTATGTGATGATTGTTACACAAAATTATAATTAACAGGTAAATATAATTATGGGACAATTTGATGAGATTGATTGATGTTAAGCTATTGATTAATTAAAATAATAAGTATTTGCCAAACATGGTCTTAGGCTTTTCAAGTTCAAATTGGTGTAACCTATGTATTAACTAGTAATTAGTATATCTAATAATTACTAGGAGTTACATATATTATATATTACTAGTATTGTATATTATATGTATATACTACAAGTTAGTATGTTAGCTTTAGAAAACAAACTAAAGAAAGAAGAAGAGAGTTAGAGAGAGTTGTAGGAGAAGAAGAAGAGGAAGAAAAAGAAGAAGGGAAAGTTTTGAGAAGACAAAACAAGCCCCATCATCATCATCTTCATCTCTCTCTTAAATTCATACTAATAAGACTATAATCTAAATACCTTGTTTTAATTATATTTTATGTTCTTCAAAATGTAGGATAATGGTTCAATAGAAGTTGTATTGAGAAATCTAGAGAGATAGAGGAATTGAGATGAGCTAGAAGAAGAAGAAGAAAAAGTTAGAAGAAGGTAACTTCTAAACTCTTATTTAATCCTTAAATTTTTTGGGTAGATTTATGTTCTAGGATAGTAGATCATGCTTAATCTGTTTGTATTGGTTTAATCTTGGACTATCAAGAATCAAACAAGAGGATTCAAGAAAGAAAATGAAATGGAAAAAAAATTTGAAGAACAAAATTCGTAGGTTTTGAGTAATTGTGGACATATCTTGTGAAATTCATATCTCTTTGGGTATAATGAGTTAGAAAATGAGCCTTATATCAAATCGAAGATATGGAAGTAAGCTATATTCTGAAAGTGGAATCACATGAAAACTCCTTGTAGATTTCTCGCAATCTCTGTTTTAGTAAGGCTGGTCCGAAGGGAAAATAATCTGTCTAGAAAATCAAAACTATTACGGTTTCTGACTTTGAAAAATTCATATAAATTCGTGTGTTTTGAATCTGAAGAAACTTAAAACTGCAAAGTTGTAGATATGGATGTTTACTAGCTAGACTCGCGAGATTGAGCCATTTTATGGACCGGATCATGTCCGAAATAAATTGTTTAGCAAGGATGTCCAGAAAATGAAATTTTTCTACACTAGTTGATGAATTGCAGAATCTGGTTTAGATGGATAAGGGTCTGACTTTAAGGCCTAGATGAGGTTGTAGTACACTGAGTAAGGGTTAATTTGATATAAAAAGGAACAAAAACGGACATGTAACGAAGGAGATACGTTAAAAACGAAAACAACGTTTTGTTAAAGAAATTGTGAAGATGAATTTTATAATTATGTTTGAATTGAGATTTTGGGTGATGGTATATTTTGATGATTAAAAATATGTTTTGACATATGTAATGAATATAGATATGTGTTATCATATTCTATGCATAATTAACCATTTAAGATCAAGAGTTGAGATAAGTTAATGTGTGCACATAACTTGCTCGATAAAATGCCTAAAAGTAATAGTGTTTCTAAACTTTGGTATACAAAGTGCCTAACTAATGGCTAATATTGAATATCTAAGAATGAAAAGATGATAATACAAGAATAATAATGGAAAGAAATCGAAAAAGGGAAATTTTGATTTATGAAGGAAAATTAAACATGTAAACAATGTGTTGAATATGCATTTTTGAAACCAAATTGGTAAAATAAAATGATGTGGTATATGCACATTAAACTACAAGTGAGATAGTCTAGCATGTGTGGTGATGAAAATGAAAATAAAACCGAGTTGCATATAAAATACAATTAGATGTCTATAAAGATATTATAAAGGATAATAAGATAAAGTAAGGTCTTAGAATAAATTTGACCATGAGATTGAGTATTGATTTTATTTATTATCAATCTCGCATACAGTGTAGGTTGTGCAAGGACGCGAAGTATTAGCGTGTTGGTAAAACGCCGGTTAAGGCAAGTCTTTCAGTTCCTTTTTGCTATATGAACTTGATGATGAACTACTTTAAAATTTTAGTGTATGATGTATTGTATATGTCAAAAGTATGAAATGTAAAAGTAAATCTATGACTGTGATGATTGAACTATGAATGTTGATTGAGTAAGGAACTCAATCTTTATAGTTGTTATGTGAACTAAACATGTATGATATGTTTGTTTATGATTATTCTTGTATGTTGAGCATGTTATTATGTGCTACGTGATGCATGAAAATTGTTAGATTTTGCTGAGCTGTCGAGCTCATTCTTGCAAATAACCATTTTTGCAGATTCAAGAATTGAAGGTAACGCTATGTGCTACTTGATTGTTATGGATCAAAAGTGATATATGAAGATTTAATGTCCTAGATAAGTTGTTATTCTTGTAAACCATGTCTAATGTTTCGAATAATGTATTAATGTTGAATTTTAATATTGTTTTGCGAATGTAAACTATTGTAGTATTAAAATGATTTTGAGATATTTAGATGTAAAGGTTGAAGGTTTTGGGAACGAGGATAGTTTGTAATAGAAAATTTTAATTATTCCGCAAATTTCAATGGTTGTATTATCGTTTAATGAAGTAAAATTAGAGGTTGAATGTATTATTAACGACCGAAGTCGAGAATTAAATTGTATGAATTTTGGGGTCGTTTTAATAGGGAATATTCGTACGACGGTACAATCATTGGTGGACCCCACAACGGAAGAATTGTCGTAGTTAGAAAACCACAAAAATATATAAAATAACGGCATAGCTGTTATCGTTAACACTATTGGAATACCTTGTGGTTAAAATACACTAATACGCGGGGTTGCACAGTAGCATACGGTATTGCATAGTATTTTTAAATTATTGATTCTTATGTAAGAAGACACTACTTAATAATTGTTACAGTAATTACTGTTCATTATTTTATTTTATTGATTCAATAATTGCTGCGTTTATATTTTATATTATTGTTATTTCAATAATTATGACGCCCCCAAAATAGGTATACATCACCTATTCTGAATCGCCAAATACATGGTACAGAATACAAATACAATTGTTAATATACGACAAGAGAGCTGTGAGTTCTAATACAAATACTGTCTTCTAGATAATATCCACTCTCAGAATAAGTACTCGTTACATTTGTTGTCACACTATTTAACAAAATAGTGAGGACTACTAATACTATCATCTGGTCCATCACTCCGTTCCCCGACTTGCCCCAGCTATATTCTCATTTCCTGAAGAGAACAATGATAGAAAGGGTGAGCTCAACTAGCCCAGTAAGAAATATTATGACTAAGATAATGCAGAATAAATTATCATTAGCCTTAAACAGTGTTAAACTGATACAATATAACAAACATCAAGTTTAACTGCAGCGGATCAAGCAATCCATTAAAAGAGTCAAGTAGAGAATAAAATCTACTATCTTTTATGATTTAAAAGGTTTTTCATAACTTTTATCGCTGAGACTCAACTTAATAAATAATCCACCCTGCACTACGGCCAAGGATATTCATTAGTATCGCAACCACAAATTATCCATGCATCACAGCCAAGGATATTCGTGTATTCATCAAGGGTCATAATCATGTCAACCACTGTCCATCAATGCACTACGGGCCAATGAGGACTTTTACCACATCATTTGTAACATTACGGTCATGATTATACCGAATAATCCCTGGTCATAATCATACCAAGTCCATCTATGCACTACAGGCCACAGATGACTTTCAACAGAATATAAACATGAGGATGATGACAATGATATAAGAATTCAATAAAACAAGTTCAAGAATTAATTTTTTCAGGAACCAATAACGTCCAAATTGTCAACATGATACTGCTTTGTGGAGTAAAATTCAAGAATGCTCGGAAGAATATTTTCATGAAAAGATACTAGATGAAGCGCAAATATCAAGGATATTCCACTAATTTCATGGAGTATAAAAGTCAAAACTTTAACCAACTTAATATAATAAAGAATGGAATAACAAAAGAAATCACCATGCATACGATAGACCGCACAGACAGGTTATTCTAACAGAAAATAAATAATAAAACCAGGTCATGCGTAAACGCACCAATAGGATATTCTGACATAATAATAAATAATGGAACCAGGTCCGGCGTAAAGCACAGACAGGATATTCCGACAGAATAATAAATAATGGAACTAGGTTCGGCGTAAAGCACAGACAGGATATTTCGACATAATAATAAATAATGGAACCAGGTCCGGCGTAAAGTAAAGACAGGATGTTCCAACAGAATAATAAAACTGTAATAACAGAAGAATTTCACCAAGTATAGGGTAGCCCGCGTATACAGGTTATTCCAACAAAATAATAAAGAATGGAATAACAGAAGTTCTCTTCATGAATAAGAAAGAAAGATACCGAGTACAACAAATAATACCCCTTACTTACTGTAAAAGAAACTTGATATCGGAGTAGTGAAGTAGCAGAATACTTTCTTCTTTCTCTCTATAATTTTTTCTCTAGAGTTTCTATGAATTCGTAAGAAAATAATGAAGGAATGAGCTTCTATTTATAGAAAAATGGACTGCATAGTAACTAACTCATGAATGGTCTAGATTGATTTACTTTAATCTGACGGTCCATATTTAAAGCAAAATTTTTTAAATAAAATATAATATATTCTATTTATAATCTAATAAAACGAATAATTTTATAAAAGATTTTACTATGCAAACACTATACAGGCACTATACAAATACTATACATAATAAAATATAATATATTCTAATTATTGTCTAATAAAACAGATAACTTTATAAAAATATTCTGTTTTATATAAAAAGATTTTACTATTAGCCTAATAAAACGAATATCTTTATAAAAGTATTCTGTTTTATATAAAAAGTTTTTGTTTTATTACATTAATAATACCAATAAAACAAAACTGAGTGACTTATCATGTAAGCATCAATAATCAATACCGTGTGTTACTATACAACTACGCGCATTACTGTACTTTTACTACCGAGTAGTTCAACAGTATTAATGGTAAAACTTCTGCAGTTATTTTCATAAAGTATTTTTGTCGTTTTCTCAATCCAACAATAATTTCGTTCTGGGGTCCACCAATGATTGTGTTGTCGTACGAATATTCCCTGTTAAAACGAATATTCCCCGACCAATCGAATATTATATAGCAACTTGCGTACTTTGTAAAATTTATAAATATTACCCACAACTATAACATTATATCAATTTCACTCCATAATATTCAAAAATGATATTTATAGAAAATTCATCTTTATTTATAAAAGTTGGGGTCTTACAATAATTGTCACAGCACAGTATTTTTTATTATCAAATCAATAATTCATATTATTTGAATAATATTATTAGATAGCATTATTGGCAATGTCTAGAAAGTTCTGTCAAGGAGAGGTTTGGTCACCTAATTGCGCGCCAGTAAGGAGAAATTCTTATCGAAAATCCCTCTATTTCCTGGGAACGGCCTGGTTGTCATTATTGTGATTCTATAATATTATTTGTGAATAATTAATTATTGATTTATATGATAAGAAAATATTTATTTTATGTGGACATAAATGATGGATAAAAAATATTTATTTTATGTGGTTATAAATGAGGTATTTTATCAGTATTTTGTCGGATTGAAAGTATTAAAAAATCAAATCGGTGTTTTTAAAGCTCTCTTACGTGAGTTATAATTTTAATCTAACCGTTAGATCGTTGTGATTTTTGGATATGTTATACATATATAAGTTGAGTATATGTCCACAAATTTTGAACCGTTAAAAATTAGCGTATGATTTGTTATGAATTTTAAGAGGTGTTAAAAATCATCCGTTTGTGGATTTCAGATATTTTTTGTTTGGAATTTGGAAAAACTTTCTTCTTCAAAGTTGTAGAGAATTCGATTTCGTATGGAATGAACATAAAATTCGTATTTTTCTGATAAAAGGGCTATTTATTATGAATTATTGAAGTTTTAAAAATTAAATATTTTTATTAAAAATATGGGTGGGCCCCACTTTTGGTTGGTGTGAAAAAAATTTGATTTTTGGTGGGCCCCACTGGTGGTGGCTGAATTTTGGTCCAAGAGGTGTGCGTAGAATTTTTTTGAAAATAATATTATTTTATTATTTAGTCTCCTATGGCGTTCTAGAATTTTCCTATAAATAGGCACTTAAGTTAGAATTAAAAATCACACCAGAATCCGAGAATTCATCTTTTATAATCTTGAGCGTATTTCTTTAGAGTTTTAGAAAGCTTTGAGCGTAGAAAACAGTGAAAGTTTTCTTCAAGAATATCTCCGCTATACCAGTTGGAATACTCTTCTTTTCAAGGTAAGGGATGTTATTTTTGTTCAATATTCGCTTGAAATAATATTTTCTTCCATACTCTGTAGTATGTAAGTAATATTATTTCGTTTCAGATTTTGAATTCTATACTCGTTTGTTAAAATTTTGGCTTCTATACTCCATGAAATTAGTAGAATATACTTGATATTTGCGCTTCATCCAATATCTTTTCATAAAAATATTATTCTGAGCATTCTTGATAAGTTTTAACTTTTTCATGCCAGAGTACTATTCACGGGGTTACTATTCCTGAAGTACTATTCACAGGGTATTAGTCACTCGAGTACTATTCACCCGGGGTACTATTCATGATAAAAATTGATTCATTTTTAGTCCAAATTATTTTTGGTACAATATTATTCTTGAATTTTACTCCACAAAGCAGTATCATGTTGGCAATTTGGACGTTATTGATTTCTGGATAAATTAAATTATAAATATTTAAAAATTTATCCTTGAACTTGTTTTATTGAATTCTTATATCATTGTCATCATCCTCATGTTTATATTATGTTGAAAGTCATCTGTGTCCTGTAGTGCATAGATGAACTTGGTATGATTATGACCAGGAATTATTCGGTATAATCATGACCGTAATGTTACAAATGATGTGGTAAAAGTCCTCATTGGCCCGTAGTGCATTGATGGACAGTTGTTGGCATGATCATGACCATTGATGAATACACGAATATCCTTGGGCCGTAGTACGTGGATAATTTGTGGTCGTGATACTAATGAATATCCTTGGCCGTAGTGCAGAGATGATGTGGATTATTTATTAAGCTGAGTCTCAACGATAAAAGTGATGAAAAACCTTTTAAATCATAGAAGATAGTAGATTATATTCTCTACTTAACTCTTCTAATGGGTTGCTTGTTCCGCTGCAGTTAAACTTGATGTTTGTTATATTTTATCAGTTTAACACTGTTGAAGGCTAACGATAAATTATTCTGCATTATCTTACTCGTAATATTTCTTACTGGGCTAGTTGAGCTCACCATTTTGCTTTCATTGTCCTCTTCAGGAAATGAGAACGTAGCCAGGACTAGTCGGGGAACGGAGTGACGGACCAGATGATAGCATTAGTAGTCCTCATTATTTTATGAAATAGTGTGATAATAATTGTATTGAGGACTCCATTTGAGTTGAATACTATCTAGAAGACAATATTCGTTTTAAAACTCTCAGTTTATGTTTTATCGTATTTTACACGACAGTTGTATTATTAAGTTGTATTTGAATTATGTACCATATATTTGGCGACTCAAGATGGGTGATGTATACCTATTTTGGGGGCGTTACAATGCCAGTATGCCTATTTGCATGACCACGATCCCGATTATGAGGCTATTTTAACTGAGATAACAAAGCCAGGCACCTCATGGATCAAGGGATGAAAAGGGGGCACAATCTTCCACAGCAAGGACCTGAGCCGTTATGGTAAGATTTGGTATGCGTTCATGTGCACCAAGTTATTCCCATCCACACATACGATAGAGGTGATAAAGGAGAAGATACTTCTTTTGTATGGAATCGTGCAAGACTTTCTCATCGACATAGGTGCCATCAACAGTTTCTCTATACGAAGATGCCTACGAGGGCTATTTTTTGGTGGCCTGCCACACCCATCCCTCATATGTGGGCTGTGCAGGCAGGCTGGAGTGAGGTGGTCCAGTGATGAGACTACACAGATGCCATTTCAAACTTTGGACATAAGGATGATCGCATGATATACAGTGTGGCCCGGGGGCGAGTCACATCCAAGAGGAGTCGGGTTTATATTTCCACCAACCTCTAAGGAGGAGGCTGATGCTGAGGACACCTAGGAGGACGACGAGTTCCAAGCGGACGAGATGATGGGAGAGCAGGACACTGAGGTGATGCCACAGTCCGGCAGAGATATGTTTAACCCTCAATTTCAGAGCCTCCAGAGACAAGTGGATGGGTACATCAAAGATGCCAGCAGACAGATGAGGAGACTCGCGGCCAGGCAGGACCATATGTTCGAGGCTATGAATATGTCCTTTGCCTCCTTGGATGCGACCCTCCAAAGTTTCAGTCCAAATGCTCAATTTCCCTACCAGTAGCCTGCCCCAATGCCAATGTTTCCACCTTCCGATTCAGATAATGAAGACCAACAACCACCACCACCTCAAACTTAGACGATTACAGGGACATCCTCTTACACTTATTGCTTTATTTTCACAATGAGGACATTTTAATTGTTTAGTTTGGGGGAGTTAGTTTATTTTTTTTATGTTTACATGTTTATTTAGTAGTTAGTTTTGCGTATGTTAGTTTCATGTTTAGTTTTAGGTTCATTATATGTTTGCATTCATGTAGTGTAATAGTTGCATAGTAGAGTACTTTGGTAAATAGTTTTTATTAGTTTGTAATTCTGTTATGTTTATTCTATCTAAAAAAATAAAATAAAAATGATTAGTTAAGTATTGTGTTATCTTGCATAAATCCAGCGGTTTGATATAGTTCAGTTTATTATGGCCAATAAAATATTCATTAGTATCGCAACCACAAATTATCCATGCATCACAGCCAAGGATATTCGTGTATTCATCAATGGTCATGATCATGCCAACCATTGTCCATCAATGCACTACGGGCCAATGAAGACTTTTACCACATCATTTATAACATTACGGTCATGATTATACCGAATAATCCCTGGTCATAATCATACCAAGTCCATCTATGCACTACAGGCCACAGATGACTTTCAACAGAATATAAACATGAGAATGATGACAATGATATAAGAATTCAATAAAACAAGTTCAAGAATTAATTTATCCAGTAACCAATAACGTCCAAATTGTCAACATGATACTGCTTTATGGAGTAAAATTCAAGAATGCTCGGAAGAATATTTTCATAAAAAGATACTGGATGAAGCGCAAATATCAAGGATATTCCACTAATTTCATGGAGTATAAAAGTCAAAACTTTAACCAACTGAATATAATAAAGATTGGAATAACAAAAGAAATCACCATGCATTCGATAGACCGCACAGACAGGTTATTCCAACAGAAAAATAAATAATGGAACCAGGTCATGCGTAAACGCACCGACAGGATATTCCGACAGAATAATAAATAATGGAACCAAGTCCGGCGTAAAGCACAGACAGGATATTCCGACAGAATAATAAATAATGGAACCAGGTCCGGTGTAAAGCACAGACAGAATATTCCGACAGAATAATAAATAATGGAACCAGGTCCGGTATAAAGCACAGACATGATATTCCAACAGAATAATAAAAATGTAATAACAGAAGAATTTCACCAAGTATAGGGTAGCCCGCGTATACAGGTTATTCCAACGGAATAATAAAGAATGGAATAACATAAGTTCTCTTCATGAATAAGAAAGAAAGAATACCGAGTATAACAAATAATACCCCTTACCGTAAAAGAAACTTGATATCGGAGTAGTGAAGTAGCAGAATACTTTCTTCTTTCTCTCTATAATTTCTCTATCTAGAGTTTCAGTGAATTCGTAAAAATATAATGAAGGAATGAGCTTCTATTTATAGAAAAATGGACTGCATAATAACTAACTCATGAACGGTCTAGATTGATTTACTTTAATCTGACGGTCCATATTTAAAGTAAAATCTTTTAAATAAAATATAATATATTCTATTTATAATCTAATAAAATGAATAACTTTATAAAAGATTTTACTATGCAAACACTATATAGGCACTATGCAAACACTATGCATAATAAAATATAATATATTCTAATTATTGTCTAATAAAACAGATAACTTTATAAAAGTATTCTATTTTATATAAAAAGATTTTAGTATTAGCCTAATAAAACGAATAACTTTATAAAAGTATTCTGTTTTATATAAAAAGCTTTTCTGTTTTATTACATTAATAATACCAATAAAACAAAATTGAGTGACTTATCACGTAAGCATCAATAATCAATACCGCGTGCTACTATACAACTACGCGCATTACTATACTTTTACTACCGAGTAGTTCAACAGTATTAATGGTAAAACTTTCGCCGTTATTTTCATAAAGTATTTTTGTCATTTTCTCAATTCGACAATAATTCTGTTGTGGGGTCCACCAATGATTGTGTCGTCGTACGAATATTCTCTGTTAAAACAAATATTTCCCGGCCAATCGAATATTATATAGCAACTTGCGTACTTTGTAAAATTTATAAATATTACTCATAACTATAACATTATATCAATTTCACTCCATAATATTCAAAAATGATATTTATAGAAAATTCATCTTTATTTATAAAAGTTGGGGTCTTATAACCTCCCCTTCTTATGAAACTTCGCCCTCGAAATTAGGATATGTACCTGGTATATCGAAGAGGTAAGGATACCTTGACTTTATTTCAGATTCTAACTCCCAGGTCATTTCCTCAACATCGTGGTTTCTCCACAAAACTTTGACTTGAGGTATAACCTTGGAGCGTATAATATGTTCCTTCTTATCCAAGATTTGAACAGGAACCTCTTCATACGTTAAATCTTCCGCTATTTCTTCTGGTTCTAATTCAATAATGTAGTTCGGGTCTTCCACATATTTACGTAACATGGATATGTGAAAAATATTATAAACACGAGACATACTTGGCGGTAAAGCTAGTCTATATGCCACAGTTCCTACTCGATCGAGGATTAAAAATGGGCCAATAAATCGAGGATTGAGATTTTCTCTCTTCCCAAATCTCGTAACTCCTTTCCACGGAGCAACTCGTAACAACACATGATCTCCTATATCAAATTCTACGTCCTTTCGATGAATATCAGCATAACTCTTTTGTCAATCTTGTGAGGTTTTTATACGTTGCCAGATCGTTTGAATCTTTTCCAAAGTCATACGTACCAACTCTGGTCCCAACAACGTTGCTTCACCCACCTCATCCCAGCATACTGGAGAACGACACTTTCTTCCATACAACGCCTCGAATGGATCCATGTCAATACTTGCTTGATAACTGTTGTTGTAGAAAAACTCCACCAATAGTAAGAACTTTTCCCAACTTCCCTTGAAGTCAAGGACACACAGTCTTAATAAATCTTCAAGAGTTTGAATAGTCCTCTCTGATTGTCCGTCCGTCTGGGGATGATATGCCGAACTAAATTGTAAATCCGTCCCCATAGCTTTTTGCAAACTAACCCAAAATCGTGAAGCGAATCTTGTGTCTCGATCAGAAACTATGGATACTGGCATACCATGCAGTCTTATAATCTCGTTTATATACATACGAGCAAGATGTTCAAGTGTATAAGTTTCTCGTATTGGTGAGAAATGAGCAGACTTGGTCAATCTATCAACAATGACCCAAATTGCATCAATACCTTGAGAAACCTTGGGAAGACCAATGACGAAATCCATGGTAATGTGCTTCCACTTCCATTCTGGAATTTCAAGTGGTTGCAATGGACCTTTGGTACTTGATGCTCCGCTTTGACTCTTTGACAAGTTAGACACCTTGAGATAAACAGCGATACCTCTCTCTTCATATTGCTCCACCAAAATGTATGACGAAGATCACGATACATTTTGGTACTCTCAGGAAGGATTGCAAACGGTGTGTTGTACGCCTCCATCATGATTTTATACTTTAAATCAGGGTCGTTAGGAACACAAAGTCTAGAGTTGACTCGAAATATTCATTCTTCATCGATTCTTGCTTCCGGCATAGCACCTTCTTGTACTTTCTTCCTCATACGCATCAGCTCCAGGTCTGTAGCTTGAGCAGCCTTAACTTTATCAATTAAAGTCGGTTCTACTCGTATATTCGCCATCATCACATGGGTCCCTAGAGTCTTTAACTCTATCTTCATCCTTTGCAAGTCACACAAAATGGGCCTTTGCGTTGACAGTATCGCACTCGTACTTGCATATGATCTTCTACTCAATACATCAGCTACCACGTTCGCTTTTCCAAGATGGTATTGGATGGTATGATCATAATCTTTCAACAGTTCCAGCCAACGTCGTTGTCGCATGTTGAGTTCCTTTTGAGTGAAGAAATATTTGAGGCTTTTATGATCCGTAAAGATCTCTACTTTCTCCCCATACAAGTAATGCCTCCAAATTTTAAGTGCGAAGACAACAGCTGCCAACTCTAGATCATGAGTAGGATAATTCCTCTCATATTCTTTGAGTTACCGAGAGGCATAGGCTATAACTTTCCCATGTTGCATGAGAACACATCCTAACCCTTTGCCCGAAGCATCACTGTAGATGACAAATCCCTCCGAGCCAGATGGTATTATCAGAACAGGTGCTGAAATGAGTCTCCTCTTGAGTTCTTGAAAACTCTTCTCACATTCTTCGCTCCAACCGAACTTCATATTTTTTCCGAGTCAATTGAGTTAATGGAGTAGTGATTCGAGAAAATTCTTCCACGAATCTCCGATAATATCCCGCTAAACCGAGAAAGCTACGTACTTCAGTCACTGATTTAGGTTGCTCACAGCTTTGAATTGCTTCAATCTTTGTCGGGTCAACAGATATTCCATGACTTGATACTATGTGCCCAAGGAATGCTACTTCCTCAAGACAGAACTCAAATTTCTTCAACTTGGCATAAAGCTTGTATTCATGAAGCTTTTGGAGCGTCAGCCTCAAGTGTTGCTCATGATCTTCACTGCTTTTGGAATAAATAAGGATGTCATCAATAAAAACGACCACAAAGTGATCTAAATATTCCTTGAATACTCGGTTCATCTTATCCATGAAGGCAGCAGGAGCATTAGTCAATCCAAAAGACATGACTAAGAATTCATAATGCCCGTACCGAGTTCTGAAGGCAGTCTTTGGAATATCCTCAGTTCTAACCTTCAGCTGATGATATCCAGAACAAAGATCGATTTTTGAAAAGAATTATGCTCCTTGTAACTGGTCAAACAGGTCATCAATACGTGGCAATGGGTACCTATTTTTGATGGTGACATGATTCAACTCCCGATAATCAATACAAAGTCGCATACTCCCATCTTTCTTCTTCACGAATAGAACAGGAGAACCCCAAGGAGAAGTACTAGGACGAATAAATCCAATGTCTAACAATTCCTGCAGTTGGGTCTTTAACTCCTGAAGTTCAATAGGAGCCATTCGATATGGGGCTTTGGAAATGGGTTTTGTACCGGGTTCAAGGTCGATACAAAATTTAATTTCACGCTCTGGGGGTAGGCCAGGAAGTTCTTCAGGGAATACGTCAGGAAATTCATTAACAATAGAAATATCATTCAAAACTAAAGTATTTTTGTTTAGATCAGTGACATGAGCTAAGAAAGCTTGACATCCGTTTTTCAATAAATGAATAGCTTTATGGCTTGAGATGACAGTGATTGATTTTAATGGTTTGGTTGTTTGAATTCATATAATAGGTTGATTAGGAATATAAAAGCTAACAACTTTACGAAAATAATCAATTTTTGCATGATGAGTAGTTAACCAATCAATCCCTAGAATTACATCAAATGCAAGTATTTTCAATGAAATAAGATCGATAGGTAATGTGAGGGTACCGATTTGAACCAAACAAGACTTATAAACAGTGGATGTAATGAAGGTTTCTCCCAACGGAGTTTCCACAGATAAATCAAAGTCTAATTTCTCCAAAGTCAAATTTAATCGTTGAGCGCAAATAGGAGAAATAAAAGAATGAGTAGAACCGGTATCAAATAAGGTATAGACTTCGCTAGAGTTTATGATAAGCTTACCCGTGATGACATCGTTCGGGTTCTTTACTTTCTGGGAGGTCACAACAAACGCTCTCCCTTGCACTACCGGTTTTGACTTTTCTGGGACGTCCTTTGGTGCCTCCATCCCAGCTGAACTTGTCTTCGGTGAACAATAAAATTGGGCTAGGTGACCTTCTCTTCCACAATTATAACATGCTTTGGATGTCATCGCGCAGTTTGGACTGATGTGCCCTTCCCCTCCGAATTTGAAGCATATGATAGGTGGTCGTTCTCCTTCCTTAATCACGGGTGCTGGTGCTGACGTCTTTCCATCATTGTTGAATCTCCTCTTCTTGAAATGTCCATTCTTATTATTTTGGCCATGATTACCACCGAAGTGGTTACCATTTATGGCCTGCTGGTTCCCTCCACGCTTGTTGTCACCGCTTCGATAGTTGCTTTCACTGGTATTATAATTTTGCCGGTTGCTCTCTTTTGGTTGCGTTAACTCGTTATCGCGCTCTACTAACTGAGGTCTATTTACAATATCTGAATACAAACACAGTTTATGAGAAATAAGATGTTGACGTATCTCCGGCTTTAAACCTCTTAAAAACATTCGTGTCATTCTCTCTTCATTATCCACCAAGTGGGACGCAAATCAGGACAGCTCGACAAACTTAACTTCATACTACGACACGGTCATATTATTCTGCTCCAACTTGATGAATTCTACTTCCTTCATGTGACGAATACTTTCGGGAAAGTACTTGTCATTGAATAGTTCATGGAACTTCTCCCAAGACATCTTCAGTGCAGCAGGTTGAGTACGCTTTACCGATTTCCACCAGTAATCTGCCTCTCCTCGCAACATAAAGGTGGTAAAGGGAACCTTTTGCTCCTCGGCGCATCCCAAGACATCAAATATCTTGATAATCTGATTTATCCACGTTTTCGCCTTAAGTGGTTTTGGTTCTCCAATAAACTCCGGTGGTCCCAGCTCCTTGAACTGTTTAGCGGTGACCGTCTGAGAGTTTTCAGTGTTTCCACCTACATTTTGGACAGGAGCCGCTCTCGCCTGCTGTTGCATGAATTGCATAAAGCCTCTAAACATTCCATCATTCATCATTTGGTCAGTGTTGTTGTTTGTATGAGGATTATCGCCTTCCTGATGCACATTATCTTGATTATTGATATGTGGTGAATCAACGGTCGCCTATGCTCCATTGCTATTCTCAACATTCTCGGATGTCATTTTCAAATACTGCCACAAAACAAAGGTTAAATAACATATCACATATTATCTCTATACTCTGACCGACCAATTAAATACCAAATAAACTTAGGTAGGTCATACTGGCGAAGGAATTTCCCGTTTCTCCCTTCCTAGTTCTAGTCTCACATCTTAGCTAGGGATCATATCCCTAAGCTCTGATACCAACTGTGACGCCCCCAAAATAGGTATACATCACCTATTCTGAGTTGCCAAATACATGGTACAAAATACAAATATAATCGTTAATATACGACAAGAGAGTTGTGAGTTCTAATACAAATACTGTCTTCTAGACAATATCCACTCTCAGAATAAGTCATCGTTACATTTATTGTCACACTATTTAACAAAATAGTGAGGACTACTAATACTATCATCTGGTCCATCACTCCATTTTTCGACTTGCCCCAACTATATTCTCATTTTCTGAAGAGAACAATGAAAGAAAGGATGAGCTCAACTAGCCCAGTAAGAAATATTATGACTAAGATAATGCAGAATAAATTATCATTAGCCTTAAATAGTGTTAAACTGATACAATATAACAAACATCAAGTTTAACTGCAGCGGATCAAGCAATCCATTAAAAGAGTCAAGTAGAGAATAAAATCTACTATCTTTAATGATTTAAAAGATTTTTCATAACTTTTATCGCTGAGACTCAGCTTAATAAATAATCCACCCTGCACTACGGCCAAGGATATTCATTAGTATCGCAACCACAAATTATCCATGCATCATAGCCAAGGATATTCGTGTATTCATCAAGGGTCATAATCATGTCAACCACTGTCCATCAATGCACTACAGGCCAATGAGGACTTTTACCACATCATTTGTAACATTACGGTCATGATTATACCGAATAATCCCTGGTCATAATCATACCAAGTCCATCTATGCACTACAGGCCACAGATGACTTTCAACAGAATATAAACATGAGGATGATGACAATGATATAAGAATTCAATAAAACAAGTTCAAGAATTAATTTTTTCAGGAACCAGTAACGTCCAAATTGTCAACATGATACTGCTTTGTGGAGTAAAATTCAAGAATGCTCGGAAGAATATTTTCATGAAAAGATACTAGATGAAGCGCAAATATCAAGGATATTCCACTAATTTCATGGAGTATAAAAGTCAAAACTTTAACCAACTTAATATAATAAAGAATGGAATAACAAAAGAAATCACCATGCATACGATAGACCGCACAGACAGGTTATTCCAACAGAAAATAAATAATAAAACCAGGTCATGCGTAAACGCACCAATAGGATATTCTGACATAATAATAAATAATGGAACCAGGTCCGGCGTAAAGCACAGACAGGATATTCCGACAGAATAATAAATAATGGAACTAGGTTCGGCGTAAAGCACAGACAGGATATTTCGACATAATAATAAATAATGGAACCAGGTCCGGCGTAAAGTAAAGACAGGATGTTCCAACAGAATAATAAAACTGTAATAACAGAAGAATTTCACCAAGTATAGCGTAGCCCGCGTATACAGGTTATTCCAACAAAATAATAAAGAATGGAATAACAGAAGTTCTCTTCATGAATAAGAAAGAAAGAATACCGAGTACAACAAATAATACCCCTTACTTACTGTAAAAGAAACTTGATATCGGAGTAGTGAAGTAGCAGAATACTTTCTTCTTTCTCTCTATAATTTTTTCTCTAGAGTTTCTATGAATTCGTAAGAAAATAATGAAGGAATGAGCTTCTATTTATAGAAAAATGGACTGCATAGTAACTAACTCATGAATGGTCTAGATTGATTTACTTTAATCTGACGGTCCATATTTAAAGCAAAATTTTTTAAATAAAATATAATATATTCTATTTATAATCTAATAAAACGAATAATTTTATAAAAGATTTTACTATGCAAACACTATACAGGCACTATACAAATACTATACATAATAAAATATAATATATTCTAATTATTGTCTAATAAAACAGATAACTTTATAAAAATATTCTGTTTTATATAAAAAGATTTTACTATTAGCCTAATAAAACGAATATCTTTATAAAAGTATTCTGTTTTATATAAAAAGTTTTTGTTTTATTACATTAATAATACCAATAAAACAAAACTGAGTGACTTATCATGTAAGCATCAATAATCAATACCGTGTGTTACTATACAACTACGCGCATTACTGTACTTTTACTACCGAGTAGTTCAACAGTATTAATGGTAAAACTTCTGCAGTTATTTTCATAAAGTATTTTTGTCGTTTTCTCAATCCAACAATAATTTCGTTCTGGGGTCCACCAATGATTGTGTTGTCGTACGAATATTCCCTGTTAAAACGAATATTCCCCGACCAATCGAATATTATATAGCAACTTGCGTACTTTGTAAAATTTATAAATATTACCCACAACTATAACATTATATCAATTTCACTCCATAATATTCAAAAATGATATTTATAGAAAATTCATCTTTATTTATAAAAGTTGGGGTCTTACAATAATTGTCACAGCACAGTATTTTTTATTATCAAATCAATAATTCATATTATTTGAATAATATTATTAGATAGCATTATTGGCAATGTCTAGAAAGTTCTGTCAAGGAGAGGTTTGGTCACCTAATTGCGCGCCAGTAAGGAGAAATTCTTATCGAAAATCCCTCTATTTCCTGGGAACGGCCTGGTTGTCATTATTGTGATTCTATAATATTATTTGTGAATAATTAATTATTGATTTATATGATAAGAAAATATTTATTTTATGTGGACATAAATGATGGATAAAAAATATTTATTTTATGTGGTTATAAATGAGGTATTTTATCAGTATTTTGTCGGATTGAAAGTATTAAAAAATCAAATCGGTGTTTTTAAAGCTCTCTTACGTGAGTTATAATTTTAATCCAACCGTTAGATCGTTGTGATTTTTGGATATGTTATACATATATAAGTTGAGTATATGTCCACAAATTTTGAACCGTTAAAAATTAGCGTATGATTTGTTATGAATTTTAAGAGGTGTTAAAAATCATCCGTTTGTGGATTTCAGATATTTTTTGTTTGGAATTTGGAAAAACTTTCTTCTTCAAAGTTGTAGAGAATTCGATTTCGTATGGAATGAACATAAAATTCGTATTTTTCTGATAAAAGGGCTATTTATTATGAATTATTGAAGTTTTAAAAATTAAATATTTTTATTAAAAATATGGGTGGGCCCCACTTTTGGTTGGTGTGAAAAAAATTTGATTTTTGGTGGGCCCCACTGGTGGTGGCTGAATTTTGGTCCAAGAGGTGTGCGTAGAATTTTTTTGAAAATAATATTATTTTATTATTTAGTCTCCTATGGCGTTCTAGAATTTTCCTATAAATAGGCACTTAAGTTAGAATTAAAAATCACACCAGAATCCGAGAATTCATCTTTTATAATCTTGAGCGTATTTCTTTAGAGTTTTAGAAAGCTTTGAGCGTAGAAAACAGTGAAAGTTTTCTTCAAGAATATCTCCGCTATACCAGTTGGAATACTCTTCTTTTCAAGGTAAGGGATGTTATTTTTGTTCAATATTCGCTTGAAATAATATTTTCTTCCATACTCTGTAGTATGTAAGTAATATTATTTCGTTTCAGATTTTGAATTCTATACTCGTTTGTTAAAATTTTGGCTTCTATACTCCATGAAATTAGTAGAATATACTTGATATTTGCGCTTCATCCAATATCTTTTCATAAAAATATTATTCTGAGCATTCTTGATAAGTTTTAACTTTTTCATGCCAGAGTACTATTCACGGGGTTACTATTCCTGAAGTACTATTCACAGGGTATTAGTCACTCGAGTACTATTCACCCGGGGTACTATTCATGATAAAAATTGATTCATTTTTAGTCCAAATTATTTTTGGTACAATATTATTCTTGAATTTTACTCCACAAAGCAGTATCATGTTGGCAATTTGGACGTTATTGATTTCTGGATAAATTAAATTATAAATATTTAAAAATTTATCCTTGAACTTGTTTTATTGAATTCTTATATCATTGTCATCATCCTCATGTTTATATTATGTTGAAAGTCATCTGTGTCCTGTAGTGCATAGATGAACTTGGTATGATTATGACCAGGAATTATTCGGTATAATCATGACCGTAATGTTACAAATGATGTGGTAAAAGTCCTCATTGGCCCGTAGTGCATTGATGGACAGTTGTTGGCATGATCATGACCATTGATGAATACACGAATATCCTTGGGCCGTAGTACGTGGATAATTTGTGGTCGTGATACTAATGAATATCCTTGGCCGTAGTGCAGAGATGATGTGGATTATTTATTAAGCTGAGTCTCAACGATAAAAGTGATGAAAAACCTTTTAAATCATAGAAGATAGTAGATTATATTCTCTACTTAACTCTTCTAATGGGTTGCTTGTTCCGCTGCAGTTAAACTTGATGTTTGTTATATTTTATCAGTTTAACACTGTTGAAGGCTAACGATAAATTATTCTGCATTATCTTACTCGTAATATTTCTTACTGGGCTAGTTGAGCTCACCATTTTGCTTTCATTGTCCTCTTCAGGAAATGAGAACGTAGCCAGGACTAGTCGGGGAACGGAGTGACGGACCAGATGATAGCATTAGTAGTCCTCATTATTTTATGAAATAGTGTGATAATAATTGTATTGAGGACTCCATTTGAGTTGAATACTATCTAGAAGACAATATTCGTTTTAAAACTCTCAGTTTATGTTTTATCGTATTTTACACGACAGTTGTATTATTAAGTTGTATTTGAATTATGTACCATATATTTGGCGACTCAAGATGGGTGATGTATACCTATTTTGGGGGCGTTACAATGCCAGTATGCCTATTTGCATGACCACGATCCCGATTATGAGGCTATTTTAACTGAGATAACAAAGCCAGGCACCTCATGGATCAAGGGATGAAAAGGGGGCACAATCTTCCACAGCAAGGACCTGAGCCGTTATGGTAAGATTTGGTATGCGTTCATGTGCACCAAGTTATTCCCATCCACACATACGATAGAGGTGATAAAGGAGAAGATACTTCTTTTGTATGGAATCGTGCAAGACTTTCTCATCGACATAGGTGCCATCAATAGTTTCTCTATACGAAGATGCCTACGAGGGCTATTTTTTGGTGGCCTGCCACACCCATCCCTCATATGTGGGCTGTGCAGGCAGGCTGGAGTGAGGTGGTCCAGTGATGAGACTACACAGATGCCATTTCAAACTTTGGACATAAGGATGATCGCATGATATACAGTGTGGCCCGGGGGCGAGTCACATCCAAGAGGAGTCGGGTTTATATTTCCACCAACCTCTAAGGAGGAGGCTGATGCTGAGGACACCTAGGAGGACGACGAGTTCCAAGCGGACGAGATGATGGGAGAGCAGGACACTGAGGTGATGCCACAGTCCGGCAGAGATATGTTTAACCCTCAATTTCAGAGCCTCCAGAGACAAGTGGATGGGTACATCAAAGATGCCAGCAGACAGATGAGGAGACTCGCGGCCAGGCAGGACCATATGTTCGAGGCTATGAATATGTCCTTTGCCTCCTTGAATGCGACCCTCCAAAGTTTCAGTCCAAATGCTCAATTTCCCTACCAGTAGCCTGCCCCAATGCCAATGTTTCCACCTTCCGATTCAGATAATGAAGACCAACAACCACCACCACCTCAAACTTAGACGATTACAGGGACGTCCTCTTACACTTATTGCTTTATTTTCACAATGAGGACATTTTAATTGTTTAGTTTGGGGGAGTTAGTTTATTTTTTTTATGTTTACATGTTTATTTAGTAGTTAGTTTTGTGTATGTTAGTTTCATGTTTAGTTTTAGGTTCATTATATGTTTGCATTCATGTAGTGTAATAGTTGCATAGTAGAGTAGTTTGGTAAATAGTTTTTATTAGTTTGTAATTCTGTTATGTTTATTCTATCTAAAAAAATAAAATAAAAATGATTAGTTAAGTATTGTGTTATCTTGCATAAATCCAGCGGTTTGATATAGTTCAGTTTATTATGGCCAATGATGAGATTGGGATTGAGTAGACAAGTATAATACCGACTATTAGAACTTTGATGTGATTTTTGGTTATGAATTGGATCTTTTCCTGTTTGAACATGGTATAATAAGGTTAGCACGGTAATAAAAACTATATTGATTTATTTATTTCAAATTGATACATAAAAGACCTCTAAAGGATAATGCTAGTTTGAATTAAAGAATGACAAGGATAGCCAGTGAAGGCGAAAATTAGGCAAGAACCTAAGTTTGGGGGAAAAATTGGTGTATATAAGCTTTATTTAAATATATATATATATATATATATATATATATATATATATATAGGAAAGTTCAAAAAGCATAATTCTTAAGTAGCATAATTTCTTAAGTAACATAACTGTTTAAAACCCAAACCTCATCCTTCCTTCCTTCCTTCCGCGTCTTTTTTAAAAAGCCCTAGTCGAGCTCTTCTCCCCAAATTTGCCCCAAATTTACGATTCAGGCAAACTGAGAATCCCCTAGTCGAGCTCTTCTCCAAATCCTAGCTTCTCTCATCTCTCTCCTCTCTAACTAGGATAAATAATGAGCCTTCCTTATCCGTGTCTGCGATTGCCAAAACCCAGCCCTAGCCCAAATGCGCTTGTCTCTTCTCTGCAAATATGAATTGCATCTCATACCCAAGCCCTAGTTTCTCTCTTCTCTCCAAATGCTTCTGTAAGATTCGCGATTTAGGCAACTGCAACTGAGAATTGCGACCTATTTCGTTGTGCCCTAGATTCATTATTCTCATTTCTCTCCAAATCACTGAGAACTAGTAGCCTATTTCGCTGTGAACGAACAAAAGTCGTCTCGCTTCTCTCCAAATCAGGTATGTGTAACTCAGTTTCATATAACTCAAATTCTGGCTAAAATCGGACTGTTACAGCCCTTGATTGTCAAACTTCTTCAATTTTAGTATAACATTTCGGTATTTTGATATCAATTTGGAAGAATTTTGTGCATGTAAGTTCCTCTGTGATGATATGCCCTGTAATTCGCCACCTATGTGATGATAGGCCCTATAACAGTTCGGTATTTTGATATCAGTTTGTGTATGTATTGTTTTACTCTGTAATGATATGTAAGTTCCTCTGTGATGATATGCCTTAAAGCCTTTGACTTAACATAATACACTACTGTATTAATTTATTAGTCATCTTGCTCGATTGCTTTAATCATATCATAATTTAATTGTCTGCTTGATACTAATCCACTAGAGGGCTATATTCACATTATTTGAACATTTGATGATATTTATATCAGGTATAATGGATGACATAGACCATGAAATAGTGAGTTGTGGGGATAATGTAGAAATGGATAATGTAGACTTGAAGCATCAAATGATGATGCTACTCAGGATCCAAGTGTAGATGACGATGATAGTGATTCACCCCCAGGTGCAACTGAGATTATGAGATACTAAAGTATTTTTTTAAGCATGACTTTGTATTCAGTCTTAGAACATTTGTGTATCATATAGTAACAGGAACACCAATAAGCATTATTAACATTTGTGTATTTTTTAGTTTCAATGTCAAGCTGCATTTTTTATAAACTGCATCAGTATTACGCATCAGTAATTTGTAAACTGCATTTTTTATGAACTCCAGTGCCCAGTTCCTCACAGTTGCATGTCTGTTCATGTTACTTGCAGTGAAATTTGACAAAGCTTTTTGATCAGAGGTGAAGCTTTTGAAATTTGACAAAGTTATTGTCGATTTCAAAGATTAATGGAAGAATTTTTGTTTAGGAACTCCAAAAGAATGTAATAGTTTAGTCAGTTGTTTTTTTTTTGGTTTTGACTTGTGCCTCTCAGTAATGTTTTGGCTTTTTGGTCTGAGGTGAAGCATCAGTAATGTTTTTGGTTTAGTCAAAATGTAATAGTAATAGTTTAATAATTTTTGTTCAGGATTTCAAATATTATAGTTTTTTGGCCAAGTGTTATAATGTTTCAAATATTATAGTTTTTTGGCCAAGTGTTGTAATATCATCAGGAAGCTTAAAGTTAGTCTTTTGGCCAAGTAATTGGTCTCTACTTCCGAAATTAGTTCATTAGTACACAGTGACATTGATGATCATCAGCAACATATACTTACAGAAACATTTAGCAGCCAGTAGTCTGCAATTATCATCATTATTATAGACAAATATAAATATAATTCCATCCAATTCTGAGATTGTAATTTCTATTTCTTCCGTTTTTGATTATGTTGTCCAAAAGATGTGCGAAAATGGGACCAATAAGCAAAAAAGAGGGTTCAAGTAGAACACTAATAGGGGAAACCGACTTTCAAAACATTATAGAGCTCATGCTAGTAGCACATAGGATGGCAGCCATGATAATACCAGTATGGGTTCAGTAACTTGCATCATTGTTCTTCCAAATAGCATGAGAAAAAAATACATTTCTAATGATCAAAGGGATTGTGATTTAGACTGGGGGCATTTGGGTGATCTCTTTTAACTACAAGTCTGTTACTAAATTAATTGCTAACAGTAAATCTTGGAAAGTTAATACAAGTGATAAAAGTTCATGCCCATTCAAAACAACATTGCTTTAAATTGAAATAACAAAATGACAATTCATTAGATTACAAAGTTGGAAAGCTTTCATTATAATAGTTTCATTACAAAGCAACTACAACTTGTAAGAACTACATTACAAACAACAAAAACCACAACATGAAAGAAAAAAGAAAAATCGAGTACACCACTTTTTTCTTCAGTCTTTCATTCTTCAATGTCATCTCCTCAATTTTTTCCACCAGCTCTTGATTTTTTTTTCTACAATAGCTTTGCCATTTTTCGCATTGACAATAACAATAGTCAACTCGTCAACTTGGACTTTTATCTGGGACGGAGGGAGTAATATATTGGATGGAATAGCAGGTTCTATGATACTTGAGAAATTTTCATTTATCATAAACCTGTGACAACCCCCAGGTTTGTTGCCAAGGATTGGATAATTAGAGCAGCACATGAAGCCACTAATATGATCCAAAGCAACTGCAAAAACAGAAAGAAGTTTCTGAGGATGAATACAGTGACCTTTAAGCTTTAGCAACAAAGTGCAAGTTACTATATAACTCTAAAAATGTAAAAGAGGAAGTTTAAAAGACATAAAACAGACACAAATTTCTTATGATAAAGAGTCACAAGTTGGTTCTCATTGAAAGATCCTCTGGTCCAGAAGTTATATTAACACATGACATTACATCTTTAATCTGCTAATTCATCGTTTCCTGGATGAATACATGCAGAGGTTGCCTGCACTATGAAGAATTTTAATTCTAACTGCTAATATTAATTCAAAACAAGCTCTAATAATATGCATGTCATTCCATGAATCTCCTCTTAACTTGAAGTTACAAACTAGAGAAATTATACTATAGACAAGCTACACACCTCATACTTGTACTGAGCTCATGACTGTAGATCAGTTTCAACTGTAACATTAAGCAAGCAAAAAAGGGTCAGCAAGTATACAATTTCTGGTAGCATAAAGCAAACCTACCCTAAAACTAGTGATCATATAGTTTCCAGGATCAATATATGCAATAGAAACTAGAAACCCTAGACCCATGTAGGCAAACAAGTTGTAAGACCCCTAATTTTATGAAATAAAAGTATTCAATTTTTCTCTTTAGTAAATAGTTAAATTGATAAAAGTTAAAGTTAAGGGTGATATATGTAAAGTTTACAAAATACGCAAGTGGTTATAAAATATTCATTGTTATCGGGGAATATTCGTTTGGTCGTAGAATATTCTTACTGTCGAGGAATATTCGTACGATGGCGCATCCATTTGTGGGCCCCATAACAGAATAACTGTTGGATGAAGAAAACGACAAGTATGAGTTTTTATAAATAACGACGTAGTTGTTACCGTTAACACTGTTGGAATACCTGGTGGTTAAAATACAGTAATGCGCGTGGTTGCACAGTAGCACACGGTATTGCACAGTATTTTTTATTCTTACGTAAGAAGGCACTACTCAATAATTGTTACAGTAATTACTTTTCAATATTTTATTTTATTTATTCAATAATTGTTACGTTGATATTTTATATTATTGTTGTTTCAATAATTATCACGGCACAGTATTTCTCATTATCAGATCAATAATTCATATTATTTGAATAATATTATTAGATAGCATTATTGGCAATGTCTAGAAAGTTCTGTCAAGGAGAGGTTTGGTTACCTAATTGCGCGCCAGTAAGGAGAAATCCTTAGTGGAAAGCCCCCTCTTTCTTGGGAACGGTCTGGTTGTCATTATTGTGATAATTGTTGAAAATTGATATTTTATCTTTTCTGATAAAATATATTATTATATTACAATAATATAATAATGATGATATTTTTACAATGAATGTGTGATAAATGAATAAATGAGGAGGAAGAGTATTTTTATTACAAAAAATATTTAACACATATTTTGTGTGTTAGTGGACCCTATTTTTCTTTACTGAAGTTTGATTATAGCTTGTAAAATCGTTCGTATGTGGATTTCGGTCAATTTCTGTTTAGAATTTGGAAAAACTTAAAGCTACAAAGTTGTAGAAAATTGAATTTCCTATGAAATGGACTTAAGATTTGAATTTTTCTGATAAAGGACTATTTATTATGAATTATTGAAGTTCTAGAATATTGGGTCTAATTAATTTTGTTACAAAAAAAATGTTTAAAACATGTTTTTCATGTTAGAGGACCCCACTTGCATGTTTAAAAATTTGAAATCTGATTTGAAAGAGTGCGTATGATATTTTTATAAATAATATTATTTTATTAAATTTTCTGCTTTGGTATTCTAAATATTTTCCTATAAATAGAATGCTTATGTTAGAATTGAAAATCACATCAGAAACTGAAGTTTTCTCTCTCTATATTATCAAGCGTATTTTTGTGAGTATTTAGATATCTTGAGTGTTGCTATACGGTGCAAGTTCTCTTCAGCGTTATATCTGATATTCAAGTCAGAAGTACTGCTCTTTTGAGGTAAGGGATAGTAAGGGATTGTAAGGGTTATTATGTTTTTCAATTTCGTAATTTTTTGGACCCTCAAAAATTTTGAAAAAAATTAAAATGATAATTTGATGAGTTTTCTAGATTTTGTCCAAAAATGGCAATTTTTGATGTATAGATTAGGAGTTATGAATTTTATGAGAAAAGAATATTTTAAAAGTAAACCATTATAACTCCTTGTGGTTAACTCCAAAATTTATGAAATTTTTATTGGGAGTACATGTGTATAACAGCAGTATACTCTATAAATTTCGAAATTTTTGAATAAAAGTACAGTTTATGATAAATATCTAAATATTCGGCAGTTTTGACCATATGAAAAATAGTAAATGAATTTTAAAAATTCCAAGAAAAATATATGAGATTATATTCTGCTAAATTCCATAAAAGAAAATTTTCTGGGACTGATTTGGTATTTTTTATGAAAATGGACTAGTTATGAGTAAATGAATTAAATATGTTATGTGAAGTAAGAAAATTAGAAAATAAGATTTTATGGCTTGAGAATCCTATATAAGGTATATGCAGATTTTTGATGAAGGTTTTGGTTATTGGTGATGAAATCTTATGAGTTTAGCATTTTAGGATGATTAAATGCATTAATTAATAAAGTATAAACAATTAAAATAAAATATTTATAATTTTTAGAAATGATTAAAATATTGTTGTAATATTAATAATATTAGATTATGAGATTATTAAGTGATTTATAACATTTGGATTAAGGTGTTGTAAATATTGATATGTATTTTATTGTGAAACTTTATCTTTTTGTCGGGGTTACTATTCACGAGTTACTATTCACGAGTTACTATTCACGAATTACTATTCACGAGCTACTATTAACGATAAAATTAGTTTCTTTTTCTGACCAAATTATCGTTGATTTATGAATCTTGCTCTTAAAATTAAACTCATGTTTTTATTATATTATTTTTATTATTATATATAACATTTTTATAATCCTGGTGAGAAAATTCTCTTTGACTTGAGAGTAAAGATGGGTAGATTATTGGTATGATCGTGACTATGTGTTCTCTTTGGCCAGTAGTACAAAGATGAATTGTTGACTGGTATGATCATGACCATTGAATTTATAATTGAATATCTTTAACTTAGGTGAAAAGGTGAATTGATCAACATGGTTATGATTATTGTTTATATAAATTCTGAAATGATTATATATTTATTTGAGATAGTAATATCTTTGGCCTGTAGTGCAAAGATGACCTGTTGTTGAATATCTTTGGCCTGTAGTGCAAAGATGACCTGCTGTTGAATATCTTTGGCCTATAGTGCAAAGATGAACTGTTAATGAATATCTTTGGCCGTAGTGCAAAGATGAACTTATTAGTATGATTATGAACAGGAACTGTGATTTGGTATAACCATGATCTTTGATGTTTCAGGAACTGTGATTATGACTAGTTGTATTACATTCCATTGCATTGCATTACATATCATTTTTGTTTTGTTTTGCGCTTTTGTGCTCGAGGACTAACACGGGTTTAAGTTTGGGAGAATTTGATGAGTGGGTTTATGCCTACGAATCGACCTCTAATTCCATCCTAAACTATTCTAATTCGTTATTTTTGTGGTTCGTTTTACTTGTTTAGTGTTATTTTTATGTTTAGGTATGGTGGCGTAGCATTTGGGCTTAAAAGGTCATTTCGTAGCTAAAGTGGGCAAGAAAATGAGCAAAAGCTGGATCATCTACAGAATACACCCCCGCCGGGGTGGACATTATAGAGGCAAAACCCCCACCGGGGTAGGGGTACGGGAAAGGCAGACTTCTGTCTGAACTGTAATACTGCAGAGGCATGAAGGAATGAGGTTGACATAGTTTGGAACTGTAATTGGCATCGAATTATGGTCAGAATACGTGTCCTAGGCTGGATATTAACAAGAAACAACAAGATAGATTACATCATACAATCGATTATCAATTGGAAGCCCTAATTTGGAGAGATAGTATTGGAGGAAGGATTGAAGGTCTAAGTCACGATAATTGCAAGTTAGAGCTAAGGAGAAGGGTGGTTCTGGATTCATTCTCTTTTTTTAATTCAATAATTGTAATTGGGATGATGATTACTTTGATGATTTCAGTTTTTAATTTATTTATGATGAACTAATTTATTTATTAGGCTTATGACGGATCTTATGGTTGAACGATGATTATGTAGTTTTGAATTTCAGTTTAATAATCTATCTTTCGGTTTATCTATAGTGATTTGTGCTTTAATTTATGAATTACTTGATCACCAATCTTATGTGGATTTGTATGGATTCAAGAGAGGAAATATGAATCTAGACTTCGTCATTATAGCATGTGTTCTTGAATTCTGTGATTGAATATAATCTTGATGAATGTTAGGGTAGAGATATGCTTAACATCGCATGTAATCGGATAGAGAACTTGAATTTATACCTTCTTTGATTGTAATTCACACAGAGATATAGTGAATTAGTCGATTAAGGTGTTTAGCTTATGTGACGCCCCCAAAATAGGTCCACACGACCCATTCTGAGTCGCCAGATATCGCACTATAAAAATCAAATATAAACTTCACTTATACAACTGTTGAACTGTCATGCAGAGTATGACAACAGATAAGCTGTGAGTTTTAATACAAATATATATAACTCTCGTGGTCCCTTGACCACAAGACCTTACAATGGTACCTTACATAAAGGTACAGTCAATAATTGTTTTAGAAATTAAAATCTTTGGAAAATACTCGAGGAAACCTTCGTACATGGGAGGCCATGCGTCTAGGTTATGATAGATATCATATGTCCACAGAATTATCCTTGGTTGACCTAAAAGTCCCCAAAGAAAAACAAGAAGCTTACTATCATCTTCTTTCCAATGGTGAGTCTTCTCTTAACATATAATTATCTCCGTTGTCTCCAAGTGAAAATTATATTTCAAATAACTCCAAGATCATATAGGTAGTGCTCATAGATATACTCAGCAAGTGGATGTGCACATCCCTGTCTTATGATAACACGAGGTTGTATGTCATTAGACATCTTGTATGATAGTGGCGAAACACCCTTCCAAAGTTGGGTTCACCTCACCCTATTCGGTTCACCAAAATTAAATATCAAATGACGTATATAATACGACACACTTATCTAAAGTTCTCAACAAAATTATTACCATACTATTTAGGGAGAACCTCAACAACTATAGACCACCTTCTATTCCCCTGTTATCCCCGCTCGACCCGGCAACACTCTTATTACCTGAAAGGAATTGTGAAGCAAAAATGGTGAGTACAACTAGCCCAGTAAAGAATATCACGACTAAAGATAATTTACGTCATCAATAGCCTTCATCAGTAATAAATCAGAGATTTAGAACATATGGTAGATGATAAAACTTTTCAACCATAGTTGCAGCGGAACGAGCAATCCATTAGAAGAGTCAAATAGAATATCAGGTCTATTATCTTCTTCATGTTAAAAGTCCACCAATAATATTTTATCCCTGTAACATCAATCAATAATTCATGTCCACAATCATATGAATAACTCGTAATCATAATTGTGATTCTAAATTCCTCTTTGCACCCAGAACGAAGATAATTTTCATCACTCATCTTCACCTGAAGCATCAAAAATCATGGTTATACCAAATCGCAATTCCTGCTCATAATCATACTAATAAATTCATCTTTGCACTACGGCCAAAGATATTCATTAACAATTCATCATTGCACTACAGACCAAAGACATGCAATTATATTTTAGAAGAGTCAAGTAGAGCATGATATCTACTATCTTCTACGAATTAAAAGTGTATAATCAATATTTTATCGCTGAGACTCAGTTTAATAAATAATCCACATCATCAAATCATCCCTACACTACGGCCAAGGATATTCATGTAATCATTAATGATCATGATTATACCAAATAATCCTTGGTAATAATCATACCAATAACTGTTCATTAATGCACTACGGGCCAATGATGACTTTTACAACATCATCTATAACATTACGGGTCATGATTATACCGAATGATCCATGGTCATAATCATACTAATAAACAGTTTATCTATGTGCATAAGCCAAAGATACTCATCGATCAATAGTTCATCTTTGCACGTAAGCCAAAGATATACAACTGTAAAACTAATAATCAACAGTCCATCTTTGCACGTAAGCCAAAGATATACAACTGGTAAGCCAAAGATATACAACTGTAAAACTAATAATCAACAGTCCATCTTTGTACGTAAGCCAAAGATGACTTTCATCATAATATAAGCATGAGGATGATGACAATAATATAATCATTAATCAAATGAAATTAAGGGTAAATATTAAAGACTTTAAATTTACCCAGAGTTTAAAATAGCCAAATGTTATCAATCACTTAATAATCCCATAATCTAATATCATTAATATTATAACAATATTTTAATCATTTCTTAAACTTATAAATAATTTATTTTAATTGTTTACACTTTACCAAATAATACATTTAATCATTCAAAAATGCCATACTCATAAGATTTAATCACCAATGATCAAATCCCTTATCAAAAATCTGCATATACCTTTTATAGGATTTTCAAGCCATAAAATCCTATTGACCAATTTTTCAACTTCACATAACATATTTAATTCATATATTCGTAACTAAACCATTTTCATGAAAAATAACAAATCAGTACCAAAAAGTTTTCTTTTCTGGGATTTAGCAGAATATAGTCCCATATTTAACATATATTTTTCTCCGAATTTTTAAATTCATTTACTATTTTTCATATGGCCAAAACTGTCGAATATTTAGACATTTATCATAAACTGTACTTTTGTCCAAAAATTCTGAAATTTACAGGGTATACTCCTGTTATATATATGTACTCCCAATAAAAATTTCACAAATTTTAGAGTTAACCACAAGGAGTTATAAGTGTTTACTTTTAAAATAGTCTTTTCCTATAAAATTCATAACTCCTAATCTATACATCTAAAAATCTCTATTTTTGGACGCAATCTAGAAAACTCATCAAATTATCATTTCAATTTTTTCCAGAATTTTTGAGGGTTAGAAAAATTACGAAACTGCAAATAGATATTCGCCCGCCATGCGGTAATCTACATAGACAGATCATTTCCACAATTTAATAAGGAATGAATATGAAAGATCATTCACCATGCATGCGGTAATCCACATAGACAGGTTATTCCAACAGAATAATAAAGAATGAAATAACAGAAGAATTCACCATACATGCGGTAGTCCGCGTAGACAGGTTATTCCAACAGAATAATAAAGAATGGAATAACAGAAGAATTCACCAGGCATGCGATAGACTGCATAGACAGGTTATTCCAACAGAATAATAAATAACGGAACTAGGTCATGCGTAATCCGCACAGACAGGATATTCTAACAGAATAATAAAGAATGGAGCCAGGTCATGTGTATTACGCATAGACAGGATATTCCAACAGAATAATAAAGAATGGAACCAGGTCATGCGTAATACACACAGACATGTTATTCCAACAGAATAATAAAGAATGGAATAACAGAAGAATTTCACCATGTATACGGTAGTCCGCGTATACAGGTTATTTCAACAGAATAATAATAAATAGAATAACAATAGTTCTCTTCATGAATACGAAAGAAATAATACCCCTTACCATAGAAGAAAACTGGAATAGTGAGGTAGCAGACTTCTCTTCTCCTTTCTCTCTATAATTTCTCTCTATAATAATTGCTTTATAGCTTTAGTGAATTGGTGAAAAATAATGAAGGAATGAGCTTCTATTTATAGGAAAATATAGTTTCAATAATTGCACGTTTTGGGGCTCAAAATATTACAGTATAATACATTCCTCTTTTCCTTTATTTTTAATTTATTCCAGCAAGTATTATCAAACTTGCACCACCTCTCCTAATAGTAAATCATGTGAATTAATAGTTCATTCATGTGACTCAATAGTATAATCATGTGAATAAACTAATTACAGTATAGTACCTTCAACTATATACCTTCATTTTTAATTTAGTCATACAAGTATTATCAATCTTGCCCTAATTTCCCTAATAGTAAATCATGTAAATCAATAGTACATACATGTGAACACATAGTTATAAACATGTGAATTAATAGTAATTAATTGCTCATTTATCCGGTTAATTACCCGATTGGTCAATATAATCTCCAGACATCAATTATTATCGAAATAAATGCCGATTTCTACTAACACTAATAATTCCCACACAATAGAACTATCAATTTCATCTTCAATCAACAAGAACTTATTCATCATTAATATTATAACTCACAATATTTAAGAACCAGGTCGTTCCCTGGAAAGAGGTGGCTTTCCGAAGGGTTTCTCCTTATTGGGGCGCAATTAGGTGACCAAACCTCTCATTGACAGAACTTCTAGACATTGTCAATATTGAAAATAATAATATGAATAACTTTGCCGTCGTACGGATATTCCCCGACCAAACGAATATTTTATAACAACTTGCATACTTTGCAAAATTTTCACATCTCACCATTAACTTTAACCCTTTCTCAATTTAACCATTTACTAAATAAAATAATAATTATAAGAAAATTGAATACTTTCATTTCATAATTTCGGGATCTCACAGCTTAATTCTATCTAGTTTGTGGATTTAAGTTAATATGGTATTATTGCATCAAGAGGTGGCTAGTTCTGCTTGAGTGTTCTTGATTAATAAATTAGGATAGTGAATTGAACTGAAATAGGGTGTAGTAATCAGAGTGATACTTAAAGTGAAGCCGTAAGCCTAATTCTCCATCATTTGCTTGAAATTACAGTTTTTAAGTTTGTTGATTGCTTAGTATTTTTATGTTTTTAGTTTTAATAGTTATAATCATTGAATTGGATAGTTTAATAAAATTTGGATTAATATAAAGCTGGTAATTGTTAGGATTAATTTCATACTAGTCTCCGTGGGAACGATAATTGACTTATCATTATATTACTTGTTGACCACGCTTGCGTGTGAGTGTATTTAGATTTTACCCAACAAGCCTCACGCTCAATCAACAGGCTATTGGCTGGCCAAAGTGTTGAGCGAACATTGGTCTTAGGAGAACATAGCAGTCGGCCGCATTGGAGACGTTTCAGAATAGAAACTGGCAATGAACAAATCAAGGTATCATCCTGCCATCTCTTCAGATTGACCAACCAGTAGTTGCGCTTGTCGATAGTATATCGCCCGCTTCGAGAATCATCTGATATGACAAAAGGAAGAGATATATGAGGATCACTTGGTAACCTTGGAAATGCCCATGTAAAAGAGGGAGAGGTAGAGACGAAGTTGAGAAGAGTAGCCTCATAATTCCACCGGCAGGTGTGACCGAAAGGGCGTTCCTGGTCAAGTCCAAATTGGCTCATGACCCTGTGAGGAGAATAAAGTACAGTGCCAAATCCATTATTCTCAATAAAATAGGGAAGCTCTGTGGACCGAAGAAAAACGAACCGAGACAACGCAGATCCACTCAATCAGTTTCTGTTGAGGCTTGAGTAGGTACGAAATTTGCACTTGTAAAAATGAGGTAGATGACCGCAACCCCCTGAAACAATGGTATAGGAACGAGCAGTGAAGCATGAATAATCATCAGGGAAAGGCCGTAAATCTGTTCTGTTGGGACTAAATCGGTGATCAATCCAACGTGTTGTGCGAGGAATGATGTTGGGTGATGAAAAAGAAGGAGACTTCTTATTCTTCTTAGAAAGATGCTCAAGAGTGGAATATCCCGAAAAGCGTTCGAAAAAAAAAATCTGAAGAAGGAGCATGGAATGAAGCAATTGACGTCATACCTGGGTAAATGAGAAAAAAAGGTTAAAGGAGAAGAAGTGCATTTTGAAATACAGTTAATAAAAAAATGTATGAAAGCGATTACCTCCCAACATGTTATGTTTTTTTATTTTATTTTATTTGATTTAAAATTTTTTATATGATTTGATTTTATATTATATTATATTATATTATAATTTTTATTAATTTTATTAAATCAAATTTAATTTAATTTATTAAATTTAATTAATTAATTTATTTATTTTACTTTATCATAATTATCTTATGTTATTTAATTTTATTATTTTATATTATATTATGTAAATTTAGTTTATGTTATTATATTAATTTTTTTGGGAAAAAGTACTTTTACCCCACAGTAGTTTTAGTATTTTAAGTAATTAGCCACTGTACTTTTAAAATATTCAATTAGCCCACTATACTTTTTAAAAATATTCAATCAAGCAATTCCGTCAAATTTTGCTTACGGACGTTAAAAAATTGGAGAGAAAAAGCACATTTACCCCACTGTGCTTTTAAAATATTCATTTAGCCCACTGTACGTTAAAAAAAATGTTCAATCAAGCAATTCCGTCTAATTTTGCTCACCGACGTTAAAAAATTGGGCCAATTTTCCTACGTGACTTTAAAAAATAAAATACAAATGACGTGTCTCATTTTCAATGGGGGTACCATTTTCAATGACGTCATTTGTATCTAGTATTTTCTGCATGTAATCCAAAATAACCTGGGGTGGGGGGATTCTAAAGATGTATGGTTGGATGTATAGACAGAGGAGGACCCATTTTTCTATGATCTTGCAGTTTCTTTTTTCTCATATCAATTCCTTTCGCCATGTGGATTACCTGGACACAATACTTGATACCAAATTAAGAAAGGAGTCTATTATTATGTCTTGCCCAAACTAAGCATACAGATTTCCAAATGTGCCCTCAGGGATACTTAACCTCATCCAAGAGAAGTGTTTTGCAGTTCCACCAAATTAAGTAAGAGAAAAGAACTATAATAATGAAGCTAAATTACATTCAGGTTCCGGGTTCAATGTTAAATATGAATTCGAATACGCAATTTAAACCACTGCTTTCATCTTATAAGTCTCTTTTCTACTTAATTGGGTGATTGCATATTCTCACAATAGGAGTATAAAACCACATAGATTACGAGGCAATAATATTCCATGAGAATGTTGATAATTAATTACTTTCACCAAATGGGTATTTATATTTAATTTTCAGTAGATTCAATTAACAATGAGACACGTCATTTGTATTTTATTTTTTTAAAGCCACGTAGGAAAATTGACCCAATTTTTTAATGTCTGTGAGCAAAATTGGACGAAATTGCTTGATTGAACATTTTTAAAAAGTACAGTGGGTTAATTGAATATTTTAAAAGCACAGTGGGGTATGTGTGCTTTTCCCCCTAATTTTTTAACGTCCGTGAGCAAAATTTGACAGAATTGCTTAATTGAACATTTTTAAAAAGTACAGTGGGCTAATTGAATATTTTAAAAGTACAGTGGCTAATTGTTTAAAATACTACAACCACAGTGGGGTAAAAGTACTTTTTTCCTAATTTTTTTAGTAGCGTCAAAACTAAGTAAATGCTACTTAGTTTATTTTAATATTAGGAAATTAATTAAGTAAAATACATTATTAATCACCAGGGCCCATGTGATATCCCGAATATTAGTAATATTCCTTTTAAGGGAAATATTAAATGATTAAATAAATGTTAGAGATTTAACCTAATTATTAATAAAGGAAATGTGAAAAGAGTGGATTAATTTTTTAATTATTATTTTATCTATGTGCGTATAAAGAGCCCATACGGTATAAAATGATTGGGAATAGAGACTTTTAATATAAAAGACACTAACTAAGAATGTATGAGACAATATAAATAATACTTACTCATAATAAAAAGAAAGTAATATATGGAGATGAATAAATTTTATGAGATGTAGTAAGCAATGATATTATTTAATGTATACCTTGATTATTCAAAATGAAAAGGGAATCCAATATGGTTTAATTGAGAAATATTCTTGACATAAATCCACATATGAGATCAATGAAATAATTATATTATAATATAATTAATTTTGTTCAAAAGTATTATTTAGTGACAAATAAGGAAAATGATGGGTTCTACTATGAAGTATTTAAATTACATAGAGCCATAATTTTTAATGATGTATGTGCTAACTATTTTACTAGAAATGTGGTGGATATATTAATATGTAATATAAGTTCATATTAAATATTGGACCATATCAAATTTGCTAGGTGTGCTTGCAAATAATTTAGTGTCATGGACCATTGCCTTACGTAAAGAAGGGTAATAAGAGTCCAAGTTATATTAAATGGGCCAAATTAATTTTTCATTTAGGCTTTCAAGCATTCTTTATTTTATTAATATGATATGATTACATTGAGCCCAAAACAAAGTGGTGCCCAGTCTTGCATTACGCCCAATTCGGCAGCCCATATTAGGGAGAAAAGGAACTATTAGTTCAAATTAAAATAGCAGTGAGATGGTTGTTGGTCAGTCAGTAAGCTAACAATTAGTTAGCGATTTAGTTAGTAGCTATAAGGTGTAGAGTGGTTGTAGGAGCCAAGTTCATTGCATAAGCCAAGTAGCTACTAAAGGACTGAATAGGGGCCAATATAGGGGCTAAGTAGACTGCAGAGTATTATGAGGCTGCTAAGCCTTGTAGGGGCTGTGTAGTGGTAATGATGAAGGCCAATATAGGGGCCGGGTAGGAGCTAAAGAGAGCAGCGAGGTAGAGATAATGATGGAAAGCAGTAATAGGCTAAGTAGGTTGATTGAGAGAGAGAGAGAGAAAGCTCAACCATATATGGACATACAATGCACCTGAAATCAGATAACTTCTATACTTATATGAGTTCCAAAAGTAATATCAATAGCAGTCCATTAGATAGAGAGAATAACAAAGCTACGACTGGAAGGGAAGGAAGGAATGGGCAGCAAAGATACTTCAATCTCTAGAAGTTAGCAAGGTAAGCAAGCTTAGACTTTTTCCATTCCTTTTTCATTTTATATTTGATAGTAAAATGGGTTGTTAGTGGCTATAGTATTAAATAAGACTATGGTGGCTGTTATGATAATATTAGAGCTTTGTGTGGTTGTTGAGGCATTAAATAGAGACCCTTAATAAATCAAAAGCTAAAAGGCTGGGGAAAATGGACAGGAAATTTGTGGTTACATGTAAATAAAATCATACTCACCAACTATTTGATTAAATGTCCAAGTAGGAGCTGTTATAGTATAAAAGCATGCTAGCTATGAATTAGAGTCCAAATCATGTCTACGGGCTCATACATTGAGATGAATGCCTCAAACACGCTTCTATGCTTAAAAATACCATGTTGTAGTATAACTTACATACTATAACAATTTTATTTTAGATAGTAGAGTACCTTCACGATCGTAGATCTTAACTTAAGAGTCATCTGTGGACCCCCACTTTGAGTCTCAAATTGGAATACTGTAAATTGATTTTCCCAGACCAATGAAAGAAGAATTAAAAGCCTACTAGGGACTATTTTGAACAAAATATAGAATCCCCGCATTTAGATGTATTAAACCATGAACATATAGCATACAGAAAGTACTTGTTGTGATAAAACTTGTACTTGAAAGCTTGAAGGTTATTATGGTGCTTTAGTACTAACGCATGCTAATAATACCTATAAATGAGTTATTTTGGTATCAATACAGGAGTAAAGTTTCAAGCTTGTTAAAGTATGTGATGATGAGTTTTAAGGATAATTTGAAATTATATGAATGTTTAGATAAATCTTGAATCATAGCTTGGGAACTGTTTGTGAGTAATAGCCAAAACTAAACTTAAACTCTAGATTAGAGAACTGTTTTGGTTAAGGGCAGTACCTGAACTTTTGAGTCAGTAAGGAGACCATAATATGTCCATAATTAACATTTAAAAGTTATTTTTTAACTTAGTTGAGGTCCATATTGAGTACTACTCAGTTTTCATGTTTAGGGTCATCAAAAGTAAGCTTTAAAGTATCATCTGTGACACCCCCAAAATAGGTATACAACACCCATTCTGAGTTGTCAAAATACATGATACAGAAACAACTATAACTTTATTAATACAACATAAAAACTGTGAGTTTAAAATACAAATATTGTCATCTAGACAATATCCACACTCAAATAAGTCCTCATTATAATTATTGATACACTATTTTACAAAATAGTGAGGACTACTAAAATAACTTCTAGAACCATCATTCCACATCCCGACTAGTACTCGCTACATTCTCGCCTCCTGAGAAGAAAAATGGAACAAAAAGAAAAAGGGTGAGCTCAACTAGCCCAGTAAAGAACATTATGACTAAGATAATATAGAACAAATTATCGTTAGTCCTCAACAGGAAAAAATTTAATAGAATACAATAGGCAACAAATTTTAAATCAATATTCGCAGCGGAAATAATAATTCATTAGAAGAGTAAAGTAGAGAATAAAATCTAATATCTTCTATATGTGAATTTAAAAGTTCATCTTCATTATTTTATCCTTGTAACATCAATCAATATATATCTGGAATCAAATATTCATCTTTGCACTACAGGCCAAAGATATTTATCAGTTGGTCATGTTCACCTCAACACCTGCTCATCTTTGCACTACGGGCCAAAGATATTCATCATAAAATTATTAATCTTTGCACTACAGGCCAAAGATATTCAGTTATATCATCATTTAGGACTGAGGATGATGAAAAATATTTTAAAGGAAACGAATCCAGTGAAACAAAAGAATAAATATTAAGGATTCGTATTTCAGCTATTCCATGTCCAAAAATACCTCATAAATAATCATAGTGGGGTAAAATTCAAGAATGATCAAAACATGAATACAATCAAAACTAGTATCCATAATAGATATTTTGGACGAAAAGAAGAAAATTTTATTTTTCTATAAATAGTGTCGTATTCGTGAATAGTGTCGTATACATGATTAGTGCCGTATACGTGAATAGTAATCCCGACACAAAAAGTTTTAAATTTGATAAAAAGATCAAACCAATATTTCGGCATAATGATATTGAAGAAAATAATATCATTTAAGAAGAAAATAACATCTCTTACCTTCTAAAGACAGTACTTCTAGTTGAAACACCGGATATAAGCTATGACTTAAACTTGCACCGTATAGCAACACTCAAAGTATTAAAATATTCATAAGAATACACTCAATATATCGAGAGAGAAAGAGAGAAAACTTCTGTTTCTGGTGTGATTTTCAATTCTAACCTAAACACCCTATTTATAGGAAATTACTTAGAACACCAAAGCAGAAAATTTAATAAAATATAAATATATTTTCTTAACTTTCCTACGCACGCCACCTGCTGAATTCAACCACTAACACATGTCCCACAAATGAAAAAAATGTTTTTCTTAATTAAAATATTTTAAACTTCAAAAATTAATTATTTTAGAACTTCAGAACTTCAATAATTCATAATAAATAGCCCTTTTATCAGAAAAATTCGAACCTCATGTCTTTTCCATTGGAAATTCCATTATCTACAACTTTACAGAAGAAAGTTTTTCCAAATTCCAAACAAAAATTGACCGAAATTCACAAACGGATGATTTTACTGGCTATACTTTAATTTCAGTCAAGAAATGGGCCCATAGAGATGTTTAACATGTTTTTAACAACTTTTTGCAACAAAAATACTCTTCCTCCTCGTATACTCATATATCCCACATTCATTGTAAAAATATCATCATTATTATATTATAATAATATAATAAAATATTATTTTATTAGAAAAGATAAAATATCGATTTTCAACAATTGTCACTTTAAAAATTTTCTCTATCTATATCCACATAAAATGGATATTTTTCTCATCATATAAATTAATAATTAATTATTCACAAATAATATTACAGAATCACAATACTGACAACCAGGAAGTTCCCAGGAAAGAGGGGGCTTTTCAATAAGGATTTCTCCTTACTGGCGCGCAATTAGGTGACCAAACCTCTCCTTGGACAGAACTTTCTAGACATTTCCAATAATGTTATCTAATAATATTATTCAGATAATATGAATTATTGCTTCGATAATGAAAAATATTGTGTAGTGACAATTATTGAAACAACAGTAATATAAAATATCAACGCAACAATTATTGAATCAATAAACTAAAATACTGAACAGTAATTACTGTAACAATTATTGAGTAGTGCCTTCTTACATAAGAATCAATAATTGGTGCAATATCGTGTGCTACTGTGCAACAACGCGTATTACTGTGTTTTAACCACAGGGTATTCCTACAGTATTAACGGTAACAACTACGCCGTTATTTAGAAATAACTTATACTTGTCGTTTTCTTCATCCAATCGCTTTCTGTTATGGGACCCACACAAGGCTATGCCGTCGTACGAATATTCCCCAACAGTAAGAATATTCCACGACCAAACGAATATTCCCCGACAACAATGAATATTTTATAACCACTTGCTTATTTAAAATATTTGCGCATTTTACCCATAACTAACCTCATTAATCAATTCAACCCTTACTATTTCAAAATGATAAATAGAGGAATTTAAATTTCATTTATTAATAATTTGGGATCTTACAACCTCCCCTCCTTATGAAATTTCGTCCTCGAAATTGACGTACGTACCTGGTGTTTCGAAAAGATGAGGATACCTCGCTTTCATTTTCGTTTCCAACTCCCAGGTCATTTCCTCAATAGCATGGTTCCTCCACAAAACTTTAACTTGTGGTATGACCTTTGTGCGTAGGACATGCTCTTTCCTATCCAAGATCTTGACAGGTACCTCTTCATACATTAAGTATTCGGCTATCTCGTCCGGTTCTAACTCAATAACGTGGTTCGGGTCTTTCACATATTTACGTAGCAGAGATATATGAAAAACATTATGAACATGAGACATACTTGGAGGTAACGCGAGTCTATAGGCCACATTTTCTACTCGATCAAGAATCTGAAATGGACCAATAAATCGTGGATTGAGCTTTTCTCTCTTCCCAAATCTTGTAACTCCCTTCCATGGAGCAACACGCAACAATACATGATCCCTAGTACTAAATTCCACATTCTTTCGATGAAGATCCGCATAACTCTTTTGTCGATCATGTGCCATTTGTATACATTGTCGAATCATTTGGATCTTTTCCGTAGTCATACGTACCAACTCGGGTCCCAACAATGTTACTTCTCCCACCTCATCCTAACATATTGGAGAGCGACACTTTCGTCTATACAATGCTTCAAATGGAGCCACGCCTATACTTGTCTGATAACTGTTATTGTAGGAGAATTCCACCAATGGTAGGTACTTATCCCAACTCCCTTTGAAATCTAGGACACAAAGTCTTAATAGATCTTCAAGAGTTTGAATAGTCCTCTCTGATTGCCCGTCCGTTTGAGGATGGTATGCCGAACTAAATCGTAAATCATGCCCATAACTTTTTGCAAGCTAACCCAAAATCTTGAAGTGAATCTTGGGTCACGATCCGAAACTATGGATACTGGCATGCCATGCAATCTCATAATCTCATCTACGTACATACGAGCAAGACATTCAAGGAAATAAGTCTCCCGTATCGGCAAGAAATGAGCAGACTTGGTTAATCTATCAATAATAACCCAGATAACATTTATGCCTTGAGAAACCGTGGGAAGACCCGTAACGAAATCTATGGTAATGTGTTCCCACTTCCATTTCGGAATCTCAAGTGGTTGCAAGGGACCCTTTGGCACCTGATGCTCCTCCTTTACACGTTGACAAGTTAAACACCTTGAGATAAACTTTGCAATCTCTCTCTTCATATTGTTCCACCAAAATGTATGTCGAAGATCACGATACATTTTGGTACTTCCAGGATGGATTGCAAATGGTGTATTGTATGCCTCCATCATGATCTTGTACTTCAAGTCAGAATCATTAGGAACACAAAGTCTGGAGTGGACTCGAAGTACTCCTTCTTCATCAATTCTTGCTTCTGGAATAGTACCTTCTTACACTTTCTTCTACATACGCATCAGCTCCGGGTCTGTGGCTTGAGCAACTTTAACTTTTTCGATTAAAGTTGGTTCTATACGTATACTTGATATCATTGCATGGGTCCCCGGAGTCTTGACTTCTATCTTCATCTTTTGTAAATCACACAAAATGGGCCTTTGTGTTGACAACATCGCACTCGTTCCCGCGTATGATCTTCTACTCAATGCGTCGACTACCACGTTCGCTTTTCCAAGATGGTATTGAATGGTATGGTCGTAGTCTTTCAACAGCTCAAGCCAACGTCGTTGCCGCATGTTGAGTTCTTTTTGGGTGAAGAAATATTTGAGGCTTTTATGGTCTGAATATATCTCCACTTTCTCCCTATATAGATAGTGCCTCCAGATCTTTAGCGCGAAAACGACTGCTGCCAACTCTAGATCATGAGTAGGATAATTCCTCTCATATTCTTTAAGTTGTCGCGAGGCATAGGCTATGACTTTCCCACGTTGCATGAGAACACATCCTAACCCTTTGCCGGAAGCATCGCTGTAGATAACAAATCCATCCGAACCAGATGGTATTGTCAGAATAGGTGCCGAAATGAGTCTCCTCTTGAGCTCTTGGAAACTCTTCTCGCATTCCTCGCTCCATACGAATTTTATATCTTTCCGAGTCAGCTGAGTTAATGGAGTAGCAATTCGAGAAAATCCTTCCACGAATCTTCGATAATAACCAGCTAAGCCTAGAAAGCTAAGTACCTCAGTCATCGACTTCGGTTGTTCCCAACTTTGTATTGCTTCAATCTTCGCCGGGTCAACAGATACTCCATGTTTTGACACCACGTGCCCAAGAAATGCTACTTCCTCCAGCCAGAATTTGCATTTCTTCAACTTGGCATAAAGCTTATTTTCACGAAGCCTTTGGAGTACCAGCTTCAAATGGTGCTCATGATCTTCACGACTTTTGGAATATATGAGGATGTCATCAATAAAAACAACAACGAACTGATCCAAATATTCCTTGAATACTTGGTTCATCATATCCATGAAAGCCGAGGAGCATTAGTCAATCCAAAAGACATGACTAAGAATTCATAATGCCCGTACCGAGTTCTAAAGGCAGTCTTTGAAATATCCTCAGTTCTAATCTTCAGCTGATGATATCCAGAACGAAGATCAATTTTTGAAAAGAATTGTGCTCCTTGTAACTGGTCAAACAGGTCATCAATACGAGGTAGCGAATACCTATTCTTGATAGTGACATGGTTTAATTCTCGGTAGTCGATACAAAGTCGCATACTCCCGTCTTTCTTCTTTACGAATAAAATAGGAGCACCCCAAGGAGATATACTAGGACGAATGAAATCGATGTCTAACAACTCCTGTAGTTGGACCTTTAACTCTTGAAGTTCAGTAGGAGCCATTCGATATGGGGTTTTAGAAATGGGCTTTGTACCAGGTTCAAGATCAATAAAGAATTCAACTTCACATTCTTGGGGTAGACCGGAAAGTTCTTTAGGAAATACGTCAGGAAAGTCAATAACAACAGGAATATTATTCAAATATGACGTGTCTTTATTCAAATCCATAACATGGGCTAAGAAAGCTTGACATCTATTTTTTAATAAACGAATAGCTTTATGACTTGATATAACAGTGATTGATTTTAATGGTTTAGTTGCTTGAATTCGCACAACAGGTTGGTTAGGAATATGAAAACTAACAACCTTACGAAAATAATCAATTTTGGCATGATGAGTAGTTAACCAATTAATCTCTAAAATCACGTCAAATGCAAGTATCTTTAAAGAGATAAGGTCAACAGGTAAGGTGATGGCGCCAACTTGGATCAAACAAGATTTATAAACAGTGGATGTGATGAAAGTTTCTCCTAACGGAGTTTCAACAGATAAGTCAAAGTCCAATTTCTCAGGTGTCAAGTTTAAATGTTGAGCATAAGTAGGAGAGATAAATGAATGGGTAGCACCGGTATCTAGTAAGGTATAAACCTCACAAGAATTTATGATTAGCTTACCCGTGATCACCTCGTTTGGGTTCCTCGCATGTTGACCAGTCACAACAAACGCTCTTTCAGGAACCGTTGACTTTGACTTTTTTGAGACAGCCTTTTGAGTCACCATCCCCGCTGGACTTGGTTTCGCTACAGTGAAATCTCGAGCGATATGTCCTTCCTTTCCACAGTTATAACATACCTTAAACTGTTGTGGGCATTTTGGGCTGATATGTCCTTCTTTTCTGCACTTATAGCATATGACCGGTGGTCGTTCTCCTCCCTTGGAACCAGTTGCTGCTGGTGCTGACGTCTTCGTATTGTCATTGTTGAATCTCCTCTTTTTAAACTCTCCTCCCGACTCGCTTCTTCTATTTTCATGGCCATGATTACCACCAGAGTGGTTGCCGCTCTTGTCCGTATTTTTCTTTCACCGCTGGTTATCGTTGTTCTGATAACTGTTGTCACCGGTATGATCCTAGTTGTGGTCCCTCGGTTGAACGTACTCGTTATCTCGCTCTAATAATTGAGCCCTGTTGACAACATCTGAATAGAGAGAAAATTTATGTGAAATGAGATATTGATGTATGCCAGGTTTCAAACCTCTCAGAAACATCTGCGTCATACGTTCCTCATTCTCCACCAAATGAGGTGCAAACCTGGACAACTCTGCAAACTTCGCCTCGTACTGGGACACCGTCATGTTATTCTGCTCCAGTCTAATAAACTCTACCTCCTTCATATGACGAATACTTTCAGGAAAGTACTTGTCATTGAACAGTTTCTGAAACGTTTCCCAAGACATGCTAAGTGTGGCTGGATGGGTACGCTTTACAGATTCCCACCAGTAATCTGCCTCATTACGGAACATAAAGGTGGCGAATGGAACCTTCTGTTCCTCCGTGCATCCTAAGACATCGAATATCTTGGTAATTTGCTTGACCCACGTCTCTGCATTAATCGGATCCGGCTTTCTCAGAATTCTGGTGGTCCCAACTCTTTGAACTGCTTGGCTGTGACCAGCTGTGCGTTGCCATTGTTTCTTCCTATATTTTGAACAAGAATCTCCTTCGTCTGGTTTTGCATGAATCGCAAAAAGCTTCTGAACATCTCATCGATCATCGTCTGCTCAGTGGTGTTGTTTACAGGAGGAACATTGCCAGCCTGTTGCACGTTCTCCTCATTGGTGAACAAAGGTGTCTCCACGGTCTCATTTACTCCACTGTTAACATTCTCAGTCGACATTCCCAAATACTGCCATAAACAAGGGTTAATTTAACAAATTAACATATCACATAATACCCCTATATTATGACCGACCAACAAATAAGCTTAGGTTGGACACACTAGCGAAGGATTTACTCGTCTCTTCCCTCCTAGTTCTATTCCCCGATCTCCGCCAGAGATCATATCCCTAAGCTCTGATACCAACTGTGACACCCCCAAAATATGTATACAACACCCATTCTGAGTTGTCAAAATATATGGTACAGAAATAACTACAATTTTATTAATACAACATAAAAACTGTGAGTTTAAAATACAAATATTGTCATCTAGACAATATCCACACTCAAATAAGTTCTCATTATAATTATTGATACACTATTTTACAAAATAGTGAGGACTACTAAAACAACTTCTAGAACCATCATTCCACACCCTGACTAGTACTCGCTACATTCTCGCCTCCTGAGAAGAAAAATGGAACAAAAAGGAAAAGGGTGAGCTCAACTAGCCTAGTAAAGAACATTATGACTAAGATAATATAGAACAAATTATCGTTAGTCCTCAACAGGGAAACATTTAATAGAATACAATAGACAACAAATTTTAAATCAATATTCGCAGCGGAAATAATAATTCATTAGAAGGGTAAAGTAGAGAATAAAATCTACTATCTTCTATATATGAATTTAAAAGTTCATCGTCATAATTTTATCCCTATAACATCAATCAATATATATCTGGAATCAAATATTCATCTTTGCACTACAGGCCAAAGATATTCATCAGTTGGTCATGTTCACCTCAACACCTGCTCATCTTTGCACTACGGGCCAAAGATATTCATCATAAAATCATTAATCTTTGCACTACATGCCAAAGATATTCAGTTATATCATCATTTAGGACTGAGGATGATGAAAAATATTTTAAAAGAAACGAATCCAGTGAAACAAAAGAATAAATATTAAGGATTCGTATTTCAGCTATTCCATGTCCAAAAATACCTCATAAATAATCATAGTCGAGTAAAATTCAAGAATGATCAAAATATGGATACAATCAAAGCTAGTATCCATAATACATATTTTGGACGAAAAGAAGAAAATTTTATTTTTCTGTAAATAGTGTCGTCTTCGTGAATAGTGTCGTATACGTGAATAGTGCCGTATTTGTGAATAGTAATCCCGACATAAAAAGTTCCAAATTTGATAAAAACTTCAAACCAATATTTCAGCATAATGATATTGAAGAAAATAATATCATTTAAGAAGAAAATAACACCCCTTACCTTGTAAAGACAGTACTTCTAGTTGAAACACCGGATATAGGCTATGACTTGAACTTGCACCGTATAGCAACACTCAAAGTATTAAAATACTCGCAAGAATACGCTCAATATATCGAGAGAGAAAACTTCAGTTTCTGGTGTGATTTTCAATTCGAACCTAAACACCCTATTTATAGGAAATTACTTAGAACACCAAAGCAGAAAATTTAATAAAATATAAATATATTTTCTTAATTTTTCTATGCACACCACCAGCTGAATTCAACCACTAACACATGTCCCACAAATGAAAAAAATGTTTTTCTTAATTAAAATATTTTAAACTTCAAAAATTAATTATTTTAGAACTTTGGAACTTCAATAATTCATAATAAATAGCCCTTTGTCAGAAAAATTCGAACCTTATGTCTTTTCCATTGGAAATTCCATTAATTACAACTTTACAGAAGAAAGTTTTTCTAAATTTCAAACAAAAATTGACAGAAATCCACAAACGGACGATTTTACTGGCTATAATCAAATTTCAGTCAAGAAATGGGCTCACAGACATGTTTAACATGTTTTAAACAACTTTTTGTAACAAAAATACTCTTCCTCCTCATATACTCATATATCCCACATTCATTGTAAAAATATCATCATTATTATATTATAATAATATAATAAAATATTATTTTATTAGAAAAGATAAAATATCGATTTTCAACAATTGTCACTTTAAAAATTTTTTCCCATCTATATCCACATAAAATGAATATTTTCCTCATTATATAAATCAATAATTAATTATTCACAAATAATATTACAGAATCACAATACTGACAACCAGGCAGTTCCCAGGAAAGAGGGGGCTTTCCAATAAGGATTTCTCCTTACTGGCGCGCAATTAGGTGACCAAACCTCTCCTTAGACAGAACTTTCTAGACATTGCCAATAATGTTATCTAATAATATTATTCAGATAATATGAATTATTGCTTCGGTAATGGAAAATACTGTGTAGTGACAATTATTGAAATAACAGTAATATAAAATATCAACGCAACAATTATTGAATCAATAAAATAAAATACTGAATAGTAATTACTGTAACAATTATTGAGTAGTGCCTTCTTACGTAAGAATCAATAATTGGTGCAATACCGTGTGCTACTGTGCAAGAATGCGTATTACTGTGTTTTAACCACCGGGTATTAAATTTTAAATAGAAGAATTTAAATTTTATTTTATTAATAATTTGGGGTCTTACATCATCTAACACTTAAACGAAGAGAGGCCACACTTGAACCTTGTAGGTAAGTTTCAATAGCTATAATATGGCATAATTAAGCTACACAAGTTAAAGAAACCAAGTCTAAACCGTTTTAAATATTGGACTTGTTAAAAATCACATTTTAGGCCAAAAGTGGATGTTTTGGGTAAATTTTAATACCAGAATTTGTAAGACTATAATGAAACTCATATAAAGAAGCTAATGCATGCTTTTGATGATTCCTAATCATTTCTATGACCAAAGCTAGTAAGAAAACCAAGTTAAGATCTATTTTTCAAGCCTAAAGTGAGCTTTGATAGGTCAAAATTGGTTAGATAACTAAACAAAGTGAGATGATGATAAAAGTAATCTTAGGAAACTAAAATACATATGCCTAGACTGTCCAAGTAGCCAAAACTAAAACAAATTTAAGAAATGTCAAAATCAGTTTTGGGGAAGAAGAGATAAACTATCCAATTTGAGCCTCAGATAAAGTAGGCATAACTGATATGAATGAGGAACCTAAAACCTTATTAAAATACCTTGGTATGTGGTCTAGAAGTAGGGACAAATGGTAGAGCCAAAAGCTTAACCAAGAAATTCCAACAAATCATCAAAGTAGGCAGTAAACTCAATTCTGCAACAGTTTGGTAGTAGAGTGGCTCTGCAGATATTAGAGTGAAAATCGTAGAGTGAAACTAGGTAAACAACCTAGTTTGTGCCTAGTTTTAGTTAACTTCCATAAATGAATTTAAGAAATCAAACTCATGGAAAAATACTATGATATATGATCTAAATGCTTGCAGAAATAAAAGATCAAATGGGCTAACTCATAAAGTCCAAAAGCATCATCAAAGTGGCCTTAAGAGGTTGTTTCAGTTGACTAACTATGGAATTAAATACTATGATGTATAGTCTAAAAGCTTGTTCTAGCATGGAAGTCAAAAGCTCATTACAAATATTCCTAAAAAATCCCCAAAGTACCCTAGAAAATGATATTTTTTATTTTTGAACTAGGATGGAATAATGGGATTTGATTCCTAAAAATGTCACAGCATAACGTAAGATGGTATTTGAAGTGTATAATGACCAATGATTTGTATCATGTTATGATTGGACCAAAACGAGTATATTTGAGAATGTATAAGAAATTAGTATGCAATGTATACCACGTGTGTATGATCACAAAGTGATGAACGAATGCTATATGCCTAATCTAAGTCTAAGGAACTTATATAAGTAATGTTTAACAAAATATGGTATGTTGTAGTGGTGTGATACACACATAGTAAACTATAAGTGCGATAAGCTAGCACATGTAGCGATGAAAAGGGAAAAAAAGCTGAGTTATTTAAATAACGAAGTTGAATATAAAGGTGGTACGAGGAAAATATAAGTTAAAGTAGGTTATTAAAGTAAGGTTAACCATGAGATCAAAGTATTAATTATGTTTATTATCAATCTCACATACCGTGTAGGTCATTCAGAGGAACACGACATGTTAGCGTAATGGTAAAACGTCAGTACTGGCAGGTTTTTCAGAACTTGGTTTTAAATGTGAACTTGTTAATTATAATGTGTACATGGTCCCTGTATTATATGTACTCCTTGAGAATAAATTGAGATGTGAATTATATGTTATACTGTGATACTGTGACGCCCCCAAAAACAGGTATACATCACCCATCTTGGGTCGCCAGATACATGGTACAGAATACAAATACAAACTAATTATACAACAGTCGTGTAAAATACGACAAAACATATGTTGTGAGTTTTGATACAAATATTGTCATCTAGACAATGTCCACACTCAATGGAGTACTCATTACATTTATTGTCACACTATTTAATAGAATAGTGAGGACTACTAAAACTATCATCTGGTCCATCACTCCGTTCCCCGACTCGTCCCAGATATATTCTCATTTCCTGAAGAGAACAATGAAAGAAAGGGTGAGCTCAACTAGCCCAGTAAGAAATATTATGACTAGGATAATGCAGAATAAATTATCATTAGTCTTCAACAATGTTAAACTGATAAAATACAATAGACATCAAGTTTAACTACAGCGCATCAAGCAATCCATTAAAAGAGTCAAGTAGAGAATAAAATCTACTATCTTTTATGATTTAAAAGGTTTTTCATCACTTTTATCGCTGGGACTCAGCTTAATAAATAATCCACATCATCGAATCACCCCTGCACTACGGCCAAGGATATTCTTTAGTATCACGACCACGAATTATCCATGCACTATGGCTAAAGATAATCATTTTTTCATCAACGGTCCTGATTATGCCATAAAATAATTCATCTTTGCACTACGGCCAAAGAGAATCTATAGCCATAATCATACCAAAAATTGTCCATCAATGCACTACGGGCCAATGAAGACTTTTTCCACATCATTTGTAACATTACGGTCATGATTACACCGAATAATCTCTGGTCATAATCATACCAAGTCCATCTATACACTAGAGGCCATAGATGACTTTCAACAAAATATAAACATGAGGATGATGACAATGATATAAGAATTCAATAAAACAAGTTCAAGAATTAATTTATCTATGCACTAATAACGTCCAAATTGTCAACATGATATTGCTTTGTAGAGTAAAATTCAAGAATGTTCAGAAGAATATTTTCATGAAAAGATACTGGATGAAGCTCAAATATCAAGGATATTCCACTAATTTCATGGAGTATAGAAGTCAAAGTTTTAACCAACTGAGTATAATAAAGAATGGAATAACAAAAGAAATCACCATGCATGCGATAGACCGCACAGACAGGTTATTCCAACAGAAAAATAAATAGTGGAACCAGGTCATGCGTAAATGCACCGACAGAATATTCCGACAGAATAATAAATAATAGAACCAGGTCCGACGTAAACGCACAGATAGGATATTCTGACAGAATAATAAATAATGGAACCAGGTCCGGCGTAAAGCATAGACAGGATATTCTGACAAAATAAAAAATAATGGAACCAGATCCGGCGTAAAGCACAGACAGGATGTTCCAACAGAATAATAAAAAATGTAACAACAGAAGAATTTCACCAAGTATAGGGTAGCCCGCGTATAAAGGTTATTCCAACATAATAATAAAGAATGGAATAACAGAAGTTCTCTTCAAGAATAAGAAAGAAAGAATACCCTTTATGAGTACAACAAATAATATCCCTTACCGTAAAAGAAACTTGATATCGAAGTAGTGAAGTAGCAGAATACTTTACTTCTCTCTCTCTATAATTTCTCTCTCTAGAGTTTCAGTGAATTCATAAGAAAATAATGAAGGAATGAGTTTCTATTTATAGAAAAATAGACTGCATAGTAACTAACTTATGAACGATCTAGATTGATTTACTTTAATCTGACGGTCCATATTTAAAGCAAAATCTTTTAAATAAAATAAAATATATTCTATTTATAATCTAATAAAACGAATAACTTTATAGAAGATTTTACTATGCAAACACTATGCAGGCACTATGCAAACACTATGCATAATAAAATATAATATATTCTAATTATTGTCTAATAAAACAGATAACTTTATAAAAGTATTCTGTTTTATATAAAAAGATTTTACTATTAGCCTAATAAAACGAATAACTTTATAAAAGTATTCTGTTTTATATAAAAAAAATTCTGTTTTATTACATTAATAATACTAATAAAACAAAACTGAGTGACTTATCACGTAAGCCTCAATAATCAATACCGTATGCTACTATGCAACCACACGTATTACTGTACTTCTACTACCGAGTAGTTCAACAGTAATAAAGGTAAAACTTCCGCCGTTATTTTCATAAAATATTTTTGTCATTTTCTCAATCTGACAATAATTCCGTTGTGGGGTTCACCAATAATTGTGCCGTCGTACGAATATTCCCCGACAAAAATAATATTCCCCGACCAATCGAATATAATACAACAACTTGCATACTTTGCAAAATTTATAAATACTACCCACAACTATAACATTATCTCAAATTCACACCATAATATTAAAAAAATATTTCAAAAAAATTAAATCTTTATTCATAAAATCTCGGGTTTCACAGATACAAATCTATTGAATCAAGTTAATGATTGATGTAGATTGAGTTATGAAAAATTACTATATTCATGATATGTGGTATATGATAAACATAAAGCAGGTATAATTGTTGAGTATGAGCATTATGATGCCTGAATAAATGCAATGTATGAAAAATATGAATTATGTATAAACTGCAAAGCATGAATAATTTAAGTTGTGTTTAAAATGTTAAAAATGTGTTATGTGATAACTGTTAAACCTGCTGGGCAACGTAGCTCCTCACCCTTGCTATAAATAATTGTTTTCAGCTAAACCAGAGCGGATCGAAGGATGCGGGATAGACAAAGGAAAAAGGAAGTTCTTATTGAAGTTGTTCGTATAGCTCTAGCTATGCTAGATAACATTCATACGACATATTGTAATTTCATAGTCAAAGAACATTGTATAGAATAATAGTTAAGTGTATTTATGAGTTCATGGATACTTAAAATCAATATATCCAAGTGAAAAATATTATTTATAACTTGAAATGTATAATTTAAATCAATATGATTTAAAAGTGTAACACCAGGCTGTAAAGGTTGCGGATTCTAAAAATAGAAGGAATTAATGTATTAATTGGTATCAAAGTGAGGTTGTATTCATTATTGTATGAATAAAAGTTATAAATATTCATATGAAGGTTGTATAGTAACGCACCAGGTCCGAGGTTCAAGGGACCCGAATTTGGGAGTGTTACAACCCACATATTGTAATTGAACAATGCTGACAAAATTTCAGTCAAAATTTCCATCGAAAATAATAAATACATCATAAAATACAAACACAACCCTAATATCAACGTTCTAAAGATCCAAAAAATAATATGAAGTCTCAAATCAAAGGATGTGAATCCAAATTTCAGCATATTTATCCTAATTCAGCAAAATGTAATCCCAATTTTAGAAACATGAATAACTCAAAAATTTATCACAATTGCATAAAAAAGTAAAAAGTCCAAATTATTCCAAATTTCAGTGAACAATTCAAAAATTATTCCAAATTTTAGCAATATCAACAACTTAAAAAATTAAACACAACTAAGCTATAACATATATATTCAATAATCTCAAATTATCCAAATTAGTAGTAATCTCAAATTTTATATATCCAAATTTTCCAAATTTCAGCAACAACAAAACAGTCAAATGCCCTACGATTCTCATATTCAAACCCATCCATATTAACCCTAAAAACAAAGTTTGAACTTATTTCAGACCCAAATACACAAACAAAATTCAGACCAAAATACAAAATCAAATTATAAATTTAACTTGAAATAACCTTTAATTGAAGGTTTCAATCTACCTAGCAATGTCTGACAGTAAACCGGAGGCGGGGGAGCCGTTGGTGGAGGCGGCGAGTGTTGACATTGGGAGAGTGGAGAGTTGAGATTGAGAGAGTGAGAGTGAGAGACGAGAGAGTGAGTGAGTGAGAGACTGCAAAGATATGAGAGATTGAGGATAAGAGAATAGAGAGAGAAATGAAATGAGCGACGACTGAAGAAAAAGAAAGTCTGACTAGCTTTTAAAAGTTATTTCCGACAGAATTTTCATTAGAAATAATTCTCTCGAAATTATGTTAATCTCGATGAAAAATCCCTCAAAAATAACTAGTAATTGATCGAAATTAGGTTTCGCGCTGGCGGGAAACTTGGCGCCAAAGTGGGTCTTCTATTTCTGACGGATTTTAATCAGAATTACATTATTTCTGAGGGAATTATCCTCGACGGATTATTTCGTCGAAAATAATATACTTTCGACAAAATGTAATCTGTCGAGGATAATTTCGTCGATCTTAACCCTTTATCTTATAGTGATTCACTTATGGACATATCTTCTGCAAGTATTTCATGCAGGATTACTTGTAGTTCTTGGACTTAGTTGATGACAACATTGGAATCTACCATATTGTAGTCCAAAAATCTGCCAACTATGAACTTTTTCGTTACAGCATCTTCTACTTTATACATTTTATCCAAGGAATCCCATAATTCTATTATAATATTGAGAGAACTATACACATTATATAATGTGTTATCCAATCCTTTGAGGATGTAATTTTGGCACAAAAAACTAGCATGTTTCCATGTATCAATTGAGGCAACAACTTAACTATCTGTTTAATTCTCATTAAGCACATGGGGGGTCTTCATGAAGAAACCTTGCCATGTTGAGCGAAGTGAGATAAAACATCTTTTGTTGCCATCTTTTAAACTAGGTTACATTGAACTTTTCTGGTTTTTCACCATGGTTTACAAGAACATTAGGTATCATTGGTGTAAAAGAAGAACCAACTATAATTATAGAATCGATAGCCATATTTATTGCAAATATATATAGAAAAAATTGACTTAAGATTGTTATGAAAACTGAATGGACAAGGGCTCTCTATATATAAAACTTATCTGTTGTAAACCAAAGTTGATATGCAAAATATATAATATGTCAAGCCTATTACTTGGTACTATGTCCTTAAGACAATTATACCCTCCTTACGGTGCTTGGAGTTAATAGCACTTGCCTCCCAAGATACAATGACAATGTATGCTATAGCAAAACTACAAATAGCATACACAATGAACCAAAGAGATGCTTTGAACTCTCTCTCAAAATAAACTATGATTGACTTATGAAATTAAGAAGACCTAAAGACTAGAATGTTTTATGCTTGGATGAATTGAATAAATTAAATGGTTGACCACCTATGCTATTTATAAGTGGGTTTAGTGACCAATCAGAAAAGATGTAACGAATGTGATTTTTATAATTAATTAAAATATTTATTTGAGTTAGATAAATATTTTAGTTGATTTATTTATTGAATAATAAATATTTGATGTTGGTTGTTATGGCTTAATTTAATTAAGCGTTATAATTTGATAGATAATTTTATAATTGATGTGCATTTTATTATTAAAGTTTAATTGATTTTACTAATAAAATAACATTAAATTATTTAAGTGTGATTTTATTAATTAAGTGTATATTAAATAATTCTTCAATTGATGTGTATTTTATTACTTTAATGTTATGGAAATATTCTAATTTAATTAAATAATTAAATTAGAAGGTTTGTAATAGGTTAAATAAAATTACAATTATTTATGTTAAATAGGAATTATAAGTAGTAAGGTTTAATTGAGTTTATTACTAAACTAAGTAATTATTTAAGTGTGACATTAAAAATATGTTATATGTCATAGTAAAGTAATAATAGTATATAATGAATAGCCTAACCATTGGATTGCTTAACTAATGATGGAAAAGTGAGGTTATGCTACTAAGAGGGCTTAATGTGATATTGGTCATGCATGTAAGAGTTTTGTAACATAAGCCTTATGTTATTAGTGGGGGTTACTATTATATTAATTATTAACATAACTATTACCCAAATGAGGAGTTACACAAGAAGAAATCCTATAGTTTGTTATAGCAAGAGTCTTGGTGGAAGAGAGAAATAGAGAAATTGAGAGAGATAGAGAGAAATAGAGGAATTGAGATGAGCTAGGAAGAAGAAGAAGAAGAAAAAGCTAGAAGAAGGTAACTTCTAAACTCTTATTTAATCTTTAATTTTTTGGGTAGATTTATGTTCTAGGGTAGTAGATCATTCTTAATCTCGTTTGTATTGGTTTAATCTTGGATTATCAAGAATCAAACAAGAGGATTCAAGAAAGAAAATGAAATGGAATGAAAATTTGAAGAACAAAATTCGTAGGTTTTGAGTAATTGTGGACAGATCTTGTGAAATTCATACCTCTTTGGGTATAACGAGTTAGAAAGTGAGCCTTATATCAAATCGAAGATATGGAAGTAAACGATATTCTGAAAGTGGAATCACATGAAAACTCTTTGTAGATTTCTTGCAATGTCTGTTTTAGTAAGGCTGTTCCGAAGGGAAAATAATCTGCCCAGAAAATCAAAACTGTTACGATTTCTGACTTTGAAAAATTCATATACATTCGTGTGTTTTGAATCTAAAGAAACTTTAAACTGAAAAGTTGTAGATATAGAAGTTTTCTAGCCAGACACGCGAGATTGAGCCATTGTATGGTCCGGATCATGTCCGAATAAATTGTTTAGTAAGGCTGTCCAAAACATGAAATTTTTTGGACTAGTTGATGAATTGCAGAATCTGTTTTAGATGAATAAGGGTTTGACTTTAAGGACTAGATGAGGTTGTAGTACACTGAGTAAGGGTTAATTCTATATGAGAAGGAACAAAAACGGACATGTAACGAAGGAGTTACGTTAAAAACAAAAACAAAGTTTTGTTAAAGAAATTGTGAAGATGAGTTTTATAATTCTGTTTGAATTAAGATTTTGGGTGATGGTATATTTTGATGATTAAAAATATGTTTTGACATATGTAATGAGTATAGATATGTGTTATCACATTCTATGCATAATTAACCATTTAAGATCAAGAGTTGAGATAAGTTAATATGTGCACATAATGTGCTCGATAAAATGCCTAAAAGCAATAGTGTTTCTAAACTTTGGTATACAAAGTGTCTAACTAATGGCTAATATTGGATGTTATGTGCATCTTAGTATGAAAATATGATAATATAAGAATAATAATGGAAAGAAATCGAAAAGGGCTATTTTTGATTTTTTAAGGAAAATTAAACATGTAAACAATGTGTTGAATATGCATTTTTGAAACCAAAGTGGTATAAAAAAATGGTGTGATATACGCACATTAAACTACAAATGTGATAGTCTAGCATGTGTGGTGATGAAAATGAAAATAAAACCGAGTTGCATATAAAACACAGTTAGATGTCTATAAAGACATTATAAAGGATAATAAGAAAAAGTAAGGTCTTAGAATAAATTTAACCATGAGATCGAGTATTGATTTTGTTTATTATCAATCTCACATACAGTGTAGGTTGTGCAAGGACGCGAAGTATTAACGTGTTGGTAAAATGCCGGTAAAGGCAAGTCTTTCAGTTCTTTTTTGCTATGTGAACTTGATGATGAACTGCTTTAAAATTTTATTGTATGATGTATTATATATGTCAAAAGTATGAAATGTGAAAGTCAATCTATGACTATGATGATTGAGCTATGAATGTTGATTGAGTAAGGAACTCAATCTTTATAGTTGTTATGTGAGCTACAACATGTATGCTATGTTTATTTTATGATTATTCTTGTATGTTGAGCATGTTATTATGTGCTACGTGATGCATGAAAACTGTTAGATTTTGCTGAGCTGTCGAGCTCATTCTTGCAAATAACCATTTTGGCAGATTCAAGAATCGAAGTTAACGTTATGTGCTACTTGATTGATATGGATCAAAAGTGATACACGGAGATTTAATATCCTATCCAAGTTGTTATTCTTGTATACCATGTCTAATGTTTCGGTAAATGTATTAATGGTGTATTGTAATATCGTTTTGCGATGTAAACTCTTGTAGTATTAAAATGATTCTGAGATATTTAGATGTAAAGGTTGAAAGTTTTGGGAACGAGAATAGTTTGTAATAGAAAATTTTAATTATTCCGCAAATTTCAATGGTTGTATTATCGTTTAATGATGTAAAATTAGAGGTTGAATGTATTGTTAACGACTGAAGTCGATAGTTGAATTGTATAAATTTTGGGATCGTTATAGTTGGTATCAAAGCTGTAGGTTATAAACCTTAGGTAGGTGTAACTTAGGCTATAACCTTAGAGAAGGGAGGTGAAGATACTGAAGAATAAACTCAGATAGAGTTTGAACAATAAGAAGTAATTTAAGAAATATATAAAGAAGGGATTAAAATTTGCGTGAGAGGATTCAAAGAAGAATCTCACAGAGTTATAAGGAATATGAAAGTGGGGTTACCCAACTCCAATAATAAGGATGTAAGGTGATAATAAATAGACAATGTCTATAAAAAGGGAATGATAAAGAAGTTAAGAATAAAAGTTATATCTAAGTGTGATACAATTGTACTCTTTAATAGTTGATGTATGGTATCTGGGCTAAACGATTCCTTCATAGAGCGGAGGTATATACGAACTAGAAACTCAGAACCTAGTTTGTTGGTTGTTTATGGGAAACCACTCAGCGTACCATATTGAAAATGTTAGAGACTCGATGTGTACCAAGTATAGAAAATGGATACGTCTCATGAAAATGTGGAACTCAAATGAATTGTTGAGCAGTGTAAATGAATTTAGAAATTCTTAAAGGAAGAATTGTTATATAAACAAGAAAATTCAAAGAAGAATCTTGAAGAGATATAAATATAAGAATTGGGAGTTACCTAACTCTAATAGCCAAGATAACGAATAATAATGAATAGAAACGATGAAAAAGGAAAGAAAGAGGATCGTAAAATAAAATGATCACGAGTTAAGAAAAGAATTTTAAGGGAGATGATTATAGAATAAGATCACGACGTGATCTGTTTAAGTTATAAAAGAAAGATGGTCTGTAATGTTTGAATAATTATAGCTTGATGCTATGAAGATAATGTACTATAATATAGTACGAGATAAACTCACGAGGAGTTATAGATAATGTGATACGAGGAATTCGTATTGAGTAAGCTAAGGGCAAGTTAAAAATAAGTTATGAGTAAGATAGAGTTAGGTGGGATTTCAATTGAGGACTCATGTGGTGCCTGAATTGTACAAACCTTTGTATGGGCGAGGGTTTTGTGCTTGCACTCAGTTTATCACATTGATAATCATTGGAATGTTGGTATTGCACTATTAATGTATATGTGGTGAAAAGGTGATTCTTTTCTCATGTGTATATTTGAAAGTTAGAAACTATTAAGATTAGTTAGATATTATTAGGGTTAGGTGCGAGTTCTTAAAACTAATGTATATGGTAAGTTCGTGACTCATAATAATATGGTATGTTTTGAACCCCTCAGCGAATGGACGCCTATGGTCTGACTAGGATAAGTTCTTAAACTCATATTATTGTGGCAAGTTCCTGAACTTCCAATGTGTAGTAAGTTTGATGAATTATATTAGGGGTATAGGAAGATTGTAAGATGAAATACAAGAATATTTAGTATAAGAGTACTGGTGTTGCTAGAAGTAAAAAGAATTGGTTAAGTAATGAAGTAATGGAGTAAAGATTGAAGTTGATGGATACCTGGATATTCTAAATCTACTAGCTATGCTAGACTTTCAAAATTTATTGACTTCGTGCTGATGTTTGCACTTCTATTATCTTGAAAAACATTGGATCAAATGATGAAACCAATGAGTTTTAAAAATAATACTGTTATTCGTATGTCTATGCTAATTGCTTCGGCTAGACAAAAATGATTTGAAATATATCAAAATATATTTTTCATATCATCAATGTATCATGGAACCTGGTGCAAAGACGAAAAAAAACGATGGAGTCATCAATGCAATATTACTTAGTGTTGGATGTGATCTAAGGATCGTCAGCCACTATGGTATGATGTAGTATGATAAAATCACCAAATGACAGAATCCTCAAACGGACTGTAAATACAGTGCGGTATCATGACGTCATAAAAAGATTTTTGAGATTTCTTTAAGATATGTATATATATATATATATGTGTGTGTGTGTGTGTGTGTGTGTGTGTGTGTGTATGTATATTTCGATTGATGTCTGAATTGTTGTAGGAGTCTATGCTATTTGATTCAGCTAGACGAATATTGAAAGATGTTCATGAAATTCAAGCGTTTCTTAAGAAGTTATGCCAAACCAAATTTTGTTGGTGCGGATTCATGTGTTAAGAAGCTGAGGTGAACAACCCTATAAAAAGGGGACATGTTATCGGAGACAATGGTTCTGAAAGTAACTCATATAGTCATTACGATGTTAAGATGTAATACGTTGTGCACGACGTAGGGGCACGATAGGCTGATCACCTAGAGTACTTGCAGAGAGTGTTTTCAGTCTGTGTGATTGCTAAACATTCTGTTAAAGATGGTTTACAGTGGTGATGAACTATTAAACCTAGAGAAGAGTTCAAGGTCTTATGACCCCTCAACATGATTTGGAATCTTTAAAATTCCTGAGTTATTCATACTACTTCCCAATTATTGAACAATTGTGGAAGATTCTTATTATTCTGGAAGATGGAAGTAAGAAGGAGAGTATTCCTTAAAAAAGAAAAGTTGGAGAATATGACATGTGGTGATGGGAGAATTGAGAAAACTATAATAAATCCATAAACGAACTAAATAAAGAAAGAGATGAATTATCTAGAGAGAATATGAAGTTCTTCGAAGAATGAGATGTGAAGATTATGGTGATGATGGGAAGATCCTCAAAGGAGGGATTTTTGTCATAGAAGTCAATGAATAAATGAAGAGTAACGCAAAATCTATTTTGATAAATCGAATGAATGAAGATTAATAAAAAAAAATTCGAGGACGAAATTCTTAGAAGAAAGGGTGAATGTGATATCTCGGGTGTTTATAAGTTGAATAAAAGATAATGGATGGGTTAAAGAATGTATAATGCTCATAATATAGTTAAGTCTAAGTAAATGTTATGAAATAAAAACTTTCAAGAATTTTTTAGAAGGAACAGAAAATATAGAACCTATGTTAAGGTAATGCGTTGAAGTTGTTCTACAATAGACTTCTAAAAAAGACGAGATGAAAACTAGGTAAGGGAGATTTCGGTGATTCCGAGGACGAAATCCTAATAAGGAGGGGAAAATGTAACGAATGAGATTTTTATAATTAATTAAAATATTTATTTGAGTTAGATAAATATTTTAGTTGATTTATTTATTGAATAATAAATATTTGATGTTGGTTGTTATGGCTTAATTTAATTAAGCGTTATAATTTGATAGATAATTTTATAATTGATATGCATTTTATTATTAAAGTTTAATTGATTTTACTAATAAAATAACATTAAATTATTTAAGTGTGATTTTATTAATTAAGTATATGTTAAATAATTCTTCAATTGATGTGTATTTTATTACTTTAATGTTTTGGAAATATTCTAATTTAATTAAATAATTAAATTAGAATGTTTGTAATGGGTTAAATAAAATTGCAATTATTTATGTTAAATAGGAATTATAAGTAGTAATGTTTAATTGAGTTTATTACTAAAATAAGTAATTATTTAAGTGTGACATTAAAAATATGTTATATGTCATAGTAAAGTAATAATAGTATATAATGAATAGCCTAACCATTGGATTGCTTAACTAATGATGGAAAAGTGAGGTTATGCTACTAAGAGGGCTTAATGTGATATTGGTCATGCATGTAAGAGTTTTGTAACATAAGCCTTATGTTATTAGTGGGGGTTACTATTATATTAATTATTAACATAACTATTACCCAAATGAGGAGTTACACAAGAAGAAATCCTAGAGTTTGTTATAGCAAGAGTCTTGGTGGAAGAGAGAAATAGAGAAATTGAGAGAGATAGAGAGAAATAGAGGAATTGAGATGAGCTAGGAAGAAGAAGAAGAATAAGAAGAAGAAGAAGAAGAATAAGAAGAAGAAGAAGAAGAAGCTAGAAGAAGCTAACTTCTAAACTCTTATTTAATCTTTAATTTTTTGGGTAGATTTATGTTCTAGGGTAGTAAACCATGCTTAATCTTGTTTATATTGGTTTAATCTTGGATTATCAAGAATCAAACAAGAGGATTCAAGAAAGAAAATGAAATGGAATGAAAATTTGAAGAACAAAATTCGTAGGTTTTGAGTAATTGTGGACAGATCTTGTGAAATTCATACCTCTTTGGGTATAATGAGTTAGAAAGTGAGCTTTATATCAAATCGAAGATATGGAAGTAAGCTATATTCTGAAAGTGGAATAACATGAAAACTCTTTGTAGATTTCTTGCAATGTCTGTTTTAGTAAGGCTGGTCGGAAGGGAAAATAATCTGCCCAGAAAATCAAAACTGTTACGATTTCTGACTTTGAAAAATTCATATAAATTCGTGTGTTTTGAATCTGAAGAAACTTTAAACTGCAAAGTTGTAGATATAGAAGTTTTCTAGCCAGACTCGCGCGATTGAGCCATTGTATGGACCGGATCATGTCCAAAATAAATTGTTTAGTAAGGCTGTCCAAAAAATGAAATGTTCTGGACTAGTTGATGAATTGCAGAATCTGTTTTAGATGAATAAGGGTCTGACTTTAAGGCCTTGATGAGGTTGTAGTACACTGAGTAAAGGTTAATTCTATATAAGAAGGAACAAAAACGGACATGTAACGAAGGAGTTACGTTAAAAACGAAAACAAAGTTTTGTTAAAGAAATTGTGAAGATGAGTTTTATAATCTGTTTGAATTGAGATTTTGGGTGATGGTATATTTTGATGATTAAAAATATGTTTTGACATATGTAATGAGTATAGATATGTGTTCTCACATTCTATGCATAATTAACCATTTAAGATCAAGAGTTGAGATAAGATAATATGTGCACATAACGTGCTCGATAAAATGCCTAAGAGCAATAGTGTTTCTAAACTTTGGTATACAAAGTGTCTAACTAATGGCTAATATTGGATGTTATGTGCATCTGAGTATGAAAAGACGATAATATAAGAATAATAATGGAAAGAAATCGAAAAGGGCGATTTTTGATTTTTAAGGAAAATTAAACATGTAAACAATGTGTTGAATATGCATTTTTGAAACCAAAGTGGTATAATAAAATGGTGTGATATACGCACATTAAACTACAAGTGTGATAGTCTAGCATGTATGGTGATGAAAATGAAAATAAAACCGAGTTGCATATAAAACACAGTTAGATGTCTATAAAGACATTATAAAGGATAATAAGATAAAGTAAGGTCTTAGAATAAATGTAACCATGAGATCGAGTATTGATTTTGTTTATTATCAATCTCACATACAGTGTAGGTTGTGCAAGGACACGAAGTATTAACGTGTTGGTAAAACGCCGGTAAAGGCAAGTATTTCAGTTCCTTTTTGCTATGTGAACTTGATGATGAACTGCTTTAAAATTTTATTGTAAGATGTATTATATATGTCAAAAGTATGAAATGTGAAAGTCAATCTATGACTATGATGATTGAGCTATGAATGTTGATTGAGTAAGGAACTCAATCTTTATAGTTGTTATGTGAGCTACAACTTGTATGCTATGTTTGTTTTATGATTATTCTTGTATGTTGAGCATGTTATTATGTGCTATGTGATGCATGAAAACTGTTAGATTTTGCTGAGCTGTCGAGCTCATTCTTGCAAATGACCATTTTTGCATATTCAAGAATTGAAGGTAACGTTATATGCTACTTGATTGATATGGATCAAAAGTGATACATGGATATTTAATATCCTATCCACGTTGTTATTCTTGTAAACCATGTCTAATGTTTCGGTAAATGTATTAATGTTATATTGTAATATCATTTTGCGATGTAAACTCTTGTAGTATTAAAATGATTCTGAAATATTTAGATGTAAAGGTTGAAAGTTTTGGGAACGAGAATAGTTTGTAATAGAAAATTTTAATTATTCCGCAAATTTCAATGGTTGTATTATCGTTTAATGATGTAAAATTAGAGGTTGAATGTATTGTTAACGACTAAAGTCGATAGTTGAATTGTATGAATTTTAGGGTCGTTACAAAAGACACAACCCCTTGAAAAAACACGTTTAGCGAAAAATGATGCAGTTTTTGGGCTTGGAAAAAAGGGCGCGTCCGTTCGGACCTAAAACAATGTAGTTTTGGACTTTCAAGAAAGGGCGTGATCAGTTGGTTTTATACTTACGAATCGGTTACCTTTCGGGCTTGATTCTTTGCTACTTTGAGTAGTTTAGTATTGTTTTACTTGTTTTCTTTGTCTGTGTTACAAGAATTGGATTGGAGGGTGAAAATAAGAAAATTAGGATTTAAAGTCAATAATTTACAGTTGTCAGCCAGCACACCCGCCGAGGTGGGCTTCTACAGACTAAAACACATGTCGGGGCGGGCTTTCTCAGTACTTAATACCCGGTGGGGCGGGGGTGCACGACAGTTAACTGATGTTTCCATGAGCATTAAGGACTCTAAAGATCTTTTGCTGATTAATTTGGGACACAATTTGGAGAGTATATAAGGTCAATTTGAATGGCACATACGATATTATCATCATCATTAATTAAATCCTTGGTTTTACATCAGATCTTGGAGAATTAAAGTGAGAAGGCTAACACGAGGGATTCAAGGCAAAAGTGAAGAAGAGCAGCAGATTACATCATAATTTTTATTCTCTATCTTCATTTTTATTCTTGTATTCAGAATGCTATTCTATTTGTGGAATTTGGTTTCTTATTCAATGATGTTGACCTAATTTATTATTTAAGTTTACAACAGATCTTTTTGTGTAACGAAAGTTGACATACTTTCGTATTAATTCATTGAGATTATTCTTAGGATTGTCTATTATGATTTGTGCTTAATTATTTAAATTTCCTAATCAATAATTACTTGATAATCTATATGAAATTGAGAGATGGACTATAGGTTAAGATCTAGTCATAATAGTGTGTGATTCTGATTTCTGCATGTCGTTGGGATTCATAATTTATGCTTATGATAGAGATATACATATGGATCGCATGTAATCTAATGAAGAATTTGTGCTTAAACCTACTTTAATGTAATTCACATAGAGATATAGTGAATTCATTAATTGAGGTGTTCATCTTAATTCTATCGTTTGTGGATTTAAGTTGATATGGGTATAATGCGTTGAGAGATGGTTATATCTACTTTGGTGTTCTTGATTAACAATCCGAAATAGTTAATTTGATGTAACAGGAAGTGTGTCGATCTTAGTGAAACATTAACTGAAGTTGTAGGCTTAAATCTCCAAAGTCTGATTAAATCTTGTGGCTGTTAGTTAATATTTGATTAATTAGTAATTTTCATAATTTTCGCAAACTTGTTTAATAAAATTGAGATAATATAAAATTGGTAGTTAATGGAATAAATTTCAGTTATTTTCTCTATGTGAACAATACTTAACTTATCACTTTATTACTTGTTGACCACGTATACGTGCGTGCTGTGCATAACTAGATTTTACCTAACAAATTTTTGGCACCGTTGTCGGGGACTAATAACTGTGTTTATCACTTTCAATATTAGTTTAATTAAATTAGTTTTAGTTAAACACATTTTTTTTATTTTTTTTTTCTTCTTGTTTCAGGTTCTCTTAGGTAGTGCATGCAAACCCGATCAAAGAAACCAGAATTAGCACCTTACGAGGACGACATCAAAAGAACATTTCAGTGGTTAATAAATGGATTAAGGAAACTCGAGAGAAGCTAGAACATCAAGATACAATGGATGCAGAAGATCAGAAAGCATTGCGGGATAATGCTACACTGCGGATTAATGAACTCCAATCAAGAATCACAAGACTAGCCATTGCAGCAAATTCCTTTAAAATTAAGCCTGGTACAATTCAGATGATTCAGAACTCGGTACAGTTTGGGGGGATTGGCTAACGATGATCCGAATGAACATCTGGTGAGCTTTTTAGAGATATGTGATACCTTCAAGTATAACGGGGTAACGTATGATGCAGTAAGGCTTCAGTTATTTCCATTCACTTTAAGAGATAAGGTTAAGAGTTGGCTTCATTCATTACCACCGGGCTCTATTCTACCTAGGATAACTTGGCCCAGATGTTTTTAGCAAAGTTCTTCCCGCCGGCTAAAACTAAAAAAATGAGGAATGAGATTACTACTTTTGAACAACAGCTTGTGGAATCACTATATGAAGCTTGAGAGAGGTATAAAGAATTGTTGAGGAGATGTCCACATCATGGACTACCCAAGTGGCTGCAGATGAACACATTTTATAATGGGTTAGGTGGTAATACTCGGACGAGCATAGACGCAGCTTTAGGAGGATCATTTATGGCTAAGAAGTTTGAGGAGGCATAAGACTTGTTAGAGACCATAGCAGCTAATAATTACCAGTGGCCAACTGCAAGGATGACTTAACCTAAGGTAGCTAGGGTGTTGGAAGTGGATGCAGTTACAACTTTAGCAGCTCAAATGTCTGCATTGTCAAAGAAAATGGATGCAATTGCAAGTACAAACATTCAGCAGATGACTTTTGTATGTGAATTGTGTGAGGGAGCACATCCGACGAAGCAGTGTCCAATCAATCTGGAGGCAGTAAAGTATGTGGGTAGTTACACTCGGCCACCAAATCCGTATCAGAACGCTTACAATCCGGGGGCAAGGAACAATCCTAACTATTCATGGAGCAATAATCAGAATCATCAGCAGGCTCCGCGACCATTATATCCTCCTGGATTTCAAAATCAGCAACCTCAGATAGTTCAACATCCAGAAAAGAAGTCAAAATTAGAAGAGCTATTAATCAAATATATAACAAATAATGAGGTGGCAATAAAGAGTCAGGCGACAACAATCCAAAATCCAGAAAATCAAATAGGCCAAATGGCGAATATTTTGACTAATAGACCGCAGGGAACTCTACTGAGCAACATAGAAGTCAATCCAAAGAATGATGGGAAAGAGCAATGTCAGGCAGTGACACTTCGTAGTGGGAAACAATTGAATGAGAAAAGTGCAGAAAGTGTGATGAAAGAAACAAAAAGTGAGAAAAAAGCAGAGGAAGATCTGGTGGTTAAAGAAAAGGTAAAAAACCCAACCGTGCTTCCACCAGTGCCATTTCCACAGCGATTCAAGAAACATAATTTAGATAAACAATTTTTCAGATTCCTCGAGGTGTTCAAGAAGTTACAGATTAATATTCCATTTGTGGAAGCCTTAGAGCAGATGTCTAGCTATGCCAAGTTCATGAAAGATATTTTATCCAGGAAAAAGAAGCTAGGTGATTTTGAGACAGTGGCCCTAACCAAAGAGTGCATCGCGATTTTACAAAAGAAACTTCCTCCAAAATTGAAAGATCCAGGAAGCTTTACCATTCCATGCACTATAGGTAGCTTGTCGTTCAACAAGTGTTTGTGTGATCTAGGGGAAAGTATTAATCTTATGTCGTTGTCTATCTACACTAAATTAGGTTTACCAGCACCGAGACCAACAAATATCTCTTTATAGCTTGCGGATAGATCATTGACATACCCACGAGGAATTGTTAAGGACATTTTAGTAAAAGTTGATAAATTCATATTTTCAGCTGACTTCATCATTTTGGATTATGAAGAAGATAAGGATATTCCAATTATCTTGGGAAGACCATTTTTTTCCACGGTTAGAACACTAATCAATGTATAAAAAGGAGAATTAATGATAAGGGTTCAAGATCAAGAAGTGACATTCAATATGTTCAAGGCCATGAAATTTCCTACAGAGGATGAAGAATGTTACCGTATGGATGTGATCGAGAAAGCGGTGGATGATGAGTTTATGAGGATGTTGAATACTGATCCATTGGAAACTACCTTACTGGGGGACACTGACAGGGATGATCCGGAACTGATAGAGTATCTACAGATATTGGACGCATTACCAAGGGTTAGTAAGTTAAGAATTCCTTTTGAGCCGTTGGAGTATGCAAAAAAATCTTCAGTACATATGAAATCATCTTTAGAAGAGCCTCTTACACTTGAGCTCAGACCATTACCTAACCATCTTAGGTATGCGTATTTTGGTAATTCAATTACTTTGCCTATTATTATTGCATCTGCACTTAATGAATTTCAAGAAAGTAAGCTGCTCCGAGTTCTTTGCGAGTATAAAACTACAATTGGATGGACCATGGTAGACATAAAGGGGATAAGTTCATCATTCTGTATGCATAAGATCCTCTTGGAAGATGATCTGAAACCAACAGTTGAACAACAGTAGAGACTGAATCCAATCATTAAGGAGGTGGTGAAAAAGGAAATTCTGAAATGGCTCGATGCAGGAATTATTTATCTAATATCCGACAACAAATGGGTGAGTCCAATGTAGTGTGTTCCGAAAAAGGGTGGTATGATAGTCGTGGCTAATGAGAACAATGAACTAATACCGACAAGGACAGTGACCAGATGGAGGGTGTGTATGGATTATTGTAAACTTAACAAAGCATCTTGGAAGGATCACTTTCCTATACCATTCATTGATCAGATGTTGGATAGGTTAGCGGGACATGAGTACTACTGTTTATTGGATGGGTATTCGGGATATAACCATATTGTTATTGCTCTGGAGGACCAAAAATAGACGAAATTCACCTGCCCATATGGCACTTTTTCTTTTCAGAGAATGTCGTTCGACTTGTGTAATGCACCAAAAACTTTTCAAAGATGTATGATGGCAATCTTCTTCGATATGGTAGAGTGAAATGTTTAAGTTTTCATTGATGACTTTTTAGTATTCGGGGATTCGTTTGACAGTTGCTTAGATAATCTGATCATGGTAATGAAAAGATATGTGGAAACAAATTTAGTGCTCAACTGGAAAAAGTGCCATTTCATGATACAGGAAGGGATCTTCCTCAGATACAAAGTATCTAGAAAGGGGTTGGAAATAGACAAGGCGAAGCTTCAAACAATAGAAAATTTTCCACCGCCAAGTTCAGTGAAAGGCATTCACAGTCTTCTTGGACATACTGGATTCTACCACCGATTTATTAAGGACTTCTCTAAGATCATGGAGCCTTTATGAAGTTTATTTGAAAAGGATGTGCCTTTTAAATTTGACGAGGAGTGTCTGTCATCTTTTGAACTGCTAAAGAAGAAATTGACAATAACACCGTGATCGTGGCACCAGATTGGTATATACTATTTGAGTTAATGTGTGATGCTAGTCACTATGCGATAAGGGTTATTTTGGGCCAGCACAAAGAAAAGATTTTTCATGCTATCTATTATGCTAGCAAAACATTGACTGATGCGCAACTCAATTACTCAACTACCGAGAAGGAGCTACTTGCATTGGTTTATGCGGTTAACAAATTTCATTCACACTTGATTCGAACGAAAGTAGTAGTGTTCACGGACCTTTCTGCTATTCGATATTTAATTTCCAAGAAAGATGTTAAACCCAGATTGATAAGATGGATTCTACTTCTCTAAGAATTTGACATGGAAATTCGGGATAGGAAAGGTACAAAAAATCAAGTGGCTGACCATCTATCGAGGTTAGAAAACCTGGGTCAAGACAAGGAAGATAAAGTATTAATCAATGAGTCTTTCCCAAACAAATATTTATTTGCAGTTAGCTCAGAGATTTCATAGTTTGATGATTTTGTCAACTACTTAGTGAGCAATGTGTTCCCTCTAGACTTGACACGATAGTAGAGGAAGAAATTCTTACGTGATGTGAAAAGGTACATGTGGGATGAGCCTTTCTTATTCAGGCTATGTGCAGATTAGATAATTCGTCGTTACATTCCGCAGAGCGAAGTTGAGAGCATCTTATATGAATGTTATGCATCACTGTATGGGGGACATTATGGGAGCGATCAGATAGAAACCAAAGTGTTATAAGACATTATATTGACCCACTTTATTCAAAGACGCTTACCAGTTCGTGTAAAAATGTGATAGGTGCCAAAGGGTGGGTAATATCTCCAAGCGTAATGAAATGCCATTAAACATGAACTTGGAAGTCGAAGTCTTTAATGTATCGGGAATTGACTTCATGGGACCATTTTCGTCATCGTTCAGCAATTTATATATTCTATTGGTGGTGGACTACGTCTCCAAGTGGGTGGAAGCCATTGCTTTACCGACAAATGAGGCCAAGGTAGTCTTGAGGTTTCTACAGAAAAACATCTACATGAGATTTGGTACACCAAGAGCGATTATCAGTGATGAGGGGAGCCGTTTTTGTAATAAATATTTTTTAGCTCTCCTAGCAAAGTATGGGGTGACGCATAGAATTGCTACAACATATCACCCTCAAACCAATGGCCAAGCAAAGGTATCTAATATGGGAGTGAAGAGAATTCTAGAGAAAATAGTGAATCCAACGCGGAAAGACTGGTCTGTGAAGTTGGATGACACTCTCTAGGCGTATCACACCGCATACAAGACATAGATTGGCATGTGTCCATATCAGCTAGTCTACAGCAAGGTATGTAATCTCCTAGTGGAACTTGAGCATAAAGCATATTGGGCTATCTAGAGGCTGAATTTTAATCCCACGACTACGGGGGAGAAACGACTTCTCCAACTGAATGAGCTGGATGAGTTTTTCCTGCAAGCATATGCAAATTATAAGTTATACAAAGAGAAAGTTAAGCGATGGCATGATCAGAAAATAATTGAAAGAAAGTTTGAGCCGGGTCAAGCAGTTCTCCTCTTTAACTCAAGATTAAAGCTTTTCCCTAGAAAGCTAAAATCTCGGTAGTTGGGTTAATTTATCATCGAAATAGTATTTCCACATGGCGCCGATAAACTAGTTGGGTGGAATCAAGATGAAACATTTAAAGTCAACGGACAGTGTTTAAAGCATTATTGGGGTGGTGACGTCGATCTCCAGAAATCCCCAATCACTCTCGCCGATTCGCCATGAAATAAGGAGTAGTCAGACTGAAAAACTCTAACTCAAGCGCTTTATGGGAGGCAACCCAATTATTGCTTTTGTTTTCATTAGTTAGATTTAAGTTTTTCAATAGGTCATATAGTATATAGTTTATGCATAGTTAGTTAGTTAGTTGTTATTGAGAAAAGTTTGCTCATTCTTTCTCCATAATGCTTGCTCTGATCTTTGATTAATGTTATCATTATAGGTGTTGAAGAGGTTAATTACAAAAGGGAATCATGCTAAAGTTTAGTGATCCAAGATAGAACACGTTGAAGGGAGCTAATCGAGTAGTAAACTTGTTGAGCAAAGTCAAGAACAAAGGAAAAACCTGTTGTGCAGGAAATTCAATACCCGCCCCAGCAGGCTTTATTTTACTTGAAAATGTCGCCCTAGAGGCAAACCCTCTGTTGTATGCCCACCCCAGCGAACTTGGAACGCGCCTCGATGCCAAGCCCTCTATTGGATGCTGCCACGGCCGACTTCCTAAGCCAAAAACATGTCGCCCCGATGGGTATCACGATTTGCAGATTTAAAAATACCGAATCTTAGTCGAACAAAAACATTCCCTCCTCTTTCCAACTTCAAACCACAGAGACCAAACCCTCTCCACATCCAATCCAAACACTATCCACATTAAATTTGACCACAATCTTCCCTCCCACGCATAACACAATCCATATTTTAGATATTTAAAACCTTAATGCAAGCAGCATCAACACAAATTAGGGTTCTTCAATTCCCTTCTTACGAGTACCATCCATGGAAGAAACAATTAACCAAAGTTCTGTAATTCTTTGAGGTTCAATTCCAACATATATTATCTTCAATCAGGTAAGCCTTCATTCATTGCAATCATAGTTAATTGTTCATCTGATTTGGATCAAAGTTTTGGGGTGAGACATTGGCAGTGCTACGTTGAACAGTTTGGCAATAGGGTATTTTTTATGGTGATTTCGAAGTATTATTTTTACTTAGTTATATTTTGGTATAGTTTGCTATCATATGGAATAATTGGATTGGACACTAACTTTGGAAGAAACCATTGGCAAACAACATCACTTCGCACACCAGGTGTTTGAAAAAGGGTCTCAACAAGAGTTGCCACAAGGGGGTTAACACTATCCATCAGTTACACTATAGTTTTGGGAATTGACTGAGTTATACAACCATGCCACCTAGAACATAGAAAATACAGTGGAGTGAGGTTCCATCCACCCCAACTAGACAGTTTGATAGAAGAAAGTTCATAAGTGCCGCAGCAGGGGACAAATTTAATTATCTGGAAAATAAAGCACTTACCCTGAGCGAGGACTTAGATTAGATGAATTTGATGGGGAGATGGGGCATCAGATCAATGAACGGGGCTGGGGTACTTTCACTAATCAGCCCAAAGCGGTGGTGGTGGTGGTGGTGGTCAAGGAATTCTACGCGAATGCAGAAGATAAGGCTCAATTCTCTACTTTCGTTAGGGGGGAAGATGGTGCCTTTCAGTACCAAAGCTATAAATGAGTATTATGACCTAGGAGCTCAAGAAGTTTTCTAGTACACAGCTTATAGAGACAGTGGGCTAGATTACGATAATATTTTTACAAAAATTTACAGGTCAGACACTGAGTGGTTAAAGGGCAAGAAGGTGGGGTACCTTGTTTATAAGCAAAGATTTAAGTCGTTATGGTAGAATTTGGTATGCCTTCTTATCTGCCAAACTTGTACCTTCCCAGCGCTTGAGTGAATTAACAAAAGAAAAAGTCCTTTTGTTGTATGCAATTCTCAAGGACTTCGCTATCGATGTAGGGCTAATTATAATTTTTTCTATTCGGTGCTGCTTGAGAGGTTCTATACTGAGAGGATCTCCACATCTGTCCTTCATTTGTGGGTTGTGCCACCGCGCTGGTATTAGGTGGGCATCCGATGAGCCGGTGCAACAGCTACTTCAACTGTTGGATAACAAGTTAATTGCGAGGTATACAGTTTGGAAAGGGGAGAGTCGCACCCAAGGGGACTTGGATTTACACTTCCCTTAGCTTCTGAGGATGATGAGGCTGAAGCTGAGGATAAGGATGACGAAGACTTTAAGGGTAATGATGTTCCAGAATTTGATCCTGCTACTTCATCCACCACATCACACACAAAGTCCATGTTTAGTACCCAATTTCGGAGTCTTCAGCAACACTTATATGCACAAAACAAATTAGAGGTTTAGAGATTGAAGAGGCTAGCTGAAAGACATGATCACATGTTTGCCACACAAAATAGCTTCAACGGATCATTGGCTGACAAGTTTGCGCCCTTGAATCCAAATGATGATCCTTTCCAATTTCCTGCTCCCCGGCTACTACCAGCTTACCCTCCCTCTATTTCGGACGTTGAGGTGGTTGTGCCTGACGCTTATCCATTCAGGGAAGTCCTCTGTACTTGAATTCTTCTATTTCTTTCACAATGAAGACATTATTTATTGTAAGTTTGGGGGTGTTGCATCACATCTTTAGTTTATGCATAGTATTTTTCCATTGCATTTTGTTGGCATATTGTTTGCATGGTAGTTTTTGTCATTTAGTTTGTATAAAAAAAACTAAAAATCACAAAAATGTTTGTTTTTATAGTTTAGTTGTTTATCATATATGTTGCCCATAGTTTATTCATATTGGATGATTCTAGCTTGTTGGTTTGTATGAATTTAACTTGGCCTATGATGAGATTGGAATTACATAGATATTAGTCAGTTTTGATAACTAAGGCATGGACGTAATTTCATAGCATGATATAAATCCTTTTCTGTTTAAAACTGATGTAACCAGATAGCACAATATGATGACCATTTTGACCAACTTAGTTGAAATAATCACATAATTATCTTCTTGAGGGAAAATTGGGTTTTAATAAAGAGAATTCAATGAACTGGTAGTAAAGGCTAACATTATGCAAGGACCTACGTTTGGGGGAAGATACGGGATTTAGTTTAAAAAAATTAATAGAGTCAGAAAAAGAAAAGAAAAATATGAATAAACATCGTGACTACTTTAGTTTTGTAGCCTTTGTTACTTTAGTAAGTACGCCCTAGGAAATGCCTTTACACCCAGCGCCTTAAAGTCATCTGGTTTGGGAGTTGTTTGTCGAAAGTTCGCTAAATGGGTAGCACTGAAAAGCCTAAGAGGACTAAACATTACACGATCATGTGTAAAGTACAAATACAGGAAAAAGAGCAAAAATACCCCTTAATTGAATAAAGGTAGCAAACAAATCCCGTATTAACTTCTGACTTGATAATTGCATAGTTTTAGCTAAACTTTGGCTTGTTTATGCAATTTCTTAAGTTAAGACTATGACATTTCCTCTAAGAAGCATAATATGTGAAATATTTGAACTATAGTTGGTTTTCATGGTTGTTAAGCACATAGTCACTGCGTTAGTGATAACAGGTATTGATTGGTAGATTGATATGGGATTGTTGATCTGTCACGGTTGGATTTACTAGTAATAGCTATTGTGATTTCTCTAAGGCAAGATTGTTGTATTTCATACTGTCTGATAGCTGGATTCGTAGGCATGTAGTTAGTTTGCATTTGCATTGTGTTTTGCTTGAGGACAAGAAAAGTCTTAAGTTTGGGGGTATTTGATGAGTCAGTTTTATACCTACGAATAGGTTACCTTTCGGGCTTGATTCTTTTCTACTTTGAGTGTGTTTGGTATCTTTTTACTTATTTTCTTTGTTTGTATTGTAGGAATTGGACTGGAGGGTGAAAACAGGAAAATTAGGATTTAAAGGCAATAATTTGCAGTTGTCAGCTAGCACACCAGCCGGGGCGGGCTTCTACAGGCCAAAACACCTGCCGGGGCGGGGGTTATTTTATGCAGAGTTAATGTACACCCGTCGGGGCGGGCTTTCTCAGTACTAAATAACCATCGGGGCAGGGGTGCGCGACAGTTAGCAGAAGATCTTGTGCTGATTGATTTGGGACGTAATTTGGAGAGTATATAAGGTCAATTTGAAAGGCAAAAACGGTATTATCATCATCATTAAGTAAACTGTTGGTTTTACATCAGATCTTGGAGAATTGAAGCGAGAAGGCTAGCACGAGGGATTCAAGGCGAGAGTGAGGAAGAGCAGCAGATTACTTCACAATTTTTAATTTATTCTCTATCCTCATCTTTATTCTTTTATTCAGAATGTTATTCTATTTGTGGATTTTGGTTTCTTATTCAATGTTGTTGAACTAATTTACTATTTAAGTCTACAATGGATCTTTTTGTGTAACAAAGATTTGACATACTTCCGTATTAATTCATTGAGATTATTCTTAGGATTGTCTATTATGATTTGTGCTTAATTATTTAAATTGCATGATCAACAATTACTTGATAATTTGTATGAAATTGAGAGATGGAATATAGGTTAAGATCTAGTCATAATAGCGTGTGATTATGATTTCTGCATGTCGTTGGGATTCATAATTTATGCTTATGATATATATATATATATATATATATATATATATATATATATATATATATGCATCGCATGTAATCTAATGAAGAATTTGTGCTTAAACCTACTTTAATTGTAATTCACATAGAGATATAGTGCATTCATTAATTGAGGTGTTCATCTTAATTTTATCGTATGTGGATTTAAGTTAATATGGGTATATAGCGTTTAGAGAGGGTTATATCAACTTTGGTGTTCTTTATTTACAATCCGAAATAGTTAATTTGATGTAACAGGAAGTGTGTTGATCTTAGTGAAACATTAAGTGAAGTTGTATGTATGTTGACTTATGTCATACTCCATCCTAAATGTTTTGATGATGACCATATTATATTTCTAATCACGTTCAATGAAATGTCAGGAAAAGAAATGGCATTACAGGAACATTAAGGAGGAAAACATAAAGACCTGAAGTCTTTGAAGTATGAAAGTCATTTTGTGTCCTAGGAGATAAATGTAAGATCTTTGCATTAATTACTTTTCAATACAAGGCTTTTGTGACGCCCTCAAAATAGGTATACATCACTCATCTTGAGTCGCCAAATACATGGTACATATATCAAATACAACTTAATTATACAACAGTCGTGTAAAATACAACAAAACATAATCTAAGAGTTTTAATACGAATATTGTCTTCTAGACAGTGTTCAAACTCAAATGGAGTCCTCATTATATTTATTATCACACTATTTAATAGAATAGTGAGGACTACTAATGCTATCATCTGGACAGTCACTCCGTTCCCCAACTCATCCCAGCTATATTCTCATTTCCTGAAGAGAACAGAGAAAGAAAGGGTGAACTCAACTAGCCCAGTAAGAAATATTATGACTAAGATAATGCAGAATAAATTATCATTAGCCTTCAACAGTATAACAACTGATAGAATATAATAGACAATAAGTTTTAGATCAACAACTGCAACGGAATAAGCAATCCATTAAAAGAGTCAAGTAGAATATAAAATCTACTATCTTCTATGATTTAAAAATGTTTTCATCAATTTTTATCGCTGAGACTCAGCTTAATAAATAAACCACATCATCGAATCATCCCTGCACTACAGGCTAAGGATATTCATTAAATCATCAATGGTCATTACTATACCAAATAATTCCTGGTCATAATCATACCAAAAATTGTCCATCTATGCACTACAGGCCACTGAGGACTTTTACCACATCATTTATAACATTACATGTCATGATTATACCGAATGATCCCTGGTCATAATCATACCAAGTTCATCTATGCACGTAAGCCAAAGATGACTTTCATCACAATATAAGCATGAGGATGATGACAATGACATAATAATTCAATAAAACAAGTTCAAGAATAAATTTTAAAGATTTATAAGTTAATTTATCCAGAAATCAATAACGTCCAAATTGTCAACATGATATTGCTTTGTGGAGTAAAATTCAAGAATGCTCAGAAGAATATTTCCATGAAAAGATACTGGATGAAGAGAAAATATCTAGGATATTCTACTAATTTCATGGAGTATAAAAGCCAAAACTTTAACTAACTGAGTATAACAGAATATATGAAACTGCAAATGAATTTTCGCCCGCCATGCGGTAATCCACGTAGACAGATTATTTCCAAAATTTATTAAGGAATGAATACGAAGGATCATTCACCATGCATGTGATAATTCACATAGACAGGTTATTCCAACATAATAATAAAGAATGGAATAACAGAAGAATTCACCATGCATGCGGTAGTCCGCGTGGATAGGTTATTCCAACAGAATAATAAAGAATGGAATAACAGAAGAATTCACCAGGCATGCGATAGACTGTACAGACAGGTTTTTCCAACAGAATAATAAAGAATGGAACCAGGTCATGCGTAATCCGCACAGATAGGATATTCCAACAGAATAATAAATAATGGAGCCAGGTCATGCGTAATCCGCACAGACAGGATACTCCAACAGAATAATAAAGAACGGAATATCAACAGAATTCACCAGGCATGCGCTAGACCGCACAGACAGGTTATTCTAACAGAATAATAAAGTATGGAATAACAGAAGAATTTCACCATGTATGCGGTACTTCGCATAGACAGATTATTCTAACATAATAATAAAGAATGAAATAACAGAAGCTCTCTTCATGAATACGAAAGAAATAATACCCCTTACCTTAGAAGGAAACTGGATACTAGAATAGTGAGGTAGCAGACTTCTCTTCTTCTTTCTCTCTATAATTTCTCTCTATAATAACTGCTCTATAGCTTTAATGAATTGGTTAGAAATGAAGGAAGAATGAGCTTCTATTTATAAGAAAATATGGTTTCAAAAATTACACATTTTGGTGCTCAAAATATTATAGTATAATACCTCCCTCTTTTTCTTCATTTTTAATTTAGTCCTGCAAGTATTATCAAACGTGCACACCACCCCTAATAGTAAATCATGTAAATTAATAGTTCATTCATGTGACTCAATAGTATAATCATGTGAAAAAACTAATTGCAGTATAGTACCTCCAACTATAACTCCATTTCTAATTTAGTCATGCAAGTATTATCAATCTTGCACCAACTCCCCAAATAGTAAATCATGTGAATCAATAGTACACATATGTGAACACATACTTATAAGCATGTGAATTAATAGTAATTAATTGCTCATTTATCCGGTTAATTACCCGATAACTTCCAGACATCAATTATTATCGAAATAAATGTCGATTTTTACTAACACTAATAATTCCAACACAATAGAACTATCAATTTCATCTTTAATCAACACGAAATTATTCATCATTAATATTATAATTCATAATATTTAACAACAATGTCGTTCCCAGGAAAGAGGGGGCTTTCCGGTAAGGATTTCTCCTTATTGGTGCGCAATTAGGTGACCAAACCTCTCCTTGGCAGAACTTCTAGACATTGTCAATATTGCAAATAATAATATGAATAACTTTGTCGTCTCAATTACTAATTTAATAATATAAAATATTATACAGATGATATTGTGACAATAATTGAATCAATAATATAAGAGATATAATGCAGCAATTACTGTAGCAATAATTGAGTATAACTGAGTGACTTGTTACGTAAGCATCAATAATCAATACCGTGTGCTACTATGCAACTACACATATTACTGTACTTTTACTACCGGGTAGTTCAACAGGTTTAACGGTAACACTCGCCGTTATTTTTAATAAAAGATAATTCTGTCATTTTCTAACTACGACAATACTTCCGTTATGGGGTCCACCAATGATTATGTCGTCGTACGGATATTCCCCGACAAAAAGAATATTTCCTGACCAAACGAATATTTTATAACAACTTGCATACTTTGAAAAATTTTCACATATCACCCTTAACTTTAACCTTTTATCAATTTAACCATTTACGAAATAAAATAATAATTATTAAAAAAAATTGAATACTTTCATTTTATAAAATTCGGGGTCTTACAATCTCCCCTCCTTATGAAATTTCGCCCTCAAAATTTATGTACGTACCTGGTATGCCGAAGAGGTGAGGATACCTTGCTTAGATTCTAACTCTTGAGGTATAACCTTTGTGTGTAGAATATGATCCTTCTTATCCATGATTTTAACACGTATCTCCTCATACGTTAAATCTTCTGCTATCTCGTCTAGTTCTAATTCAATAATGTGGTTCGGGTCGTCCACATATTTACGTAACATCGATACGTAAAAAAAACGTTATGTACACGCGACATACTTAGCTGTAAGGCGAGTCTATAGGCCACAGTTCCTACTCGATCGAGGATTTCAAATAGACCAATAAAATCAAGGGTTGAGATTTCTTCTCTTCATCGAGTTTTGCTTCTAGAATAACGCCCTCTTGAACCTTCTTCTTCACATTCATCAGCTTCGGGTGTGTAGCTTGAGCGGCCTTTAACTTTATCGATTAAAGTCGATTCTAGTCGTATATTCGTTATCTTCACGTGGGTCCCTAGAGTCTTTAACACTATCTTCATCATTTGTAAGTTATATGAAATGGGGTTTTGTGTTAACAACATCACACTCGTAACCGCATACGATCTTCTACTTAACGCGTCAGCTACCACGTTCGCTCTTCCACGATGATATTGAATGGTATGGTCATAATCTTCAATAGCTCGAGCCAACGTCTTTGGCGCATAATACGTTCGTTCTAGGTGAAGAAATATTTAAGGGTTTTAGAAATGGGTTTTGTACTGGGGTCAATACAAAATTCGATTTCACGCTCTAGGGTTAGGCTAAGAAGTCTTCAGAGAATACGTCAGGAAATTTAATAATAATAGAAATGTCATTCAAAACTATGACTCTCATCGAAGACTTGGATAGCACATCACATTGATTCCTATCAACTTGCCACCGTTATTCACAGCGTTGCCTACGGAAAGTCTGGCTTCGGTAAATTCCACACAAGGAAGTCACCAGATAAAGGCTCAGGACTCTTTACTTATGGCTAGATATGACAATGATTGACTTTAGTGGTTTGGTTGCTTGAATTCGCATAACAAGTTGGTTAGGAATATGAAAGCTAACAACCTTACGAAAAGCATGATGAGTAGTTAACCAATCGATTACTAAAATCACATCAAATGCAAGTATTTTCAAAGAGATAAGATCGACAGGTAACGTGAGGGTATCGATTTGAATCAAACAAGACTTATAAATAGTGGAGGTAACGAAGGTTTCTATTAATGAAGTTTCAACCAATAAGTAAAAGTCTAACTTCTCCGGACTCAAATTTAAACGTTGAGCCCAAGCAAGAGAGATAAAATAATTGGTAGAATTAGTATCTAATAGGGTATAGACTTCACAAGAATTTATAATTAACTAACTCGTGCTAACTTCGTTTGGGTTACTCGCTTTTTGATAAGTCACGAAAAATGCTCTTCCTAAAACCACCAACTTTGTTTTGTCCGTATCTGCCTTTGGTGCTACCATCCCAGCTGGACTTGACTTTGGTGCACGACAAAATCGGGCTAGGTGACCTTCTTTTCCATAATTGTAACATGCTTTGGACTGCATCACACAATTTGGACTGATATGTCCCTCCCCTCTGCATTTGAAGCATACAATTGGTGGTCGTTCTCCTTCCTTGAAAACGGGTGTTGGTTCTGCTGTCTTTCCATCGTTGTTGAACCTTCTCTTCTTGAAATTTCCACTCCTATTATCTTGGCCATGATTACCACCGAAGTGGTTACCATTCTTGGCATGATAATTTCCCCCACGATGGTTATCATTGTTTCGATGGTCGTTGCCACCAGTACGATTATTATCGTGTTGTTGCTCGTAATCCTTTCGTTGGGCTGGCTCATTATCGCGCTCCAATAACTGAGCCCTATTCACTACATCTGAATATAAACAAAGTTTGTGAGAAATGAGGTATTGACGTATATCGGGTTTTAAACCTCTTAGAAACATTCGCGTCATTCGCTCCTCATTATCAACCAAATGGGATGCAAATCGGGACAACTCCGCAAACTTAGCCTCATACTGCGATACAGTCATATTGTTTTACTCCAACTTGATGAATTCAACCTTTTTCATGTGACGAATACTTTCGGGAAAGTACTTGTCGTTAAACAGCTCTTAGAACTTCTCCCAAGACATTTTGAGTGCGTTAGGCTGGGTACGTTTTACTGATTCCCACCAATGATCTGCTTCTTCACGCAACATAAAGGTGGTAAAGGGAACCTTTTGTTCCTCGGAGCATCCCAAGACATCAAATATCTTGGTGATATGCTTTAACCACGTCTCCGCCTTAAGTGGTTCTTGCATTCCTAAAAACTCCGGTGGTCCCAGCTCCTTGAACTGCTTAGCGGTGACCGACCGTGAGTTGTCAGTGTTTCCACCTACATTTTGGACAGGAGCCGCCCTCGCCTGATGTTGCATGAATTGTATAAAACCTCTGAACGTCCCATCGTTCATCATTTGATCGTTGTTATTTACCTGAGGATTATTGTCTTCCTGTTACACATTATCCTGGGTATTAATCTGTGGTGACTCAACGGTCTCATGTGCTTCATTGCTTATCTCTAAATTTTCGGATGCCATTTTCAAATACTGCCACAAAATAAGGGTTAATTAACATATCACATATTATCCCTATACTCTGACCGACCAATTAAATACCAAATAAACTTAGGTAGGTCATACTAGCGAAGGAATTCCCCGTCTCTCCCCTCCTAGTTCTTGTCTCACATTTCAGCCAAGGATCATATCCCTAAGCTTTGATACCAACTGTAACGCCCCCAAAACAGGTATACATCACCCATCTTGAGTCGCCAAATACATGATACATAAATCAAATACAACTTAATTATACAACAATCGTGTAAAATATGACAAAACAAAATCTAAAAGTTTTAATACGAATATTGTCTTCTAGACAGTATTCAAACTCTAATGGAGTCCTCATTACATTTATTATCACACTATTTAACAGAATAGTGAGGATTACTAATGCTATCATCTGGACCGTTACTCCGTTCCCCAACTCGTCCCAACTATATTCTCATTTCCTGAAGAGAACAGTGAAAGAAAGGGTGAGCTCAACTACCCCACTAAGAAATATTATGACTAAGATAATGCAGAATAAATTATCCTTAGCCTTCAACAGTATAACAACTGAAAGAATATAATAGATAACAAGTTTTAGATCAACAACTGCAGCGGAATAAGAAATCCATTAAAATTGTCAAGTAGAATATAAAATCTACTATCTTCAATGATTTAAAAATATTTTCATCAATTTTTTTCACTGAGACTCAACTTAATAAATAAACTACATCATCGAATCATCCCTACACTACGGGCCAAGGATATTCATTAAATCATCAATGGTCATGACTATACCGAATAATCCCTGGTCATAATCATACCAAAAACTGTCCATCAATGCACTACAGGCCACTGAGGACTTTTACCACATCATTTATAACATTACAGGTCATAATTATACCGAATGATCTCATCATAATCATACCAAGTCCATCTATGCACGTAAGCCAAAGATGACTTTCATCACAATATAAGCATGAGAATGATGACAATGACATAATAATTCAATAAAACAAGTTCAAGAATAAATTTTAAAGATTTATAAGTTAATTTATCCAGAAATCAATAACGTCCAAATTGTCAACATGATACTGCTTTGTGGAGTAAAATTCAAGAATACTCAGAAGAATATTTCCATGCCAAGATAATGGATGAAGCGCAAATATCCAGGATATTCTACAAATTTCATGGAGTATAGAAGCCAAAACTTTAACCAACTGAGTATAACAGAATATATGAAACTGCAAATAGATTTTTGCCCGCCATGCGGCAATCCACGTAGACAGATTATTTTCACAATTTAATAAGGAATAAATACGAAGTATCATTCACCATGCATGCGATAATCCACATAGACATGTTATTCCAACAGAATAATAAAGAATGGAATAATAGAAGAATTCACCATGCATGCGGTAGTTCGCGTCGACAGGTTATTCCAACAGAATAATAAATAATGAAATAACAGAAGAATTCATCAGGCATGCGATAGACCGTACAGACAGGTTATTCCAACAAAATAATAAAGAATGGAACCAGGTCATGCGTAATCCGCACAGACAGGATATTCCAATAGAATAATAAAGAATGGAACCAGGTCATGTGTAATCCTCACAGACAGGATATTCTAATATAATAATAAAGAACGGAATATCAACAGAATTCACCAGGCATGCGCTGACCGCACAGACAGGTTATTCCAACAGAATAATAAAGAATGGAATAACAGAAGAATTTTACCATGTATGCGGTACTTCGCATAGACAGATTATTCCAGCATAATAATAAAGAATGGAATAACAGAAGCTCTCTACATGAATACGAAAGAAATAATACCCCTCCTTAAAAGAAAACTGGATACTGGAATAGTGAGGTAGCAGACTTCTCTTCTTCTTTCTCTCTATAATTTCCCTCTATAATAACTGCTCTATAGCTTTAGTGAATTAGTGAGAAATGAAGGAAGAATGAGCTTCTATTTATAGAAAAATATGGTTTCAATAATTGTACATTTTGGGGCTCGAAATATTACAGTATAATACCTCCCTCTTTTTCTTCATTTTTAATTTAGTCCTGCAAGTATTATCAAACTTGCACCACCTCCCCTAATAGTAAATCATGTGAATTAATAGTTCATTCATGTGACTCAATAGTATAATCATGTGAAAAAACTAATTACAGTATTATACCTCTAACTATACCTCCATTTCTAATTTAGTCATGTAAGTATTATCAATCTTGCACCAACTCCCCTAATAGTAAATCATGTGAATCAATAGTACACATATGTGAACACATACTTATAAGCATGTGAATTAATAGTAATTAATTGCTCATTTATCCGGTTAATTACCCGATAACTTCCAGACATCAATTATTATCGAAATAAATGTCGATTTTTACTAACACTAATAATTCCAACACAATAGAACTATCAATTTCATCTTTAATCAACACGAAATTATTCATCATTAATATTATAATTCATAATATTTAACAACAATGTCGTTCCCAGGAAAGAGGGGGCTTTCCGGTAAGGATTTCTCCTTATTGGTGCGCAATTAGGTGACCAAACCTCTCCTTGGCAGAACTTCTAGACATTGTCAATATTGCAAATAATAATATGAATAGCTTTGCCGTCTCAATTATTGATTTAATAATATAACATATTATACAGATGATACTGTGACAATAATTGAATCAATAATATGAGAGATATGATGCAGCAATTACTGTAGCAATAATTGAGTATAACTGAGTGACTTCTTACGTAAGCATCAATAATCAATACCGTGTACTACTATGCAACCACGCGTATTACTGTACTTTTACTACCGGGTAGTTCAACAGGTTTAACGGTAACACTCGCCGTTATTTTTAATAAAAGATAATTCTGTCGTTTTCTAACTACGACAATACTTCTATTGTGGGGTCCACCAATGATTATGCCGTCATACGGATATTCCCCGACAAAAAGAATATTCTCCGACCAAACGAATATTTTATAACAACTTGCATACTTTGCAAAATTTTCACATATCACCCTTAACTTTAACCTTTTTATCAATTTAACCATTTACGAAATAAAATAATAATTATTAAAAAAAATTGAATACATTCATTTCATAAAATTCGGGGACTTACAACTTTAGGTCATTTGCATTACATATATACATATAATTATTTTTAACATATTACTCTAAAATAATATTAATTCGGAGTAAATGGATTTTAAAAAACTAATTGTTGTTACCATAATTCGTGAGATAGCTTTTATAAGATCTTGGAGTAAATGGTTGTTTAAAGTAATTGCCATAAATCATGCTTCATATAGTTGCATAATCTAAGGAAAATAATTTTTCCCACCGACCCACTTAATGTTAAATCTTATATGGTAATTACTTAGTGCGCTACTAGTGGCTGTGTGATATTTATGGAAAGGTGATCAAATTATCATTGGGCTTCCAGATATTAAGTTACTAATATATAGCTCTATATCATGATTCCAGAAATCTTTTATATTCTCTAATAACAATGCCTTACAAAAAATAGGAATCATAAGGGATCTGATTTTACCACGTGATGGGCACACAATCAGGGCTAATTTTTTCATCAAGCACTATTATATAATACGATTTCAGCGAAATATCATAATCACTTATAACAGTATTCTACATAAACTATATGACTGAAATAGATTTAATCATATCTTAATTGGCACATAATCTGGATGTTATACTAATCTGTCATCAAATGCATGATTTGTGAAATCAGTCCCTAACGGTCCAATTACAGAATAGGCAGTCACGCAACGGTAACATACTAAGTTGGCCTATAAAAGAACAGGGTCTAACGATAAGAAAAGATTAGAGAAACATACTGCGTTTAAAAATATATAGACAACAGTTAATTATTTTTTTACTACTTCTTCTTCATACTTCTAACTGCGATTTTCATTGAAGAAGTACTATGTGGTTGATTTCTGCAGTGATCTAATAACGTATAACTGGTAATATCTTTCTTGTTCATCATTGCATACTAGAGCCTTGCATTGTTAAGTGATTAATTGCTTTGATCAGTAGACCTCTATTTATATTTCAATTTTTCATACAATTGATACTATCTATGTGACGCCCCCAAAATAGGTATACATCACCCATTCTGAGTCGCCAAATACATGGTACAGAAACAAATACAACTCCATTAATACAATTGTCGTGCAAAATACGACAACACATATACTATGAGTTTAAATACAAATATTGTCTAATAGACAATATTCAAACTCAAAAGGAGTCCTCATTACAATTATTATCACACTATTTTATAAAATAGTGAGACTGCTAACACAACTGACTGAAAATATTACTCCACACCCCGACTAGTTCCCGTTATATTCTCATCTCCTAAGAAGAAAAATGGAACAAAAAAGAAAAGGGTGAGCTCAACTAGCCCAGTAAAGAATATTATGACTAAGATAATATACAAAAAATTATCATTAGTCTTCAACAGGGAAAAATCTGATAAAATATAATAGACAACAAGTTTTAGATCAACAACTGTAGCGAAAATAGCAATTCATTAGAAGAGTCAAGTAGAGAATGAATTCTAGTATCTTCTAAGATTTAAAAGTCCATCATCAATATTTTATCCCTGTAACATCAATCAGTATACATCTTGAATCAAATATTTATCTTTGCATTACAGGCCAAAGATATTCATTTGTATCACCAGTTGGTAATGTTCGTCTCAACACCTATTCATCTTTGCACTACGGGCCAAAGATATTTATCAGTTAATCATTCATCTTTGCACTACAGGCCAAAGATATTCAGTAATATCATCATTTAGCACTGAGGATGATGAAAAATATCTTAAAGAAAAAGAATTCAGTGAGACAAAAGGATAAATATTAGAGATTCGTACTACAGTTTATCCAAGTTCAAAAATACTCCATAATAATCAATTGTGGAGCAGAATTAAAAAAAAGATCAAAACATGGATACAATCAAAGATAGTAACCGTACTAGACATATTGGATAAAGAAGAGAAAATTTCATTTTTTTTGTGAATAGTGTCGTATACGTGAATAGTAACTCCGACACAAAAAGGTAAAAATTCTACAATAAAATTCATATTAATATTTCATCATAATGATATTGAAGAAAATGATATCATTTACGAAGAAAATAACATCCTTTATCTCAAAAGAATAGTACTTCTGGCTTAAATATCAAATATAATACTGAAGGAAACTTGCACTGAATAGCAACTCTCAAAGTATTTAAATACTCATAAAAATATGCTCGATATTATAGAGAGAGAAAACTTTTGATTCTGGTGTGATTTTCAATTCTAACTAAGCACCGTATTTATAGGAAAATGGCAGAACGCTATAGTAGACTTAACTTGTTACCGGCTGCTCTACACTTCAACATTCACGCACGCCACTTTTGATCCAGCAAAATTTTTTCCACCAAAAAGTAAAAGTGGGTCCCACTCATAATTTTAATAAAAATATTTATTTTTGAAACTTCAATAATTCGTAATAAATAGCCCTCTTATCAGAAAAATATGAATTTTATATTCATTCCATAGAAAATTAAATTGTCTACAACTTTGTAGATTTAAGTTTTTCCAAATTCCAAATAAAAAATGACCGAAATTCATATACGAACGATTTTTAATACCTCCACTCTAACAAAATAATAATAAATCACTCTCATTCCGACAAAATACTGATAAAACACCTCAGCATTAATTCTTTCATTTATATCCACATAAAAATAAATATTTTCTTATCATATAAATCAATAATTAATTATTCACAAATAATATTACAGAATCACAATTATGACAACCAGGTCATTCCCAAGAAAGAGGGGCTTTCCGATAAGGATTTCTCCTTACTGGCGCGCAATTAGGTGACCAAACCTCTCCTTAGACAGAACTTTTTTAAACATTGCCAATAACGCTATATAATAATATTATTCAAATAATATGAATTATTGATCTGATAATGGGATATACTGTGCAGTGACAATTATTGAAACAACAATAATATAAAATATTAACGTAGAAATTATTGAATCAATAAAATAAAATATTGAACAGTAATTACTGTAACAATTATTGAGTACTGTCTTCTTACGTAAGGATCAATAATTCAATAATATTGTGCAATATCGTGTGCTACTGTGCAACCACGCGTATTACTGTACTTTAACCATCGGGTATTCCAACAGTGTTAACGGTCACAACTACGCCATTATTTGTAAAAACTCAAACTTGTCATTTTTTCATCCGACCGTTTTCCGTTATGAGGCACACAAATGACCAAACGAATATTTCCCGACAACAATAATATTACACGACCAAACGAATATTCCTCGACAACAATGAATATTTTACAACCACTTGCTTATTTTGAAAAATTGTCACATTTCATCCATAACCAAAGCATTATATCAAATTAACACCTTATTATTTAAAATAATAATTTAGAGGAAATTCGATTTTATTTATAAAAAGTTGGGGTCTTACAACCTCCACTCCTTATGAAATTTCGTACTCGAAATTGACGTACGTACCTGGTTTTTTAAAAAGGTGAGGATACCTCGCTTTCATTTTTGATTCCAACTCCCAAGTCATTTCTTTAATAGCATGGTTTCTCCACAAAACCTTAACTTGTGGTATAACCTTGGTGCGTAGGACATGTTCTTTCCTATCCAAGATCTTAACAGGTACCTCCTCGTACGTTAAATCTTCGGCTATCTCGTTTGGTTTTAACTCAATAATGTTGTTTGGATCTTTCACATATTTACGAAGCATAGATATGTGAAAAATATTATGAACACGAGACATGCTTAGAGGTAATACGAGTCTATAGGCGACATTTCCTATTCGGTCAAGAATCTCAAATAGACCAACAAATCTTGGATTGAGATTTCCTCTCTTCTCAAATCTTGTAACTCCCTTCCATGGAGCAATACGTAACAATACATGATCCCCAATATTAAATTCCACGTCCTTTCGATGAAGATCCGCATAACTCTTTTGTTGATCCTTTGCCATTTGTATACGTTGTCGAATTGTTTGGATCTTTTCTGTAGTTATGCATACCAATTCTGGTCCCAACAACGTTGCTTCACCTACCTCGTCCCAACATACTGGAGAACGACATTTTCTTCCATACAACGCCTCGAATGGAGCCATGCCTATACTTGCTTGATAACTGTTATTGAAAAAGAATTCCACCAATGGCAAGTACTTATCCCAACTTCCTTTGAAATCTAGGACACATAGTCTTAATAGATATTCAAGAGTTTGAATAGTCCTTTCTGATTGCCCGTCCGTTTGAGGATGGTATGCCGAACTAATTCGTAAATCCGTGCCCATAGCTTTCTATAAGCTAACCCAAAATTGTGAAGTGAATCTTGGGTCACGATCCGAAACTATGGATACTTGCATGTCATGCAATCTCACAATCTCATTCACGTACATACGAGAAAGACGTTCAAGGGAATAAGTCTCCCGTATCAGCAAGAAATGAGCAGACTTGGATAATCTATCAACAATAACCCAAATCGCATCTATGCCTTGAGAAACCTTGGGAAGACCCGTAACAAAATCCATAATAATGTGTTCCCACTTCTATTTTTGAATCTCAAGTGGTTGGAATGGACCCTTTGGCACTTGATGCTCCGCCTTTACACGTTGACAAGTTAAACACCTCGATATAAACTCTGCAATCTCTCTTTTCATATTTCTCCACCAAAATGTATGTCGAAGATCATGATACATTTTGGTACTCCTAGGATGGATTGCAAACGGTGTGTTGTGTGCCTCCATCATGATTCTATGCTTCAAGTTAGAATCGTTAGGAACACAAAGTCTGGAGTTGACTCGAAGTATTCCTTCTTCATCGATTCTTGCTTCTAGAACAACACCTTCTTGCACTTTCTTCTTTATATACATCAACTCCAGGTCCGTAGTTTGAGGAGCTTTAACTCTATCGATTAAAGTCAGTTCTACTCGTATATTTGATATCATCATGTGGGTCCCTGGAGTCTTTAACTCTATCTCCATCTTTTACAAGTCATACAAAATGGGACTTTACGTTGACAATATCGTACTCGTTTCTGCATATGATCTTCTACTCAATGCGTCGGCTACTACGTTCGCTTTTCTAGGATGGTATTGGATGGTATGATCGTAATCTTTCAACAGCTCGAGCCAACGTCGTTGCCGCATGTTGAGTTCCTTTTGGGTGGAGAAATATTTAAGGCTCTTATGATACGTATAAATCTCCACTTTCTCCCCATACAAGTAGTGTCTCCAGAACTTCAACGCGAAAACGACTGCTGCCAACTCCAGATCATGAGTAGGATAATTTCTCTCATATTCTTTGAGTTGTCGCGAAGCATAGGCTATAACTTTCCCATATTGCATGAGAACACACCCTAACCATTTTCCTGAAGCATTGCTGTAGATAACAAATCCATCCGAACTAGATGGTATTGTCAGAACATGTTCCGAAATAAGTCTCCTTTTGAGCTCTTGGAAACTCTTTTCGCATTCCTCGCTCCATATGAATTTTGTATCTTTTCGAGTCAGCTGAGTTAACAAAGTAGCGATTCAAGAAAATCCTTGAACGAATCTCCGATAATAACCAGCTAAGCCCAAAAAACTACGTACTTCGGTTGCTCCCAACTTTGTATAGATTCAATCTTCGTCGGGTCCACAGATACTCCATGTTTTGACACCACGTGCCCAAGGAATGCTACTTTCTCAAGCCAGAACTCACATTTCTTCAGCTTGGCATATAGTTTATTATCGCAAAGCCTTTGAAGTACTAGCTTCAAATGGTGTTCATGATCTTCATGGCTTTTGGAATAGATGAGGATGTCATCAATAAAGACAACAATGAACTGATACAAATAATCCTTGAACACACGGTTCATCATATCCATGAAAGCAGTAGGATCATTAGTCAATCCAAAAGACATGACTAAGAATTCATAATGCCCGTACCGAGGTCTGAAGGTAGTCTTCGGAATATCCTCATTTTTAATCTTTAGCTGATGATATCCAGAACGAAGATCGATCTGTGAAAAGAATTAAGCTCCTTGCAACTGGTTAAATAGGTCATCAATGCGAGGTAGTGTATACCTATTCTTGATGGTGACATGATTCAATTCTCGGTAGTCAATACAAAGTCGCATACTCCAATCTTTCTTCTTTACGAATAAAACAGGAGCACCCCAAGGAGATGTACTAAAACGAATGAAACTGATGTCTAACAACTCCTGTAGTTGGACCTTTAACTCCTAAAGTTTAATAGGAGCCATTCGATATGGGGTTTTAAAAATGGGTTTTGTACCCGGTTCAAGGTCAATAAAGAATTCAACTTCACGTTCTGGGGGTAGACCGGGAAGTTCTTCAGAAAATACGTCAGGAAATTCACTAACAACAGAAATATTATTCAAATCTTACGTGTTTTTGTTCAAGTCCGTGACATGGGCTAAGAAAACTTGACATCCGTTTTTCAATAAACGAATAGCTTTATAGCTTGATATGACAGTGATTGACTTTAGTGGTTTGGTTGCTTAAATTCACATAACAGGTTAGTTAGGAATATGAAAACTAACAACCTTACAAAATAATCAATTTTGGCATGATGAATAGTTAACCAATCAATCCCTAAAATCACATCAAATGTAAGTATTTTCAAAGAAATAAGATCGACAGGTAATGTGATGGTACCAACTTGGATCAAGTAAGATTTATAAACAGTAGATGTAATAAAAGTTTCTCCTAACGGAGTCTCAATAGATAAGTCAAAGTCTAATTTCTCCGTAGTCAAGTTCAAACGTTGAGCACAAGCAGGAGAGATAAAAGAATGGGTAGAGCTGGTATCTAATAAGGTATAAACTTCGCAAGAGTTTATGAATAGCTTACCCGCGAACACCTCGTTCAGGTTCCTCGCATTTTGGGCAGTCACGACAAACGCCCTTCCAGAAACTACAGTCTTTGACTTCTCCGGGATAGCCTTTGGAATCACCATCCCCGTTGGACTTAGTTTTGTTACAAGACAATCTCTAGCTATATGACCTTCCTTTCCACAGTTATAACACACATTAGATTGTTATGGGAAATTTAGGCTGATATGTCCATCTTTCCCGTATCTCCTCCCCTAGAAACAGTTGATGATGGTGCTGACGTCTTCACGTAATTATTGTTGTACCTTCTCTTTTTGAAATCTCCTCCCGACTCGCTTCTTCTATTATCATGGCCACAATTACCATCAGAGTGGTTACCGCTTTTGTCTGAAGTTTTCCTCGCCGCTGGTTGTCATTGCTCCGAAGACTGTTGCCACTGGTGTGACCCTGGTTGTGGTCCCTCGATTAAACATACTCATTATCTCGCTCTAATAATTGAGCCATGTTTACAATATCTGAATATTGAGAAAATTTGTGAGAAATAAGATATTGTCGAATCTCGGGTTTCAGACCTCTTAGAAACATCCGTGTCATACGTTCCTCATTTTCTACCAAATGAGGTGAAAACCTGGATAACTCCGCGAACTTCGTCTCGTACTGGGACACCGTCATGTTATTTTATTCAAGTCTAATAAACTCTACCTCCTTCATATGACGAATACTTTCAGGAAAGTACTTGTCATTAAATAATTTTTGAAACGTTTCCCAAGACATATTGAGTGTGGCTGGCTGGGTACGCTTCACAGACTCCCACCAGTAGCATGCCTCACCACGGAACATAAAGGTGGTGAATGGAACCTTCTGTTCCTCTGTGCATCTCAAGATATCAAATATCTTGGTAATTTGTTTAACCCACGTTTCTGCCTTGATCGGATCCGGCTTTCCCACAAATTCTGGTGGTCCCAACTCTTTGAACTGCTTGGCTGTGATAAGCCACGTGTTGCTATTATTTCCACCCATATTTTGTACACAAGTCTCCCTCGTCTGATTTTGCATGAACTGCAAAAAGCTTCTAAACATTCCATCATTCATCGTTTGTTCAGTAGTGTTGTTTATAGGAGGAATATTGCCTTCCTATTGCACGTTTCCCTTGTTGGTGATTAAAGGTGTCTCCACGGTCTCATTCACTCGATTGTTAACATTCTCAGCTGTCATTCTCAAATACTGCAATAAAATAAGGGTTAATTAAAAAAATTGACATACCACATAATACCCTTATATTATGACCGACCAACAAATAAGCTTAGGTAAGACACACTAGCAAAAGATTTACTCGACCCTCCCCTCCTAGTTCTATTTTCCGATCTCTACCAGAGACCATATCCCTAAGCTCTAATACCAACTGTGACGCCCCCAAAATGGGTATACATCACCCATTCTGAGTCGCCAAATATATGGTACAGAAATAAATATAACTTCATTAATACAATTGTCGTGCAAAATACGACAACATAAATACTGTGAGTTTAAATACAAATATTGTCTAATAGACAGTATTCAAACTCAAAAGGAGTCCTCATTATAATTATTATCACACTATTTTATAAAATAGTGAGGACTGCTAACACAACTGACTGGAAAAATCACTCCACACCCCGACTAGTTCCCGCTATATTCTCGTCTCCTAAGAAGAAAAATAGAACAAAAAGGAAAAGGGTGAGCTCAACTAGCCCAGTAAAAGAATATTATGACTAAGATAATATACAACTAATTATCATAAGTCTTCAACAGGGAAAAATCTGATAAAATATAATAGACAACAAGTTTTAGATCAACAACAGCAGCGGAAACAGTAATCCATTAGAAGAGTCAAGTAGAGAATGAATTCTACTATCTTTTAAGATTTAAAAGTCCATCGTCAATATTTTATCCTTGTAACATAAATCAATATACATTTTGAATCAAGTATTCATTTTGCACTACAGGTCAAAGATATTCATTTGCATCACCAGTTAGTCATGTTCATCTCAACACCTATTCATTTTTGCACTACGGGCCAAAGATATTTATCAGTTTATCATTAATCTTTACACTACATGCCAAAGATATTCAGTAATATCATCATTTAGGACTGAGGATGATGAAAAATATCTTAAAGAAAACGAATCCAGTGAGACAAAAAGACAAATTTTAGGGATTCGTACTACAGTTTATCCAAGTTCAAAAATACTCTATAATAATCAATTGTGGAGCAGAATTCAAAAATAAAGATCAAAACATGGATACAATCAAAGATAGTAATCATACTAGACATCTTGGACAAAAAAGAGAAAATTTCATTTTTTATGTGAATAGTATTGTATTCGTGAATAGTGCCGTATACGTGAATAGTAACCCCGACACAAAAAGATAGAAATTCTATAATAAAATTCATATCAATATTTCGGCATAATGATATTGAAGAAAATAATATCATTTACGAAGAAAATAACATCCCTTACCTCAAAAGAATAGTACTTCTAGCTGAAATATCGGATATAATGCTGAAGGAAACTTGCACTGAATAGCAACTCTCAAAGTATTTAAATACTCACAAAAATACGTTCGATATTATAGAGAGAGAAAACTTCATATTCTTGTGTGATTTTCAATTCTAACTAAGCACCATATTTATAGAAAAATGACAAAACGCCATAGTAGACTTAACTTGTTACCGGCTACGCTACACTTCAACATTCACGCATGCCACTTTTGATCCAGCAAAATTTTTTCTACAAAAAAATAAAAGTGGGTCCCAACCATAATTTTAATAAAAATATTTATTTCTGAAACTTCAATAATTTGTAATAAATAGCCCTCTTATCAGAAAAAGACGAATTTTATGTCCATTCGATAGGAAATTAAATTCTCTACAACTTTGTAGATTTAAGTTTTTCCAAATTTAAAACGAAAAATGACCGAAATTCATATACGGATGATTTTTAATACCTCCATTCTGACAAAATAATAATAAATCACCCTCATTCCGATAAAATACTGATAAAATACCTCAGCAATAATTCCTTCATTTATATCCACATAAAAATAAATATTTTCTTATCATATAAATTAATAATTAATTATTCACAAACAATATTATAGAATCACAATTATGACAACCAGGTCGTTCCCAAGAAAGAGGGGATTTTCGATAAGGATTTCTCCTTACTGGCGCGTAATTAGGTGACCAAACCCTTCCTTAAACAGAACTTTTTTAGACATTACCAATAATGCTATCTAATAATATTATTCAAATAATATGAATTATTGATCAGATAATGGGATATATTATGGAGTGACAATTATTGAAACAACAATAATATAAAATATTAACGTAGTAATTATTGAATCAATAAAATAAAATATTGAACAGTAATTACTATAACAATTATTGAGTAGTGTCTTTGTGACGCCCCCAAAATTAGGTATATATCACCCATCTTGGGTCATCAGATACATGGTACAAAATACAAATACAACTTACTAATACAATTGTCGTGTACAATACGACAAAACATAACTGTGAGTTTGAATATAATTATTGTCTACTAGAGACTATACAAACTCAAAAGGAGTCCTCATTACAATTATTGTCACACTATTTAACAGAATAGTGAGGACTACTAATACTATCATCTGGTCCATCACTCCGTTCCCTGACTCGTCCCAGCTATATTCTCATTTCCTGAAGAGAATAGTGAAAGAAAGGGTGAGCTCAACTAGCCCAGTAAGAAATATTATGACTAAGATAATGCAAAATAAATTATCATTAGCCTTCAACAGTGTTAAACTGATAAAATATAACGAGCATCAAGTTTAGCGGAACAAGCAATCAATTAAAAGAGTCAAGTGGAAAATAAAATCTACTATCTTCTATGATTTAAAAGATTTTTCAACACTGTTATCGCTGGGACTCAACTTAATAAAATAATCCACATCATCGAATCACCCCTGCACTACGGCCAAGGATATTCGTGTATTCATTAATGGTCATGATCATGCCAATAATTGTCCATCAATGCACTACGGGCCAATGAGGACTTTTACCACATCATTTGTAACATTACGGTCATGATTATACCGAATAATCCCTGGTCATAATCATACCAAGTCCATCTATGCACTACAGGCCACAGATGACTTTCAATATTTTATAAACATGAGGATGATGGCAATGATATAAGAATTCAATAAAACAAGTTCAAGAATTAATTTATCCACGAATTAACAACGTCCAAATTATCAACATGATACTGCTTTGTGGAGTAAAATTCAAGAATGCTTAGAAAAATATTTTCATGAAAAGATACTGGATGAAACGCAATTATCAAGGATATTGCACAAATTTCATGGAGTATAGAAGTCAAAACTTAACCAACTGAGTATAATAAAGAATGGAATAACAAAAAAATTACCATGCATGCGATAGATCGCACAGACAGGTTATTCCAACAGAATAATAAATAATGGAACCAGGTCCGACGTAAAACGCACTGACAAAATATTCCAACAGAATAATAATAAAGACGGAACCAGGTCTGGTGTAAAACACACAGATAGGATGTTCCAACAGAATAATAATAAAGACGGAACCAGGTCTGGTGTAAAACACACAGACATGATGTTCCAACACAATAATAATAAAAACGGAATCAGGTCTGGTGTAAAACACACAGACAGGATGTTCCAACAGAATAATAACAAGACGAAACCAGGTCTGGTGTAAAACACACAGACATGATGTTCCAACAGAATAATAATAAAAACAGAATCAGGTCTGGTGTAAAACACACAGACAAGATGTTCCAACAGAATAATAATAAAGACGGAACCAGATCCGATGTAAAACACAGACAGGATGTTCCAACAGAATAATAGAAGAATGTCACCAAGTATAGGTTAGACCGCGTATACAGGTTATTCCAACAGAATAATAAGAAATGGAATAACAACAGTTCTCTTCATGAATAAGAAAGAATAACACCCCTTACCGTTTTAAAGAAGAACTGAAATAAGGAAGTAGTTAAGTAGCAGAATACTTTTCTTCTCTCTCTCTATAGTTTCTCTCTCTAGAGTTCAGTGAATTCGTAAGAAATAATGAAGGAATGAGCTGCTATTTATAGAAAAATAGAATGCATAGTAACTAATCCATGAACGGTCCAGATTGATTACTTTAATCTGACGGTCCATATTTAAAGAAAAATCTTTTAAATAAAATATTATATATTATATTTATATAATAACTTTAATAAAGTATTCTGTTTTATATAAAAAGATGTTTCTGTTTTATTACGTTAATAATACGAATAAAACAAAACTTCATTATCGCTAAATAATTTATATTATTAACTGACCATAATTGAATCAAACTGAGTGACTTCTCACATAAGCATTAATAATCAATATCGTGTGTTACTATGCAACCACACGTATTACTGTACTTTTACTACCGGGTAGTTCAACAGTATCAATGGTAAAACTTCCGTCGTTATTTTTAATAAAATATTTTTGTCGTTTTCTAAATCCGACAATAATTCCGTTGTGGAGTCCACCAATGATTATGCCGTTGTACGAATATTCCCTGTTAAAACGAATATTTCCCGACCAATCGAATATTATATAAAAACTTGCGTACTTTAAAAAATTTATAAATATTACCCACAATTATAATATTATATCAAATTAACTCCATAATATTCAAAAATGATATTTATAGAAAATTCATCTTTATTTATAAAAGTTAGGGTCTTACAGTCTTCTTACGTAAGGATCAATAATTCAACAATACTGTGTAATATCGTGTGCTACTGTGCAACCATGCGTATTACTGTACTTTAACTAACGTGTAAGACCCCGAATTATATAAAATGAAAGTATCCAATTTTTTTATAATTATTATTCTATTTAAGAAATTGTTAAATTGGTAAAAGGTTAAAGTTAAGGGTGATATTTAAAAATTTTGTAAAGTAAGCAAGTTGATATAAAATATTCGTTGTGTCGGGGAATATTCGATTGGTTAGGGAATATTCGATTGGTTGGGGAATATTCGTTTTAACAGGGAATATTCATACGACGATACAATTTTTGGTGGACCCCACAACGGAAGAATTGTTGTAGTTAGAAAACGACAGAAATATCTTTTTATAAAAATAACAGCGAAAGTTTTACCGTTAAACTGTTGAGATACCCAGTGATAAAAATAAAGTAATACGCGTTGTTACATAGTAGCACACGGTAATAATTTTTGATGCTTACGTAAGAAGCCGCTCAATTTTCTCAATTATTGTTACAGTAATTGTTGCATAGTATCTCACATAGTATCTCAATTTTCTCAATAAAGTATTCTGTTTTATATAAAAAGATGTTTCTGTTTTATTACGTTAATAATACGAATAAAACAAAACTTCATTATCGCTAAATAATTTATACTATTAACTGACCATAATTGAATCAAACTGAGTGACTTCTCACATAAGCATTAATAATCAATATCGTGTGTTACTATGCAACCACACGTATTACTGTACTTTTACTACCGGGTAGTTCAACAGTATCAATGGTAAAACTTCCGTCGTTATTTTTAATAAAATATTTTTGTCGTTTTCTAAATCCGACAATAATTCCGTTGTGGAGTCCACCAATGATTATGCCGTTGTACGAATATTCCCTGTTAAAACGAATATTTCCCGACCAATCGAATATTATATAAAAACTTGCGTACTTTAAAAAATTTATAAATATTACCCACAATTATAATATTATATCAAATTAACTCCATAATATTCAAAAATGATATTTATAGAAAATTCATCTTTATTTATAAAAGTTAGGGTCTTACAGTCTTCTTACGTAAGGATCAATAATTCAACAATACTGTGTAATATCGTGTGCTACTGTGCAACCATGCGTATTACTGTACTTTAACTAACGTGTAAGACCCCGAATTATATAAAATGAAAGTATCCAATTTTTTTATAATTATTATTCTATTTAAGAAATTGTTAAATTGGTAAAAGGTTAAAGTTAAGGGTGATATTTAAAAATTTTGTAAAGTAAGCAAGTTGATATAAAATATTCGTTGTGTCGGGGAATATTCGATTGGTTAGGGAATATTCGATTGGTTGGGGAATATTCGTTTTAACAGGGAATATTCATACGACGATACAATTTTTGGTGGACCCCACAACGGAAGAATTGTTGTAGTTAGAAAACGACAGAAATATCTTTTTATAAAAATAACAGCGAAAGTTTTACCGTTAAACTGTTGAGATACCCAGTGATAAAAATAAAGTAATACGCGTTGTTACATAGTAGCACACGGTAATAATTTTTGATGCTTACGTAAGAAGCCGCTCAATTTTCTCAATTATTGTTACAGTAATTGTTGCATAGTATCTCAGATTATTTGATTCAATTATTGTCACATTATCATCTACATAATATTTTATATTATTAAATCAATAATTGAGACAACAAAGTTATTCATATTATTATTTGTAATATTGACAATGTCTAGAAAGTTCTATCGAGGAGAGGTTTGGTCACCTAATTGCGCGCTAATAGGGAGAAATCCTTATTGGAAAACCCCCTCTTTCCTGTGAACGATCTGGTTCTTAAATATTGTTAGTTATAATATTAATGATGAATAATTGTTGAAGTATTAAGAATGTGTTTATTGAAGATAAGTGAATTACAAAAGTTAGAGCGGAATAATGCAAACTTGGAAAACTTTAGGGGTACCAAAGTGTAATAAGTTAAATCAATCTAGACCATTGGTGATGATTTTAATAGTAAATCAATCTGGACCATTGATGGTGGTTTTAATAGTAAATCAATCTGGACCGTCGGTGGTGGTTTTAATAGTAAATCAATCCAAACTGTTGATGGAGGTTTTAAAAGTAATCAATTTGGACCGTCGGTGGTGGTTTTAAAAGTAATTAATATGGACCGTCGGTGGTGATTTTAAAAGTAAATCAATCTGGACTGTCGGTTGTGGTTTTAATAGTAATCAATATGGACCGTCCGTTCTAATAGAAAATCAATCTGGATCGTCCGTGAATAAGTTACTATTTAGTTCATTCTCCTATAAATAGAAGCTTAATTCTTCTTTCATACTCACCAATTCACTGAGATTCACAAGAGACACTATAGAGAGAGAAACTATAGAGAGCAAGAAGAAGAGTATTCTGCTACTTTACTATTGCAGTATCCAGTCTTCTACTAAGGTAAGGGGTATTATTTCTTTCGTATTCATAAGGAATACTATTTTTCGTATTCATCCTTTAACATTTCGAAATATCCCGTCTTCGCGGATTACGTACCGTATGACAGGTGAAAATCCATTTGCAGTTTTCGTATGATAATTTTTTTCATATTCTTAAATCTAAACTTACTATGGTAAGTATTGATTCTATAATCCTTGAAAATTAGTGGAATATCCTTGAGTTTTGCGCTTCATCCAGTATCGTTTCATTGGAATATTGATATGAACTTTCTTATTAAATATTAATATTTTCACATGGGGTACTATTCACGAGTTACTATTCACCTGATTACTATTCACTATAATTTTATTCACTCGGGTATTCGGGGCACTTTTCATGCCGAAGTACTACTTACGGGTTACTATTCACTCAAATATTAATCACTCGGGTATTTGGGGTACTTCTCATGTCGGAGTACTATTCACCCGAAAAATTAATTTCTTTTATGTCCAAAATATTTTTAATACATGGATATTATTCTTAAATTTTACTTCACAAAGCAGTATCATGTTGACAATTTGGACATTATTGAATTCTGGATAAATTAAATTATAAATCTTTAAAATTTATCCTTTGCTTTCATTTAATTGAATGCTTATATCATTGTCATCATCCTCATATTTATATTGTGATGAAAATCATCTTTGGCTTACGTGTATTGATGGACTGTTTATTGGTATGATTATGACCAGAGATTATTCGGTATAATCATGATCATTGATGATTACATGAATATTCTTGGCCCGTAGTGCAGGGATGATTCGAGGATGTGGTTTATTTATTAAGCTGAGTCTCAGCGATAAAGTTGATAAAAAAACTTTTTAAATCATAGAAGATAGTAGATATCATGCTCTACTTAACTCTTATAATGGATTGCTTGTTCCGCTGCAGTTAAACTTGTTGTCTATTATATTCTATCAGTTTAATATTGTTGAAGGCTAACGATAATGTATCCTGCATTATCTTAGTCATAATATTTCTTACTAGGCTAGTTGAGCTCACCCTTTTGCTTTCATTGTTCTCTTCAGGAAATCAGAACATAGCTGGGACTAGTCGGGGAATGGAGTAATAGTCCGAGAGGTGCATTAGTAGTCCTCACTATTCTGTGAAATATTGTGATAATAATTGTAATGAGGACTCCATTGAGTGTGGATATTATCTAGAAGACAATATTCTTTTTAAAATTCTCAGCTTATGTTTTGTCGTATGTTACACGACAGTTGTATAATTAAGTTGTATTTGAATTTTGTACCATGTATTTGGCAACCCAAGATGGGTGATGTATACCTATTTTGGGGAAATCACAGTTGGTATCAAAGCTTAGGGATATGATCCCTAGCTGAGATGTGAGACAAGAACTAAGAGGGGAGATACGGGAAATTCTTCGCTAGTATAACCTACCTAAGTTTATTTGGTATTTAATTGGTCGGTCAGAGTATAGGAATAATATGTGATATGTCAATTAACCCTTGTTTTGTGGCAATGTTTAAAAATGGCATCTGAAAATGTTGAGATCAACAATGAAGCACATGAGAACGTTGAGTCACCAACGATCAATACTCAGGATAATGTGCAACAGGAAGACAATAATCCTCAGGTAAATAACAACACCGATCAAATGATGAACGATGGGATGTTCAAAAGCTTTATGGAATTCATGCAACATCGGGCGAGAGCGGGTCCTATACAAAATGCAGGTGGAAACACTGGCAACTCTCGGACGGTCACCGCTAAGCAGTTCAAGGAGCTGGGACCACCGGAGTTTATTGGAGAGCCAAAACCACTTAAGGCGGAGACATGGATAAAGCAGATCACCAAGATATTTGAAAGTCATATAATATACAAAGACTTTGTGTGACGCCCCCAAAATTAGGTATACATCACCCATCTTGGGTCGTCAGATACATGGTACAGAATACAAATACAACTTACTAATACAACTGTCGTGTACAATACGACAAAACATAACTGTGAGTTTGAATACAATTATTGTCTACTAGAGACTATACAAACTCAAAAGGAGTCCTCATTACAATTATTGTCACACTATTTAATAGAATAGTGAGGACTACTAATACTATCATCTGGTCCATCACTCCGTTCCCCGACTTGTCCCAGCTATATTCTCACTTCCTGAAGAGAACAGTGAAAGAAAGGGTGAACTCAACTAGCCCAGTAAGAAATATTATGACTAAGATAATGCAGAATAAATTATCATTAGCCTTCAACAGTGTTAAACTGATAAAATATAATGAACATCAAGTTTAACTACAGCGGGACAAGCAATCCATTAAAAGAGTCAAGTAGAGAATAAAATCTACTATCTTCTATGATTTAAAAGGTTTTTCAACACTGTTATCGCTGGGACTCAGCTTAATAAAATAATCCACATCATCGAATCACCCCTGCACTACGGCCAAGGATATTCGTGTATTCATTAATGGTCATGATCATGCCAACAACTGTCCATCAATGCATTACGGGCCAATGAGGACTTTTACCACTTTATTTGTAACATTACGGTCATGATTACACCGAATAATCCCTGGTTATAATCATACCAAGTCCATCTATGCATTACGTGCCATAGATGACTATCAACATTTTATAAGCATGAGGATGATGACAAGGATATAAGAATTCAATAAAACAAGTTCAAGAATTAATTTATCCAAGAATTAACAACGTCCAAATTGTCAACATGATACTGCTTTGTGGAGTAAAATTCAAGAATGCTTAGAAGAATATTTTCATGAAAAGATACTGGATGAACCGTAATTATCAAGGATATTCCACTAATTTCATGGAGTATAGAAGTTAAAACTTAACCAACTGAGTATAATAAAGAATGGAATAACAAAAGAAATCACCCGGCATGCGATAGACCGCACAGACAGGTTATTCTAACAGAATAATAAATAATGGAACCAGGTCCAGCGTAAACGCACAGACAGGATATTCCGACAGAATAATAAATAATGAAACCAGGTCCGGTGTAAACGCATAGACAGGATGTTCCGATAGAATAATAACAAGACGGAACCAGGTCCGGTGTAAAATACACAGACATGATGTTCCAACAGAATAATAATAAAAACGGAACCAGGTCCGGTGTAAAACACACAGACAGGATGTTCCAACAGAATAATAACAAGACGGAACCAGGTCCGGTGTAAAACACACAGATAGGATGTTCCAACAGAATAACAAAAGAATGTCACCAAGTATAGGGTAGACCGCGTATACAGGATATTCCAACAGAATAATAAGAAATGGAATAACAACAGTTCTCTTCATGAATAAGAAAGAATAACACCCCTTACCGTTTTAAAGAAGAACTGAAATAAAGAAGTAGTTAAGTAGCAGAATACTTTTCTTCTCTCTCTCTCTATAGTTTCTCTCTATAGTTTCTCTCTCTAGAGTTTAGTGAATTCATAAGAAATAATGAAGGAATGAGCTGCTATTTATAGAAAAATAGAATGCATAGTAACTAATCCATGAACGGTCCAGATTGATTACTTTAATCTGACGGTCCATATTTAAAGAAAAATCTTTTAAATAAAATATAATATATTCTATTTATAGAATAACTTTAATAAAGTATTCTGTTTTATATAAAAAGATGTTTCTGTTTTATTACGTTAATAATACGAATAAAATAAAACTTCATTATCGCTAAATAATTCATATTATTAACTGACAATAATTGAATCAAACTGAGTGACTTCTCACATAAGCATTAATAATCAATACCGTGTGCTACTATGAAACCACACGTATTACTGTACTTTTACTACCGAATAGTTCAACAGTATCAATGGTAAAACTTCCGTCGTTATTTTTAATAAAATATTTTTTCCGTTTTCTCAATCCGACAATAATTCCGTTGTGGGGTCTACCAATGATTGTGCCGTTGTACGAATATTTTCTGTTAAAACGAATATTCCCCGACCAATCGAATATTATATAACAACTTGCGTACTTTACACAATTTATAAATATTGCCCATAAATATAACATTATATCAAATTAACTCCATAATATTCAAAAATGATATTTATAGAAAATTTATCTTTATTTATAAAAGTTGCGGTCTTACAACCTCCCCTTCTTATGAAATTTCGCCCTCGAAATTAGGGTACGTACTTGGTATGTCGAAGAGGCAAGGATACCTTTATTTCATTTCAGATTCTAACTCCCAAGTCATTTTCTCAACGTCGTGGTTTCTCCACAAAACTTTGACTTTAGGTATAACCTTGGAGCGTAGAATATGTTCCTTCTTATCCAAGATTTGAACAGGAACTTCATCATAGTCAAATCTTCTGCTATTTTGTCCGGTTCTAACTCAATAATGTGGTTCGGGTCTTCCACATATTTACGTAACATGGATATGTGAAAAACGTTATGAACACGAGACATACTTGGCGGTAAAACGAGTCTATAAGCCACAGTTCCTACTCGATCGAGGATTAAAAATGGACCGATGAATCGAGGATTGAGCTTTTCTCTCTTTTCAAATCTCGTAACTCCTTTCTATGGAGCAACACGTAAGAACACATGATCTCCTATATCAAATTCCACGCCTTTCGATGAAGATCAGCATAACTCTTTTGTCGATCTTGTGAGGTTTTTATACGTTGTCGGATCGTTTGAATCTTTTCTGTAGTCATACGTACCAACTCTGGTCCCAACAATGTTGCTTCACCCACCTCATCCCAGCATACTGAAGAACGACATTTTCTTCCATACAATGCTTCGAATGGAGCCATGCCAATACTTGCTTGATAACTGTTGTTGTAAAAAAACTCCACCAATGGTAAGAACTTGTCCCAACTTCCCTTGAAGTCAAGGACACAGAGTCTTAATAAATCTTCTAGACTTTAAATAGTCCTCTCTGATTGTCCGTCGGTCTGAGGATGATATGCCGAACTATATCGTAAATTCGTGCCCATAGCTATTTGTAAACTAACCCAAAATCGTGAAGTGAATCTTAGGTCTCGATCAGAAACTATGGTTAATGGCATACCATGCAGTCTTACAATCTCATTTATGTACATACGAGTAAGACGTTCAAGGGTATAAGTTTCTCGTATCGGTAAGAAATGAGCAGACTTGGTCAATCTATCAACAATGACCCAAATCGCATCTATACCTTGAGAAACCTTAGGAAGACCGGTAACGAAATCCATGGTAATGTGCTCCCACTTCCATTCTAGAATTTCAAGTGGTTGTAATGGACCTTTTGGTACTTGATGCTCCGCTTTGACTCGTTGACAACTTAGACACCTTGAGATAAACAACGCTATCTCTCTCTTCATATTGGTCCACCAAAATATATGACGAAGATCATGATACATCTTGGTACTTCCAGGATGGATTGCAAACGGTGTGTTGTGTACATCCATCGTGATTTCATACTTTAAATCAGGGTTGTTAGGAACACAAAGTCTGGAGTTGACTCGAAGTATTCCTTCTTCATCGATTCTTGCTTCCGGCATAGCACCTTCTTGCACTTTCTTCCTCATACGCATCAGCTCTGGTCTGTAGCTTGAGCAGCTTTAACTTTATCGATTAAAGTTGGTTCTACTCGTATATTCGCCATCATCACATGGGTCCCTAGAGTCTTTAACTCTATCTCCATCCTTTACAAGTCACACAAAATGGGCCTTTGTGTTGACAATATCGCACTCGTACTTACATATGATCTTCTACTCAATGCGTCAGCTACCACGTTCGCTTTTCTAGGATGGTATTGAATGGTAAGATCATAATCTTTCAACAGTTCAAGCCATCGTTGTCGCATGTTGAGTTCCTTTTGAGTGAAGAAATATTTGAGGCTTTTATGATCCGTAAAGATCTCCACCTTCTCCCCATACAAGTAATGCCTCCAAATTTTAAGTGCAAAGACAACAGCTGCCAACTCTAGATCATGAGTAGGATAATTCCTCTCATATTCCTTGAGTTGTCTTGATGCATAGGCTATGACTTTTCCATGTTGCATGAGAACGCATCCCAACCCTTTGCTCGAAGCATCACTGTAGATGAAAAATCCCTCCGAGCCAGATGGTATTGTTAGAACAGGTGCTAAAATGAGTCTCCTCTTGAGTTCTTGAAAACTCTTTTCACATTCTTCGCTCCAACCGAACTTTGTATCTTTCCGAGTCAGCTGAGTTAATGGAGTAGCGATTCGAGAAAATCCTTCCACGAATCTCTTATAATAACCAGCTAAACCAAGAAAGCTACGTACTTCGGTCACTGATTTAGGTTGCTCCCAGCTTTGAATAGCTTCAATCTTTATCGGGTCAACCGATATTCCACGACTTGATACTACGTGCCCAAGGAATGCTACCTCCTCCAGCCAGAACTCGGATTTCTTCAACTTGGCATAAAGCTTGTATTCACGAAGCTTTTGGAGTACCAGTCTCAAGTGTTGTTCATGATCTTTATGACTTTTAGAATAAATAAGGATGTCATCAATAAAGACAACCACAAAGTGACCCAAATATTCCTTGAATACCCGGTTCATCATATCCATGAAGGCAGCAGGAGAATTAGTCAATCCAAAGGACATGACTAGGAATTCATAATGCCTGTACCGAGTTCTGAAAGCCGTCTTTGGAATATCCTCAGTTCTAACCTTCAGCTGATGATATCCAGAACGAAGATCGATCTTTGAAAAGAATTGTGCTCCTTGTAACTGGTCAAACAGGTCATCAATACGTGGCAATGTGTAGCTGTTTTTGATGGTGACATGATTCAACACCCGATAATCAATACAAAGTCGCATACTTCTATCTTTCTTCTTCACGAATAGAACAAGAGCACCCCAAGGAGAAGTACTAGGACGAATAAAGCCAATGTCTAGCAATTGCTGCAGTTGGATCTTTAACTCCTGAAGTTCAATAGGAGCCATTCGATATGGGGCTTTGAAAATGGGTTTTGTACCGGGTTCAAGGTCGATACAAAATTCAATTTCACGCTCTGGGGGTAGGCCAGGAAGTTCTTCAGGGAATACGTCAGGAAATTTATTAACAATAGAAATATCATTCAAAACTGACGTATTTTTGTTTAGATCCGTGACATGAGCTAAGAAAGCTTGACATCCGTTTTTCAATAAACGAATAGCTTTATGGCTTGAGATGACAGTGATTGATTTTAATGGTTTGGTTGCTTGAATTCGCATAATAGGTCGATTAGGAATATGAAAGCTAACAACCTTATGAAAACAATCAATTTTTGCATGATGAGTAGTTAACCAATCAATCCCTAGAATCACGTCAAATGCAAGTATTTTTAATGAAATAAGATCGACAGGTAATGTGTGGGTACCAACTTGAACCAAACAAGACTTATAAACCGTGGATGTAATGAAAGTTTCTCCCAATGGAGTTTCAACAGATAAGTCAAAGTCTAATTTCTCCGGAGTTAAATTTAATTGATGAGCGCAAGTAGGAGAAATAAAAGAATGGGTAGAACCGATATCAAATAAAGTATAGATTCGTTAGAGTTTATGATAAGCTTACCCGTGATGACCTCATTCGGGTTCCTTGCTTTCTGGGAGGTCACAACAAACGCTCTCCCTTGCACTACCGGTTTTGACTTTTTTGGGACGGCCTTTGGTGTCTCTATCTTGGATGAACTTGCTTTTGGTAAACGACAAAATCGAGCTAAATGACCTTCTCTTCCACAATGATAACATGCTTTAGACGAAATCGCGCAGTTTGGACTTATGTGCCCCTCCCCTCCGCATTTGAAACATATGATAGGTGGTCGTTCTCCTTCCTTAACAACGGGTGCTGGTGCTGACGTCTTTCCATCATTGTTGAATCTCCACTTCTTGAAATGACCATTCTTATTATTTTGGCCCTGATTACCACCGAAGTGGTTACCATTTCTGGCATGTTGATTCCCTCCATACTTGTTGTCATCGCTTCGATGACTACTCTCACTTGTATTATCATTTTGCCGACTGCTCTCTTTTGGTTGCGTTGACTCGTTAACGCGCTCCACTAACTGAGCCCTATTCACAACATCTGAATACAGACACAGTTTATGAGAAATAAGATGTTGATGTATCTCAGGTTTCTAACCTCGCAAAAACATTCGTGTCATTCGCTCTTCATTATCCACCAAGTGGGACGCAAACCGGAACAACTCAGCAAATTTAGCCTCATACTGCGACATAGTTATATTATTCTGCTCCAATTTGATGAACTCCACCTCCTTCATGTGACGAACACTTTTGGGAAAGTATTTGTCATTGAATAGCTCTTGAAACTTCTCTCAAGACATCTTCAGTGCGGCAGGTTGAGTACGCTTAATCAATTCCCACCAGTAATCTGCCTCTCCTCGCAACATAAAGGCGGCAAAGGGAACCTTTTGCTCTTCGGAGCATCCCAAGACATCAAATATCTTGGTGATCTGCTTTATCCATGTTTCCGCTATAAGTGATTTTGGCTCTCCCTTAAACTCCGGTGGTTCCAGCTCATTGAACTGTTTAGCGGTGACCATCCGAGAGTTTTCAATATTTCCACCTATATTTTGGACAGGAGCCACTCTCGCCTGCTGCTGCATGAACTGCATAAAGCTTCTGAACATTCCATCATTCATCATCTGGTCAGTGTTGTTGTTTACATGCGGATTATCACCTTCCTGATGCACATTATCCTGATTATTGATATGTGGTGAATCAACAGTCGTTTATGCTCCATTGCTATTCTCAACATTCTCAAATGCCATTTTCAGATACTGCCACAAAACAAAAGTTAACTGATATGTCATATATTATCCTTATATTATGACCGACCAATTAAATATCATGCAAATAAACTTAGGTAGGTTATACTAGCGAAGGAATTCCCCGTCTCTCCCCTCCTAGTTCTATTCTCACATCTTAGCCAGGGATCATATCCCTAAGCTCTGATACCAACTGTGACGCCCCCAAAATTAGGAATACATCACCCATCTTGGGTCGTTAGATACATGGTACAGAATACAAATACAACTTACTAATACAACTATCGTGTACAATACGACAAAACATAACTGTGAGTTTGAATACAATTATTGTCTACTAGAGACTATACAAACTCAAAAGGAGTCCTCATTACAATTATTGTCACACTATTTAATAGAATAGTAAGGACTACTAATACTATCATCTGGTCCATCACTCCGTTCCCCGACTCGTCCCAGCTATATTTTCACTTCCTGAAGAGAACAGTGAAAGAAAGGGTGAGCTCAACTAGCCCAGTAAGAAATATTATGACTAAGATAATGCAGAATAAATTATCATTAGCCTTCAACAGTGTTAAACTGATAAAATATAACGAACATCAAGTTTAACTGCAGCGGGACAAGCAATCCATTAAAAGAGTCAAGTAGAGAATAAAATATACTATCTTCTATGATTTAAAAGGTTTTTCAACACTGTTATCGCTGGGACTCAGCTTAATAAAATAATCCACATCATCGAATCACCCCTGCACTACGGCCAAGGATATTCGTGTATTCATTAATGGTCATGACCATGCCAACAACTGTCCATCAATGCACTACGGGCCAATGAGGACTTTTACCACTTCATTTGTAACATTACGGTCATGATTACACCGAATAATCCCTGGTTATAATCATACCAAGTCCATCTATGCATTACGTGCCATAGATGACTATCAACATTTTATAAGCATGAGGATGATGACAAGGATATAAGAATTCAATAAAACAAGTTCAAGAATTAATTTATCCACGAATTAACAACGTCCAAATTGTCAACATGATACTGCTTTGTGGAGTAAAATTTAAGAATGCTTAGAAGAATATTTTCATGAAAAGATACTAGATGAACCGCAATTATCATGGATATTCCACTAATTTCATGGAGTATAGAAGTCAAAACTTAACCAACTGAGTATAATAAAGAATGGAATAACAAAAGAAATCACCCGGCATACGATAGACCGCACAGACAAGTTATTTTAACAGAATAATAAATAATGGGACCAGGTCCGGCGTAAACGCACAGACAGGATATTCAAACAGAATAATAAATAATGGAACCAAGTCCGGCGTAAACGCACAAACAGGTTGTTCCGATAGAATAATAACAAGACGGAACCAGGTCCGGTGTAAAACACACAGACAGGATGTTCCAACAGAATAATAATAAAAACGGAACCAGGTCCGGTGTAAAACACACAGACAGGATGTTCCAGCAGAATAATAACAAGACGAAACCAGGTCTGGTGTAAAACACACAGACAGAATGTTCTAACAGAATAACAAAAGAATGTCACCAAGTATAGGGTAGACCGCGTATACTGGTTATTCCAACAGAATAATAAGAAATGGAATAACAACAGTTCTCTTCATGAATAAGAAAGAATAACACCCCTTACCATTTTTAAGAAGAACTGAAATAAGGAAGTAGTTAAGTAGCAGAATACTTTTCTTCTCTCTCTCTATAGTTTCTCTCTCTAGAGTTCAGTGAATTCGTAAGAAATAATGAAGGAATGAGCTGCTATTTATAGAAAAATAGAATGCATAGTAACTAATCTATGAACGGTCCAGATTGATTACTTTAATCTGACGGTCCATATTTAAAGAAAAATCTTTTAAATAAAATATAATATATTCTATTTATAGAATAACTTTAATAAAGTATTCTGTTTTATATAAAAAGATGTTTCTGTTTTATTACGTTAATAATACGAATAAAACAAAACTTCATTATCGCTAAATAATTCATATTATTAACTGACAATAATTGAATCAAACTGAGTGACTTCTCACATAAGCATTAATAATCAATACCGTGTGCTACTATGCAACCACACGTATTACTGTACTTTTACTATCGAGTAGTTCAACAGTATCAATGGTAAAACTTTCGCCGTTATTTTTAATAAAATATTTTTGTCGTTTTCTCAATTCGACAATAATTCTGTTGTGGGGTCCACCAATGATTGTGCCGTTGTACGAATATTCCCTGTTAAAACGAATATTCACCGACCAATCGAATATTATATAACAACTTGCGTACTTTGTAAAATTTATAAATATTACCCACAACTATAACATTATATCAAATTAACTCCAAAATATTCAAAAATGATATTTATAGAAAATTCATCTTTATTTATAAAAGTTGGGGTCTTACACTTTACAAAATTTTGAAAGCCATATAATATAAAAATTTTAACAACGTAATAATAATGGATTGAAGAATTTATCCAAAGTGTAAAGTGTAATTAGTAGGAGATGAATTTCTTCTCAACTCTTGTTCAATCACACACTCACAATCTCCCCAAAAATTTCTCAATCTCTTTCTGTGATGCTAAGCCAGACTTAGAAAAAATGAAGAAGAAGAAGACGTTTATAATACTGAAAAAGAACTGACGTGTTGAGGTCAGTTACCCAATCATGGGTAACTGCTCTTAACTTCCCAAAAGACCATATCTGGCTACCATTTAATTATTTCTTCTATTTATTTTAATCAATCCGCTATACTATAGTTTAATAATGTCACATCCAATTATAACATAAATTAAATATCTTATTTAATTTAATTTAAATAAAATATGATAATTTCTCATTAATTCACATAATCAAATAATTAAATTCTCATTTATTAATAATGTCAAATTATTAGATCTCTAATTAATTATTAAATTAATTAAAATAACATTAGGCTTATTAATTATTTCTTTTAATTCAATAGCTCACATAAATACATACTTGAATAATCAATATTCTCCACATTAATTTAATAAATATAACACATATAATTACATTAATCTACCATAATTTCATTAATTAATTATTTAATCTAATAATTAATTCATCGAAAAATATTTATTCAATTTAATAAATATTTAATTTAATTTACAAAAATCTCACTTGTCACATCTTTTCTCCCTTAAAAGGATTCTGTTCCCAGAATCACGACTCAATAATTCATTCGTTACAATCTTCTCTACTTACAAAGATTCTGTCTCCAAAATCGAAGACACAAATTAAACACATAACTCAGAGAAATCTTTCATCATTTTTTCTAAATATAGATTTTATATTTCATACCACATTCCTTACTTTAACAAATTCTAGGTTTCGTTTCATAACTTTCACTTGAACTCAATTATATTCTGAGTATTATATATCTTTTAACCCATTCATTTCCTTTTCTAAGGATCGCTATCAAAAACACTCGGGATATTACAGAGCGTTTGTCGTAACCTCCCAAAAAGTAAGGAATTCGAACGAGGTGATCACGGGTAAGTTAATCATAAACTCTTGTGAAGCTTATACCTTATTTGATACCGGTTCTACCCATTCTTTTATCTCTCCTACTTGCGCTCAACGTTTAAATTTGACTTCGGAGAAATTAGACTTTGATTTATCGGTTGAAACTCCATTATGGAAAACCTTTATTACATCCACTATTTATAAGTGTTGTTTAATTCAAATCGATAACCGCACGTTACCTGTCAATCTTATTTCCATAAAAATACTTGTGTTTGATGTGATTTTAGAGATTGATTGGTTAACTACTCATCATGAAAAAATTGATTATTTTTGTAATGTTGTTAGCTTTCATATTCCTAACCAACCTATTATGTGAATTCAAGCGACCAAACCACTAAAGTCAATCACTATCATATCAAGCCATAAAGCTATTCGTTTATTGAAAAATGAATGTCAAGCTTTCTTAGCCCATGTCACAGATTTAAATAAAAATACGTCAGATTTGAATGATATTTCCATTGTTAATAAATTTTCTGACGTATTCCTTGAAGAACTTCCTGGCCTACCCCCAGAGCGTGAAATTGAATTTTGTATCGACCTTAACCCGGTACAAAACTCATTTCCAAAACCCTATATCGAATGGCTCATGTTGAACTTCAGTAGTTAAAGACCCAACTGCAGGAATTGTTAGACATCAGTTTCATTCGTCCTAGTACGTCTCCTTGGGGTGCTCCTGTTCTATTCGTAAAGAAGAAAGATGGGAGTATGCGACTTTGTATTGATTATCGGGAGTTGAATCATGTCACCATCAAAAATAGGTACCCGTTGCCTCTCATTGATGACCTGTTTGACCAGTTGCAAGGCGCCAAATTCTTTTCAAAGATCGATCTTCGTTCCGGATATCATCAGTTAAAGATTAAAACAGATGACATCCCAAAGACTGCTTTCAAAACTCAGTACAGACATTATGAATTCCTAGTCATGTCTTTTGGATTGACTAATGCTCTTGTTGCCTTTATGGATATGATGAACCGAGTATTCAAGGAATATTTGGATCATTTTGTAGTCATCTTTATTGATGACATCCTCATATATTTCAAAACCCGTGAAGATCATGAGCAACACTTGAGGCTAATACTCCAAAATCTTCGTGAAAACAAGCTTTATGCCAAGTTGAAGAAGTGCAAGTTTTGGTTTGAGGAAGTAGCATTCCTTGGGCACGTGATATCAAATCATGGAATATCTGTTGACCCGACAAAGATTAAAGATATTCCAAGCTGGGAGTAACCTAAGTCAGTGACAGAAGTACGTAGCTTTCTCGGCTTAGCTGGTTATTATCAGAGATTCGTGGAAGGATTTTCTCGAATCGCAACTCCATTAACTCAGCTGATTTGAAAAGATACAAAACTCGGTTGGAGCGAGGAATGTGACAAGAGTTTTCAAGAACTCAAGAGGAGACTCATTTCAGCACCTGTTCTGACAATACCATCTGGCTCGGAGGGATTTGTCATCTACAGTGATGCTTCAGGCAAAGGTTTAGGATGTGTTCTCATGCAACATGGAAAAGTCATAGCATATGCCTCTCGATAACTCAAAGTATATGAGAGGAATTATCTTACTCATGATCTAGAGTTGGCAGCTGTCATTTTTGCGCTAAAGATTTGGAGGCATTACCTGTATGGAGAGAAGGTGGAGATCTATACGGATCATAAAAGCCTCAAATATTTCTTTACTCAAAAGGAACTCAACATGCGGCAACGACGTTGGCTCGAGCTGTTGAAAGATTATGATCATACCATTCAATACCATCTTGAAAAAGCGAACGTGGTAGCTGACGCATTAATCAGAAGATCATATGCGGGTACGAGTGCAATATTGTCAACGCAAAGACCCATTTTGTATGACTTACAAAGAATGGAGGTAGAGTTAAAGACTCCAGGTGTAAGACCCCGAATTTTTTTTTAATAAATTGGAAATTTCTTTATTTATTATTTTGAAATAGTAAGGGTTGATTTGATTAATGTGGTAAGTTATGGGTAAAATGCGCAAATATTTTTAAATAAGCAAGTGGTTAAAAAATATTCATTGTTATCGGGGAATATTCGTTTGGTCTTGGAATATTCTTGCTGTCGAAAAATATTCGTATGACGGCGCAGCCTTTTGTGGGCCCCATAACGGAAAGCGATTGGATGAAAAAAATGACAAGTATAAGTTGTTTATAAATAATGGCATAGTTGTTACCGTTAATACTGTTGGAATACCCGGTGGTTAAAATACAGTAATACGCGTTGTTGCACAGTAGCACACGGTATTACAGCAATTATTAATTCTTACGTAAGAAGGTACTACTCAATAATTGTTACAGTAATTACTGTTCAATATTTTATATTATTGATTCAATAATTGCTGCGTTGATATTTTATATTATTGTTGTTTCAATAATTGTCACTACACAGTATTTTTCATTATCAGATCAATAATTCATATTATTTTAATAATATTATTAGATAATATTATTGACAATATCTAGAAAGTTCTGTCTAAGGAAAGGTTTGGTCATCTAATTGCGCGCCAGTAAGGAGAAATCCTTATTGGAAAGCCCCCTCTTTCCTGGGAACTACCTGATTGTCAGTATTGTGATTCTGTAATATTATTTGTGAATAATTAATTATTGATGTATATGATAAGAAAAATATTCATTTTATGTGGATATAGATGGAGAACATTTTTAAAGTGACAATTGTTAAAAATTGATATTTTATCTTTTCTAATAAAATAATATTTTATTATATTATTATAATATAATAATGGTGATATTTTTACAATGAATGTCGGATATATGAGTATATGTGGAGAAAGAGTATTTTTGTTGTAATAAATGTTAAAAACATGTTAAGCATGTCGGTGGACCCCATTTCTTAATTGAAATTTGATTATAGCCTGTAAAATCGTCCGTTTGTGGATTTCGGTCAATTTCTGTTTGGAATGTGAAAAAAATTTCTTCTGCAAAGTTGTAGATAATGAAATTTCCTATACAAAAGACATGTAGTTCAATTTTTTTTGACAAAAGGGCTATTTATTATGAATTATTGAAGTTCTGAAGTTCCAAAATAATTGATTTTTGGAACTTTTATTTATTTTTATTGATAAAAATGTTTTTTACATTTTGTGGCCTCATTAAACATTAGTAAAGTGCTGAAGCTAGAGAATTCAAAGTGGGCGTAAGAAAATTTAATTATATATTAATATTTTATTAAATTTTCTGCTTTGGTGTTCTAAGCATTTTCCTATAAATAGGGTGCTTAGGTTAGAATTGAAATTCACACCAGAAACTGAAGTTTTCTCTCTCTTTCTCTCTCTATATTATCGAGCGTATTCTTATGAGTATTTTGATACTTTGAGTGTTGCTATACGGTGCAAGTTCCTTCAGCACTATATCTAGTATTCCTGTCAGAAGTAATGTCTTTTCGAGGTAAGGGATGTTATTTTTTTTATAAATGATATTATTTCTTTCAATATCATTATGCTAAAATATTGGTAAGATTTTTCTTGTGAAATTCTTATTTTTTCATGTCGGGGTTACTATTCATGAGTTACTATTCACGAGTACTATTCACCAAGCATGATAATTTTTCTTGTGAAATTTCTACCTTTTAGTGTCGGGATTACTATTCACGTATACGGCACTATTCACATATACGGCACTATTCACGAATACGGCGCTATTCACAGAAAAATTAAATTTTCTTTTCTGTGTCCAATATTGTCTGTTATGGTTCCTATCTTTGATTGGATCTATGTTTTGATCTTCATTTTTGAATTCTGCTCCACAATAGTTTATTATGGAGTATTTTTGAACATGGATAAACCGAAGTACGAATCCTTAATATTTGTTCTTTTGTCTCACTAGATTCGTTTTTTTTGAAATATATTTTTCATCATTCTCAGTCCTAAATGATGATATTACTGAATATCTTTGGTCTGTAGTGCAAAGATGAATGATTTCTTGATGAATATCTTTGGCAAGTAGTGTAAAGATGAACAGGTGTTGAGATGAACATGACCGACTGATGAATATCTTTGGCCTGTAGTGCAAAAATGACTATTTGATTCAAGATGTATATTGATTGATGTTACAGGGATAAAATATCGATGATGGACTTTTAAATTCATAGATGATAGTAGATTTGATTCTCTACTTAACTCTTCTAATGAATTATTGTTTTCGCTGCAGTTGTTGATCTAAAACTTGTTGTCTATTGTATTCTATCAGATTTTTCCCTGTTGAAGACTAAGAATAATTTGTTGTACATTATCTTAGTCATAATATTCTTTACTGGGCTAGTTAAGCTCACCATTTTTCTTTTTGTTCCATTTTTCTTTTCAAGAGGCGAGATTATAGCGGGAATTATTCAGGGTATGGAATGATGGTTCAAGATAGTTATTTTAATAGTCCTCACTATTTTGTAAGATAGTGTATCAATAAATATAATGAGGACTTATTTGAGTGTGAATATTGTCTAGAAGATAATATTTGTATTTAAACTCACAGTATATGTGTTGTCGTATTCTGCATGACATTTGTAATAATAAAGTTGTAGTTATTTCTGTACCATGTATTTGGCGACTCAGAATGGGTTGAGTGGAATGGACCTATTTTGGGAGCGTCACAGTTGGTATCAGAGCTTAGGGATATGGTCTCTGCCGGAGATCGGAGAATAGAACTAGGAGGGGAGAGACGAGTAAATCCTTCGCTAGTGTGTCCTACCTAAGCTTATTTGTTATTTAATTGGTCGGTCAAAATATAGGGATAATATGTGGCATGTCAATTAACCATTGTTTTGTGACAGTAAAATGGAACTAGGAGGGGAGAGACGAGTAAATCCTTCGCTAGTGTGTCCTACCTAAGCTTATTTGTTATTTAATTGGTCGGTCAGAATATAGGGATAATATGTGGCATGTAAATTAACCATTATTTTGTGACAGTAAAATGGCATCTGAAGATGTTGAGATACGCAATGGAGCACATGAGACCGTTGAGTCACCACTGATCAATACCCAAGATAAGGTGCACCAAGAAGGCAATAACCCTCCTGTAAACAATAACACCGACCAAATGACGAACGATGGTATGTTTAGAAACTTTTTAGAATTCATGCAAAACCAAACGAGAGAGACTACTGTTCAAAATGCAGGTAAAAACACTGGAAAACTCACGGATGGTCACCGCTAAGCAGTTCAAGGAGTTAGAACCGCCGGAGTTTTTGTGTAAGCCAGAACCATTTAAGGCAGAGACGTGGATAAAGCAGATCACTAAGATATTTGATGTCTTGGGATGCTCAGAGGAGCAAAAGGTTCCTTTCGCCACCTTCATGTTGCGAGGAAAGGCAGATTATTGGTGGGAATCCGTAAAGCGTACTCAGCCTGCCGCACTAAAGATGTCTTGGGAGAAGTTCCAAGAATTATTCAACGACAAGTACTTTCCTGAAAGTATTCGTCACATGAAAGAGGTAGAGTTCATCAAGCTGGAGCAAAACAGTATAACCGTGTCGCAGTACGAAGCTAAGTTTGCCGAGTTGTCCCGATTTGCATCCCATTTGGTTGATAATGAGGAGAGAATGACACGAATATTTCTACAAGGTTTGAAATGCGAAATACGTCAATACCTCATTTCTTATAAACTTTGTTTATATTCAGATGTTGTGAATAGGGCTCAGTTATTGGAGCGCAATAATGAGTCGGCTCAACCGAAGAATAACAACCAACAACTCGATGATAACCGTACCAGTGGCAACGGTCATCGGAACAATGATAACCATCATAGAGGAAATTATCATGCCAGAAATGGTAACCACTCTGGTGGTAATCGTGACCATAATAATAGAAGAAGTGAGTCGGGAGGAGATTTCAAAAAGAGAAGGTACAATAATGACAACGTGAAGACGTCAGCACCAGCATCAACAGTTTCTAGGGGAGGAGAACGACCACCGGTCGTATGTTATAAATGCGGGAAAGAGGGACATATCAGCCCAAACTGCCCATAACAATTAAAGGTATGTTATAACTGTGGAAAGGAATGTCATATAGCTCGAGATTATTTTGTAGAGAAACCAAGTCCAGCGGGGATGGTGACTCCGAAGGTTGTCCCGAACAAGTCAAAGTCAGCGGTTCCTGGAAAAGCGTTTGTCGTGACTGCCTAAAATGCGAGGAACCCGAACGAAGTTATCATGGGTTAGTTAATTATAAATTCTTACGAAGTCTATACCTTATTAGATACCGGTTCTACCCATTCTTTTATCTCTTCCATTTGTGCTCAACGTTTGAACTTGACTCTTGAAAAATTAGGCTTTGACTTATCTGTTAAAACTCCGCTAGGTGAAACCTTTGTTACATCTACAGTGTATAAATCTTGCATGATTCAAATTGGTACCCTCACCCTACCTGTTAAAATTCTCTCCTTAAAGATACTTGCATTTGATGTGATTTTAGGGATTGATTGGGTAACCACTCATCCTGCCAAAATTGATTATTTTCGTAAGGTTGTTAGTTTTTATATTCCTAACCAACCTGTTGTACGAATTCAAGCAACCAAACCATTAAAGTCAATCACTATCATATCAAGCCATAAAGTCATTCGTTTATTGAAAAACGGATGTTAAGCTTTCTTAGCCCATTTCACAGATTTAAGCAAAAATACGTCAGATTTGAATGATATTTCTGTTGTTAGTAAATTTCTTGACGTATTTCCTGAGAAACTTCCTGGCCTACCCCTAGAGCATGATATTGAATTTTGTATCGACTTTGAACCCGGTACAAAATCCATTTCTAAAATCTCATATCGAATGGCTCTTATTGAACTTCAGGAGTTAAAAATCCAACTACAGGTGTTGGTACCCGAGCCTCTATCTGGTGACTTCCTTTGTGGAATGAACCGAAGTCAAACTCTCCGTAGGGGACGCTATATTTGTGCGATGATAAACGGATAGGTGCCATTGTGACGTGCGATCCAAGATTGGGATATGAGTCACAGTTGAGAGCAACCTAAGTCAGTAATCGAAATATGTAGTTTTTTAGGCTTAGCTGGTTACTATCGGAGATTCGTGGAAGGATTTTCTTGAATCGCTACTCCATTAACTTAGCTGACTCAAAAAGATACAAAATTCAAATGGAGCGAGGAAGGTGAGAAGAGCTTCCAAGAACCTAACATGCGGCAACGACGTTGGCTCGAGCTGTTGAAAGATTACGACCATATCATCCAATACCATCCTAGAAAAAAAAAATGAACGTGGTAGCTGACGCGTTGAGTAGAAGATCGTATGCATTTACAAGTGTGATATTATCGAACACAAAGACCCATTTTGTATGACTTACAAATGATAGAGATAGAGTTAAAGATGCTAGGGACCTACGTGATGATATACGAGTAGAATCAACTTTAATCGATAAAGTTAAAACCGCTCAAGCTACACACTGGAGCTGATAAATATAAAGAAGGAGGTGCAAGAAGTTGTTATTCCAAAAGCGAGAATCGGCGATGTGAGGAAAGCTCAAACCTTCGATTTATTAGTCCATTTGAAATCCCTGATCGAATAGGAACTGTGGCCTATAGATTCGTTTTATCGCCAAGTATATCGCGTGTTCATAACGTTTTTCACGTATCGAAGTTACGAAATTATGTGGACGACCCGAACCACGTTATTGAGTTACAACCAGACGAAATAGTCGAAGATTTAACATACGAGGATGTACCTATCAAGATCTTAGATAGGAAGGAGCATGTCCTACGCACAAAGGTCATACCGTAAGTTAAGGTTTTGTGGAGGAACCATTCTATTGAAGAAATGACCTGGGAGTTGGAAACAGAAATGAAAGCGAGGTATCCTCACCTTTTCGAAATACCAAGTACGTACGTCAATTTCGAGGACGAAATTTCACAAGGAGGGGAGGTTGTAAAACCCCGAATTTTTTTTTAATAAAATGGAATTTTCTTTATTTATTATTTTGAAATAGTAAGGGTTGATTTGATTAATGTGGTAAGTTATGGGTAAAATGCGCAAATATTTTAAAATAAGCAAGTGGTTATAAAATATTCATTGTTGTCGAAAAATATTCGTTTGGTCGTGAAATATTCTTGCTGTCGGGGAATATTCGTACAACGGCGCAGCCTTTTCTGGGCCCTATAACGGAAAACGATTGGATGAAAAAAAAATGACAAGTATAAGTTGTTTATAAATAACGACGTAGTTGTTACCGTTAATAATGTTGGAATACCCGGTGTTTAAAATATAGTAATACGCGTTGTTGCACAGTAGCACACGGTATTGCATCAATTATTGATTCTTATGTAAGAAGACACTACTCAATAATTGTTACAATAATTACTGTTCAATATTTTATATTATTGATTCAATAATTGCAGCGTTGATATTTTATATTATTGTTGTTTCAATAATTGTCACTACACGGTATTTTTCATTATCAGATCATTAATTCATATTATTTTAATAATATTATTAGATAACATTATTGACAATGTCTAGAAAGTTCTGTCTAAGGAGAGGTTTGGTCATCTAATTGCGCACTAGTAAGGAGAAATTCTTATTGGAAAGCCCCCTCTTTCCTGGGAACTGCCTAGTTGTCAGTATTGTGATTCTGTAATATTATTTATGAATAATTAATTATTAATGTATATGATAAGAAAAATATTCATTTTATGTGGATATAGATGGAGAACATTTTTAAAGTGACAATTGTTGAAAATCGATATTTTATCTTTTCTGATAAAATAATATTTTATTATATTATTATAATATAATAATGGTGATATTTTTACAATGAATGTCGGATATATGAGTATATGAGGAGGAAGAGTATTTTTATTGTAATAAATGTTAAAAACATGTTAATCATGTCGGTAAACCCCATTTCTTGACTGAAATTTGATTATAGCTTGTAAAATCGACCGTTTGTGGATTTCGGTTAATTTCTGTTTGGAATTTGGAAAAACTTTCTTCTGCAAAGTTGTAGATAATGAAATTTCCTATGGAAAAGATATGTGATTTGAATTTTTTTGACAAAAGGGCTATTTATTATGAATTGTTGAAGTTCTGAAGTTTCGAAATAATTGATTTTTGAAATTTTTTTTTATTTTTATTAATAAAAACGTTTTTTACATTTTGTTGCCTCATTAAACATGTGAAAAGTGCTGAAGCTAGAGAATTCAAAGTGGGCATAAGAAAATTTAATTATATATTAATATTTTATTAAATTTTCTGCTTTGGTGTTCTAAGCATTTTCCTATAAATAGGGTGCTTAGGTTAGAATTGAAAATCACACCAGAAACTGAAGTTATCTCTCTCTTTCTCTCTCTATATTATCGAGCATATTCTTGTGAGTATTTTGATACTTTGAGTATTGCTATACGGTGTAAGTTCCTTTAGCACTATATCTAGTATTCCAGTCAGAAATACTGTCATTGTTGATAGATTGACCAAGTCTACTCATTTCGTACCTATACGAGAAACTTATTCACTTGAATGTCTTGCTCATATGTGTATAAATGTGATTGTAAGACTGCATGGCATGCCAGTATCCATAGTTTCTGATCAAGACCAAAGATTCACTTCACGATTTTGGGTTAGTTTGCAAAAAGCTATGGGCACAAATTTATGATTTAGTTTGGCATATCATCCTTAAACGGATGGGCAGTCGGAGAGGACTATTCAAACTCTTGAGAATTTATTAAGACTATGTGTCCTTAATTTCAAAGGAAGTTGGGACAAGTTCTTGCCATTAGTGGAATTCTCCTACAACAATAGTTATCAAGCAAGTATCGGCATGGCTCCATTTGAGGCATTGTATGGAAGAAAGTGTCATTCTCCAGTATGCTGGGACGAGGTGGGTGAAGCAACGTTGTTAGGACCGGAATTGGTACGCATGACTACTAAAAAGATTCAAATGATCGGTAACGTATAAAAACCTCACAAGATCGACAAAAGAGTTATGTTGATCTTCATCGGAAGGACGTGGAATTCAATGTTGGAGAACATGTGTTGTTACGTGTTGCTCCATAGAAGAGAGTTATGAGATTTGGAAATAGAGGAAAGCTCAATCCTCGATTCATTGGGCCATTCAAAATCCTAGATCGAGTAGGAACTGTGGCTTATAGACTCGCCTTACCGCCAAGTATGTCTCGTGTTCATAATTTTTTTCACATATCTATGTTACGTAAATATGTGGAAGACCCGAACCACATTATTGAGTTAGAACCGGACGAAATAGTAGAAGATTTAATGTATGAAGAGGTATCTGTTAAAATCTTGGATAAGAAGGAGCATATTCTACGCTCCAAGATTATACCTTAAGTCAAAGTTATGTGGAGAAACCACGATGTTGATGAAATGACCTGGGAGTTAAAATCTGAAATGAAATCAAAGTATCCTCACCTCTTCGTCATACCAGGTACGTACACCAATTTCGAGGACGAAATTTCATAAGGAGGGGAGGTTGTAAGACCCCAAATTATATGAAAAAAAGTATCCAATTTTCTTAAAATTATTATTCTATTTAATAAATGGTTAAATTGATAAAAGGTTAAAGTTAAGGGTGATATTTGAAAATTTTGCAAAGTAAGCAAGTTGATATAAAATATTCGTTTTGTCGAGGAATTTTGTTTTAATAGGAAATATTCGTACGACAGTACAATCATTGGTGGACCCCACAATGGAAGAATTGTCGTAGTTAGAAAATGACAAAAATATCTTTTTATAAAAATAACGGCGAAAGGCGAAAGTTTTACCGTTAAACTGTTGAGATACCCAGTGGTAAAAATAAAGTAATACGCGTGGTTGCATAGTAGCACACGGTATTAATTTTTGATGCTTACGTAAGAAGCCACTCAGTTTACTCAATTATTGTTACAGTAATTGTTGCATAGTATCTCACGTTATTTGATTCAATTATTGTCATATTATCATCTGCATAATATTTTATATTATTAAATCAATAATTGAGACAACAAAGTTATTCATATTATTATTTGTAATATTGACAATGTCTAGAAAGTTCTATCGAGGAGAGGTTTGGTCACCTAATTACGCGCCAATATGGAGAAATCCTTATTGGAAAGCCCCCTCTTTCCTGTGAATGATCTGGTTGTTAAATATTGTGAGTTATAATATTAATGATGAATAATTGTTGAAGTATTAAGAATGTGTTTATTGAAGATAAGTGAATTACAAAAGTTAGAGGGAAATAATGCAAAATTGAAAAACTTTAGGGGTACCAAAGTGTAATAAGTTAAATCAATCTAGACCATTGGTGGTGGTTTTAATAGTAAATCAATCTGGACCATTGATGGTGGTTTTAATAGTAAATCAATCTGGACCGTCGGTGGTGGTTTTAATAGTAAATCAATCTAGACCGTTGATGGTGGTTTTAAAAGTAATCAATTTGGACCGTCGGTGGTGGTTTTAAAAGTAATCAATATGGACCGTCGGTGGTGGTTTTAAAAGTAAATCAATCTGGATTGTCGGTTGTGGTTTTAATAGTAATCAATATGGACCGTCCGTTCTAATAGTAAATCAATCTGGACCGTTCGTAAATGAGTTACTATTTAGTCCATTCTCCTATAAATAAAAGCTTAATTCTTCTTTCATTCTCACCAATTTACTGAGATTCACAAGAGACACTATAGAGAGAGAAACTATAGAGAGCAAGAAGAAGAGTATTTTGCTACTTCACTATTGCAGTATCCAGTCTTCTACGAAGGTAAGGGATATTATTTCTTTCGTATTCATAAGGAATGCTATTTTTCGTATTCATCCTTTAACATGTCGGAATAACCTGTCTACGTGGATTACGTACCGTATGACAGGTGAAAATCCATTTGCAGTTTTCGTATGATAATTCTTTTCATATTCTTAAATCTAAACTTACTATGGTAAGTATTGCTTCTATAATCCTTGAAATTAGTGGAATATTATTGAGTTTTACGCTTCATCCAGTATCGTTTCATTGAAATATTAACCTGAACTTTCTTATTAAATATCAATATTTTCACTTGGGATACTATTCACGGGTTACTATTCATTATAATATTATTCACTCGGGTATTCGGGCACTTTTCATGCCAAAGTACCATTCACGAGTTACTATTCACCCAATTACTATTCACTCAAATATTAATCACTCGGGTATTTGGGATACTTTTCATGCCGGAGTACTATTCACGAGTTACTATTCACCTAAAAAATTAATTTTTTTTATGTCCAAAATATTTTTAATACATGGATATTATTCTTGAATTTTACTCTACAAAGCAGTATCATGTTAATAATTTGGACATTATTGAATTCGGGATAAATTAAATTATAAATCTTTAAAATTTATCCTTTGCTTTCATTTAATTGAATGCTTATATCATTGTCATCATCCTCATGTTTATATTGTGATGAAAGTCATCTTTGGCTTATGTGCGTAGATGGATTGTTGATTGGTATGATTATGACCAGGAATTATTCGGTATAATCATGACCATTGATGATTACATGAATATCCTTGGCCCGGAGTGCAGGGATGATTCGATGATGTGGTTTATTTATTAAGCTGAGTCTCAGCGATAAAGTTGATCAAAAACTTTTTAAATCATAAAAGATAGTAGATATCATGCTCTACTTAACTCTTCTAATGGATTTCTTGTTCCACTGCAGTTAAACTTGTTGTCTATTATATTCTATTAGTTTAACATTGTTGAAGGCTAACGATAACTTATTCTGTATTATCTTAGTCATAATATTTCTTACTGGGCTAGTTGAGCTCACCCTTTTACTTTCATTGTTCTCTTCAGGAAATGAGAACATAGCTGGGACTAGTCGGGAAACGAAGTAATGGTCCGAGATGGTGCATTAGTAGTCCTCATAATTCTGTGAAATAGTGTGAAAATAATTATAATAAGGACTCCATTGAGTGTGGATATTGTCTAGAAGACAATATTCGTTTTAAAATTCTCATCTTATGTTTTGTCATATATTACACGACAGTTGTATAATTAAGTTGTATTTGAATTCTATACCATGTATTCGGCGACCCAAGATGGGTGATGTATACCTATTTTGGGGGCGTCACACAATGGGTATTCCAACAGTGTTAACGGTAACAACTACGTCGTTATTTGTAAAAACTCAAACTTGTCAATTTCTTCATCCGACCATTTTTCGTTATGGGGCCCACAAATGGATGCGCCATCGTACGAATATTCCCCGACAACAAGAATATTCCACGACCAAACAAATATTCCCCGACAACAATGAATATTTTATAACAACTTGCTTATTTTGCAAAATTTGCACATTTCACCCATAACCAAAGCATTATAACAAATTAACACCTTATTATTTAAAATAATAATTTAGAGAAAATTCGATTTTATTTATAAAAAGTTGGGGTCTTGCAATCTAAATCTGTGTGGTAATCCGGTTTGGGTCACGATATTGTTACAATCAAGTTTGAGGAAAGCATAGGTGCTTGAGAATGCATAGGTGCACAAGGAGCAAGGGTGTTCAAGAATCATGTATTGTAACTAAAGTTGATTAATAAAAGTGAGTCTCCAATACTAGTTGGTATTGGACGTGGATTATGTGACACCCCCAAAATAGGTATACATCGTCCATTCTGAGTCGTCAAATACATGGTACAGAAATAACTACAACTTTATTAATACAATTATCGTGCAAAATACGACAATACATAAACTGTGAGTTTAAATAAAAATATTGTCTTCTAGACAGTATTCAAACTAAAATAAGTCCTCATTACAATTATTGATACATTATTTTATAAAAATAGTGAGGACTACTAAAATGACTTTTTAGAACCATTATTTCATACCCCGACTAGTACTCGCTAAGAAAAATGGAACAAAAATAAAAAGGGTGAGCTCAACTAGCCCAGTAAAGAACATTATGACTAAGATAATATAGAATAAATTATCGTTAGTCCTCAACAGGAAAAATTTGGTAGAATATAATAGACAACAAGTTTTAGACCAATATTCGGAGTGAAAATAACAATTCATTAGAAGAGTTAAGTAGAGAATAAAATTTACTATCTTCTATGATTTTAAAGTCCATCATCAATATTTTATCCCTGTGACATCAATCAATATATATCTTGAATCAAATACTCATATTTGCAATACGACGAAAATATTCAATCGTATTCCCAGTTGGTCATGTTCATCTCAACACATATTCATCTCTGCACTACAGGCCAAAGATATTCATCATGTAATTGTTCATCTTTGCACTACAGGTCATATATATTCAGTTATATCACCATTGAGGACTGAGAATGATGAATATTTTAAAGAAAATGAATCCCATGAGATAAAAGGATAAGGATTAAGGATTCGTATTTTAGTTCATCAACGTTCAAAAATACTCCATAATAAACCATTATGAAGCAAAATTCAAGAATGAAGATCAAAACATGGATACAATTAAAGCTAGTAATTATAATAAATAACTTGGATAAAGAAAAAAAATTTAATTTTTATGTGAATAGTGTCGTATACGTGAATAGTTACCTCGACACAAAAAGACAAGAATTTCACAAGAAAAATCTTACCAATATTCTGGCATAATGATATTGAAAGAAATAACATCATTTATAAAAAAAAATAACATCTCTTACCTCGAAAGAATAGTACTTCTGGCTGAAATATCAGATATAATGCTGAAGGAAACTTGCACCGTATAGCAACACTCAAAGTATCAAAATACTCACAAAAATACGGTCGATAATATAGAGAGAGAAAACTTCAATTTCTGGTGTGATTTTTAATTTTAATCTAAGCACCCTATTTAGAGAAAAATGCTTAGAACACCAAAATAAAAAATTTAATAAAATATTAATATATTAAAAAAATTTACGCCCACCTTAGAAAATCTGAATTCAGCATGTTTACCACTCACGTGGGGCCCACCCAATTGCAAAAATTGTTTTTTTAAAAATAAATATTTTAAACTCCAAAAATTAATTATTCCGGAACTTCAATAATTCATAATAAACAGCCTTTTTATCAGAAAAATTCGAATCTTATATTCACTCCATAGGAAATTCAATTCTCTACAACTTTGTAAGTTTAAATTTTTCTAAATTCCAAGCAGAAATTAATCGAAATCCACATACGGACGATTTTACATGTTATAATCAAATTTCAGTCAAAAATATGGTCCACCAACATGTTTAATATATTTTTAGCATTTATTGTAACAAAAATACTCTTTCTCCTCATTTATTTATATATCACACATTTATTGTAAAAATATCACAATTATTATATTAATATAATATAATAATATATTTAAATCAATTATTTTATCAGAAAAGATAAAATATCAATTTTCAACAATTATCACTTTTTTAAAAATTCCTCCATTTATATCCACATAAATAAATATTTTTTTATCATATAAATCAATAATTAATTATTCATAAATAATATTATAGAATCGCAATACTGACAACCAGGCTGTTCCTAGGAAAGAGGAGGCCTTCCGGTAAGGATTTCTCATTACTGGTGCGCAATTAAATAACCTCTCCTAGACAGAATTTTTTAGACATTGCCAATAATGTTATCTAATAATATTATTAAAATAATATTAATTATTTATCTGATAATAGGAAATATTATGTAGTGACAATTATTGAAACAACAATAATATAAAATATCAACGTAACAATTATTGAATCAATAAAATAAAATATTGAACAATAATTACTGTAACAATTATTGAGTAGCGCCTTCTTACGTAAGAATCAATAATTGGTGCAATACCGTGTGCTACTGTGCAACACCGCGTATTACTGTGTTTTAACCACCGGGTATTTCAACAGTGTTAACGGTAACAACTACGCCATTATTTATAAAAACTCATACTTGTCGTCCGTCGTACAAATATTCTTCGACAGCAAGGATATTCCGCGACAAAATGAATATTTCCCGAAAAAATAAATATTTTATAACCACTTACTTATTTAAAATATTTGCGTATTTTTATCCATAACTTACCACATTAATCAAATCAACTCTTACTATTTCAAAATAGTAAATAGAGAAAATTCCATTTTATTTATAAAAGTTAGGGTCTTACAACCTCCCCTCCTTATGAAATTTCATCCTCGAAATTGACGTACGTAAATTGACGTACGTACCTGGTGTTTCGAAAAGGTGAGGATACCTCGCTTTCATTTCCGTTTCTAACTACCAGGTCATTTTATCAATAGCATGGTTCTTCCACAAAACTTTGACTTGTGGTATAACCTTTGTGCGTAGGACGTGCTCCTTCCTATCCAAGATCTTGACTGTAAGACCCCAACTTTTATGAATAAATATGAATTTTCTATAAATATCATTTTTAAATATTATGGAGTGAATTTGATATAATATTATAGTTGTGTGTAATATTTATAAATTTTGTAAAATACGCAAGTTGTTATATAATATTCGATTGGTCGGAGAATATTCATTTTAATAGGGAATATTCGTACGACCGCACAATCATTGGTGGACTCCACAACGGAATTATTGTCGGATTGAGAAAATGACAAAATTATCTTTTTATAAAATAACGGCGTAGTTGTTACCGTTAACACTGTTGGAATACCTGGTGGTTAAAATACAGTAATACGCGGGGTTGCATAGTAGCACACGGTATTACACAGTATTTTTAAATTATTGATTCTTACGTAAGAAGGCACTACTTAATAATTGTTACAGGAATTACTGTTCAATATTTTATTTTATTGATTCAATAATTGCTGCGTTGATATTTTATATTATTATTGTTTTAATAATTATCACTGCACAGTATTTCCCATTATCAAATCAATAATTCATATTATTTGAATAATATTATTAGATAGCATTATTGGTAATGTCTAAAAAGTTCTGTCAAGGAGAGGTTTGGTCACTTAATTGCGCACCAGTAAGGAGAAATCCTTATCGGAAAGTCCCCTCTTTCCTGGGAACGGTCTGGTTGTCATTATTGTGATTCTGTAATATTATTTGTGAATAATTAATTATTGATTTATATGATAAGGAAATATTTATTTTATGTGGACATAAATGATGGACAGGAAAATATTTATTTTATGTGGTTATAAATGAAGGAATTAATATTGAGTTATTTTATCAGTATTTTGTCGGATTGAAAGTATTAAAAAATTAAATCGGTGTTCTTAAAGCTCTATTGCGTGAGTTATAATTTTAATTCGACCGTTTGATCGTTGTGATTTTTGGATATGTTATACATATATAAGTTGAGTATATGTCCACAAATTTTGAACCATTAAAAATTAGCGTATGACTTGTTATGAATTTTAAGAGGTGTTAAAAATCATCTGTTTGTGAATTTCAGATATTTTCTGTTTAGAATTTGGAAAAACTTTCTTCTGCAAAGTTGTAGAGAATTCGATTTTATATGGAATGGACATAAAATTTATATTTTTCTGATAAAAGGGCTATTTATTATGAATTATTGAAGTTACGTAAATTAAATATTTTTATTAAAAACATGGGTGGGCCCCACTTTTGGTTGGTGTGAAAAAAATCTGATTTTTGATAGGCCCCACTGGTGGTGGCTGAATTTTGGTCCAAGAGGTGTGCATAGAAATTTTTTGAAAATAATATTATTTTATTATTTTGTCTCTTATGGCGTTCTAGCATTTTCCTATAAATAGACGCTTAAGTTAGACTTAAAAATCACACCAGAATCAGAGAATTCTTCTTCTATAATCTTGAGTGTATTTCTTTAGAGTTTTAGAAAGCTTTGAGCGTAGAAAACAGTGAAAGTTTTCTTCAAGAATATCCCCGCTATACCAGTTAGAATACTTTTCTTTTCAAGATAAAGGATGTTATTTTTGTTCAATATTCGCTTGAAATAATATTTTTTTTCATACTCTGTAGTATGTAAATAATATTATTTCATTTTAGATTTCGAATTCTATACTCGTTTGTTCAAATTTTGGTTTCTATACTCCATGAAATTAGTAGAATATCCTTGATATTTGCGCTTCATCCAGTATCTTTTCATGGAAATATTATTCTGAGCATTCTTGATAAGTTGTAACTTTTTCATGTCAGAGTACTATTCACGGGGTTACTATTCCTAAAGTACTATTTATGAGATACTATTCACTCGAGTACTATTCACCCGGGGTACTATTCATGATAAAAATTGATTCGTTTTCGGTCCAAATTATTTTTGGTATAATATTATTCTTGAATTTTACTCCACAAAGCAGTATCATGTTGACAATTTGGACGTTATTGATTTATGGATAAATTAAATTATAAATCTTTAAAAATTTATCCTTGAACTTGTTTTATTGAATTCTTATATCATTGTCATCATCCTCATGTTTATATTATGTTGAAAGTCATCTGTGGCTTGTAGTGCATAGATGGACTTGGTATGATTATGACCAGGAATTATTCGGTATAATCATGACCGTAATATTTCAAATGATGTGGTAAAAGTCCTCATTAGCCCGAAGTTCATTGATAGACAGTTGTTGGCATGATCATGACCATTAATGAATACACGAATATCCTTGGCCCATAGTGCATGGATAATTTGTGGTCGTGATACTAATGAATATCTGTGACATCCCAGATTTTTAGAAATTATAAATGAGAATTTTATAAACAAAAGTATTATTTATGAGATATGTTGGGTGTGGGTATGTGTATGTCATATATTGTAGAATATGTGAATTGATGTGAAGAGAATGGTATATATTAATTTTAATATATATAAATATTTAATTGAATTATTTATTGAGTTAAATAAATAAATTTTGTTTCGATTATAGAGTAATGTAATTAAGTGTAACAGATTAATTAAATGAATATTTAGTATTTAATTTAATTAATATAATAATTTTATGTTATAGTTTTAATTTAATTGAGATAATTAAATTAGATGAGTTATGTGATGATTGTTACACAAAATTATAATTAACAAGTAAATATAATTATGGGACAATTTGATGAGATTGATTGATGTTAAGCTATTGATTAATTAAAATAATGAGTATTTGCCAAACATGGTCTTAGGCTTTTCAAGTTCAAATTGGTGTAACCTATGTATTAACTAGTAATTAGTATATCTAATAATTACTAGGAGTTACATATATTATATATTACTAGTGTTGTATATTATATGTATATACTACAAGTTAGTATGTTAGTTTTAGAAAACAAACTAAAGAAAGAAGAAGAGAGTTAGAGAGAGTTGTAGGAGAAGAAGAAGAGGAAGAAAAAGAAGAATAAGGGAAAGTTTTGAGAAGACAAAACAAGCCCCATCATCATCATCATCTTCATCTCTCTCTTAAATTCATACTAATAAGACTATAATCTAAATACCTTGTTTTAATTATATTTTATGTTCTTCAAAATGTAGGATAATGGTTCTATAGAAGTTGTATTGAGAAATCTAGAGAGATAGAGGAATTGAGATGAGTTAGAAGAAGAAGAAGAAAAAGTTAGAAGAAGGTAACTTCTAAACTCTTATTTAATCCTTGATTTTTTGGGTAGATTTATGTTCTAGGATAGTAGATCATGCTTAATCTGTTTGTATTGGTTTAATCTTGGACTATCAAGAATCAAACAAGAGGATTCAAGAAAGAAAATGAAATGGAAAGAAAATTTGAAGAACAAAATTCGTAGGTTTTGAGTAATTGCGGACATATCTTGTGAAATTCATATCTCTTTGGGTATAATGAGTTAGAAAATGAGCCTTATATCAAATCGAAGATATGGAAGTAAGCTATATTCGGAAAGTGGAATCACATGAAAACTCCTTGTAGATTTCTCGCAATCTCTATTTTAGTAAGGCTGGTACGAAGGGAAAATAATCTGTCTAGAAAATCAAAACTGTTACGGTTTCTGACTTTGAAAAATTCATATAAATTCGTGTGTTTTGAATCTGAAGAAACTTAAAACTGCAAAGTTGTATATATGGATGTTTACTAGCTAGACTCGTGAGATTGAGCCATTTTATGGACCGGATCATGTTCGAAATAAATTGTTTAGCAAGGATGTCCAGAAAATGAAATTTTTCTACACTAGTTGATGAATTGCAGAATCTGGTTTAGATGGATAAGGGTCTGACTTTAAGGCCTAGATGAGGTTGTAGTACACTGAGTAAGGGTTAATTTATATAAAAAGGAACAAAAACGGACATGTAACGAAGGAGATACGTTAAAAACGAAAACAACGTTTTGTTAAAGAAATTGTGAAGATGAGTTTTATAATTATGTTTGAATTAAGATTTTGGGTGATGGAATATTTTGATGATTAAAAATATGTTTTGACATATGTAATGAATATAGATATGTGTTATTATATTCTATGCATAATTAACCATTTAAGATCAAGAGTTGAGATAAGTTAATGTGTGCACATAACGTGCTCGATAAAATGCCTAAAAGTAATAGTGTTTCTAAACTTCGGTATACAAAGTGCCTAACTAATGGCTAATATTGGATATCTAAGTATGAAAAGATGATAATACAAGAATAATAATGGAAAGAAATCGAAAAAGGGAAATTTTTGATTTATGAAGGAAAATTAAACATGTAAACAATGTGTTGAATATGCATTTTTGAAACCAAATTGGTAAAATAAAATGGTGTGGTATATGCACATTAAACTACAAGTGAGATAGTCTAGCATGTGTGGTGATGAAAATGAAAATAAAACCGAGTTGCATATAAAATACAATTAGATGTCTATAAAGATATTATAAAGGATAATAAGATAAAGTAAGGTCTTAGAATAAATTTGACCATGAGATTGAGTATTGATTTTATTTATTATCAATCTCGCATACAGTGTAGGTTGTGCAAGGATGCGAAGTATTAGCGTGTTGGTAAAACGCCGGTTAAGGCAAGTCTTTCAGTTCCTTTTTGCTATGTAAACTTGATGAACTACTTTAAAATTTTAGTGTATGATGTATTGTATATGTCAAAAGTATGAAATGTGAAAGTCAATCTATGACTATGATGATTGAACTATGAATGTTGATTGAGTAAGGAACTCAATCTTTATAGTTGTTATGTGAACTAAACATGTATGATATGTTTGTTTATGATTATTCTTGTATGTTGAGCATGTTATTATGTGCTACGTGATGCATGAAAATTGTTAGATTTTGCTGAGCTGTCGAGCTCATTCTTGCAAATAACCATTTTTGCAGATTCAAGAATTGAAGGTAACGCTATGTGCTACTTGATTGTTATGGATCAAAAGTGATATATGAAGATTTAATATCCTAGCTAAGTTGTTATTCTTGTAAACCATGTCTAATGTTTCGAATAATGTATTAATGTTGAATTTTAATATTGTTTTGCGAATGTAAACTATTGTAGTATTAAAATGATTCTGAGATATTTAGATGTAAAGGTTGAAGGTTTTGGGAACGAGGATGTTTGTAATAGAAAATTTTAATTATTCCGCAAATTTCAATGGTTGTATTATCGTTTAATGATGTCAAATTAGAGGTTGAATGTATTATTAACGACCGAAGTCGAGAATTAAATTGTATGAATTTTGGGGTCGTTACAGTTGGTATCAAAGCTGTAGGTTATAAACCTTAGGTAGGAGTACCGTAGGCTATAACCTTAGAGAAGAGAGATGAAGATAATGAAAGAATAAGCTCAAATAGAGTTTGAACAGTAAGAATTAATTTAAGCAATTTATAAAGAGGGGATTTAAACTTGCGTGAAAGGATTCAAAGAAGAATCTCGCAGAGTTATCAGGAATATGAATGTGGGGTTACCCAACTCCAATAATAAGGATGTAAGGTGATAATAAATAGACAATGTCTATAAAAAGAGAATGATAAAGAAGTTAAGAAAAGAGAGTTATATCTAAGTATGGTGCAATTGTACTCTTTAGTAGTTGATGTATGGTATCTGGGCTAAACGATTCCTTCATAGAGCGGAGGTATATACGAACTAGCAGCTCGAAATCTAGTTTGTTGGTTGTTTGTGGGAAACCACTCAGCGTACCATACTGAAACTGTTAGAGACTCGATGTGTACCAAGTGTAGAGAATGGATGTGTATGATGAAAGTGTAGAACTCGAATGAAATGTTAAGCGATGTAAATGAAGTTAGAATTCTTAAAGGAAGAATTGTTATATAAACACGAAGATTCAAAGAAGAATCTTGAAGAGATATAAAGCTAAGAAATGGGAGTTTCCTAACTCCGATAGCCAAGATAACGAATAATGTTGTAAATGATGAAAAAGAGAAAGAATGAGGATCGTAAAACAAAACGATCACGAGTTAACAAAAGAATTTTAAGAGAGATGATTATAGAATAAGGTCACGACGTGATCTGTTTAAGTTATAAAAGAAAGATGGTTTGTAATGTTTGAATGATTATAGCTTGATGCTATGAAGATAATGTACTATGATATAGTACGAGATAACTCATGAGGAGTTATAGATGATGTGATACGAGGAATTCATATCGAGCAAAGAACAAGTTAAAAGAAAGATAGAGTTAGGTGGGATTTCAATTGAGAACTCATGTGATGGCTGAGTTGTACAAACCTTTGTATGGGCGAGGGTTTTGTGCTTACACTCAGTTTATCACATTGATAATCATTAGATTGTTTGTGTCGCACTATTTGCTATATGCCTGTTGAGAAGGTGATTCTTTTCTCATGTGTATAACAGATAGGTAGAGTATAGTTAGAGAATATTATAAGGTTAAGTGCGAGTTCTTAAAACTCATATTTATGGTAGGTTCGTGACTCATAATTATATGGTATGTTTTTGAACCCCTCAGCGAATGGACGCCTATGGTCTGACTAGGATAAGTTCTTAAACTCATATGATTGTGGCAAGTTCCTGAACTCATAACGTGTGGTATGTTTGATGAACTAGGATATAATTAAGTGTGAATGGAGTATTGAGGATGATAGGAATAGATAGACCTATTAAGCAATGGATCATTATAGAAAGTGGAGTTGATGGTGGAAGCACAGGTATTCTAAATCTACTAGTTATGCTAGACTTTCGAAATTTATTGACTTCGTGCTGATGTTTACACTTTTATTTTCTTGAAAAACATTGGATCAAATGATGGTACCAATGAGTTTTAACAACAATACTGTTATTCGTATGTCTATGCTAATTGCTTCGGCTAGACAAAAATGATTTGTAATATATCAAAATGTATTTTATATCATTAATGCATCATGTAACCTGGTGCAAAGATGATAAAAATGATGGAGTCATCAATGCAGTATTACCTAGTGTTGGATGTGATCTAAGGATCGTCAGCCCACTATGGTATGATGTAGTATGATAAAGTCACCAAATGACGGAATCCTCAACGGACTGTAAATACAGTGCGGTATCATGACGTCATAAAAAGATTTTTGAGATTTCTTTAAGATATGAGAATACATATATATGTATGTATATGTAAATTTCGATTGATGTTTGAATTGTTGTAAAGGTCTATGCTATTTGATTCAGCTAGACAGATATTGAAAGATGTTCATGAAATGCATGCGTATCTTGAGAAGTTATGCCAAATTAAATTATTTTGGTACGGATTCAGATGTTGAAAAGCTGAGATGAACAACCCTTTTATAGGGTATTACGCGGAGGCGTTGAAATGGTTGTGCACAATACATTGTACGAAGGGCTGATCACCCTAAGTACGAGGAGTCCCTATAGTCTTATGACTGTTAAAGTTTAAGTTGAAAGATTACTTATAACTATAGACATACGCATAGCGTTTAAATGTTTGTGCACAATACATCGTACGAAAGGCTTAACACCCTAAGTACGGGGGTCCTTATAGTCTTATGACTGTTAAAGTTGAAGTTGAAAGATTACTTGCAACTGTGGACATAGTTCGTGGTCTTGTGACCCTCAGCATGATTTGGAATCTTTTATATTCCTGAGTTATTCATACTACTTCCCAATTATTGAACAATTGTGGAAGATTCTTGTTATTCTGCAAGATGGAAGTGAAAAAGGAAAATATTCCTTAGAAAGAAGTAAGTTGTAGAATACGACACTGAATGATGAATGTGTTGATTAAATGAGAAAAGAGATTTTGAAGTGAGAAGTAGATGAGTTATCAAAGAATAATGTGAAACTTTTAATAGAAAAGTTTAATAATTGTAGAATGATATTTGTGGAAAGAAAGTGGTTATAGAAGCCAATGATTGAATGAAGTAGTGACGTAAAAATCTACTTTGATAGATTAAATGAATAAAAATTAATAAATAAAATTTCGAGGACGAAATTCTTAGAAGAAAGGGTGAATGTAATATCCCGAGTATTTATGATAGCTATTCCCAAGTGTTTATGATAACGATCCTTAGAAAAGGAAATGAATGGGTTAAAAGATATATAATACTCAAAATATAATTGAGTCTAAGTAAATGTTATGAAATAAAACTTATAAGAATTTATTATCAAGAATGGTGAGAGTAGATAATATAAAACCTATATTAAGGTAATGTGTTGAAGTTATTCAATGAATAGATTTGAGGAAAACCCGAGTAAGGTAGGGTTTCTGTGATTCCGATGACGGAATCCTTATAAGGAAGGAAGGATGTGACATCCCAGATTTTTAGAAATTATAAATGAGAATTTTATAAACAAAAGTATTATTTATGAGATATGTTGGGTGTGAGTATGTGTATGTCATATATTGTAGAATATGTGAATTGATGTGAAGAGAATGTTATATATTAATTTTAATATATATAAATATTTAATTGAATTATTTATTGAGTTAAATAAATAAATTTTGTTTCGATTATAGAGTAATGTAATTAAGTGTAGCAGATTAATTAAATGAATATTTAGTATTTAATTTAATTAATATAATAATTTTATGTTATAGTTTTAATTTAATTGAGATAATTAAATTAGATGAGTTATGTGATGATTGTTACACAAAATTATAATTAACAAGTAAATATAATTATGGGACAATTTGATGAGATTGATTGATGTTAAGCTATTGATTAATTAAAATAATGAGTATTTGCCAAACATGGTCTTAGGCTTTTCAAGTTCAAATTGGTGTAACCTATGTATTAACTAGTAATTAGTATATCTAATAATTACTAGGAGTTACATATATTATATATTACTAGTGTTGTATATTATATGTATATACTACAAGTTAGTATGTTAGTTTTAGAAAACAAACTAAAGAAAGAAGAAGAGAGTTAGAGAGAGTTGTAGGAGAAGAAGAAGAGGAAGAAAAAGAAGAAGAAGGGAAAGTTTTGAGAAGACAAAACAAGCCCCATCATCATCATCATCTTCATCTCTCTCTTAAATTCATACTAATAAGACTATAATCTAAATACCTTGTTTTAATTATATTTTATGTTCTTCAAAATGTAGGATAATGGTTCTATAGAAGTTGTATTGAGAAATCTAGAGAGATAGAGGAATTGAGATGAGCTAGAAGAAGAAGAAGAAAAAGTTAGAAGAAGGTAATTTCTAAACTCTTATTTAATCCTTGATTTTTTGGGTAGATTTATGTTCTAGGATAGTAGATCATGCTTAATCTGTTTGTATTGGTTTAATCTTGGACTATCAAGAATCAAACAAGAGGATTCAAGAAAGAAAATGAAATGGAAAGAAAATTTGAAGAACAAAATTCGTAGGTTTTGAGTAATTGCGGACATATCTTGTGAAATTCATATCTCTTTGGGTATAATGAGTTAGAAAATGAGCCTTATATCAAATCGAAGATATGGAAGTAAGCTATATTCTGAAAGTGGAATCACATGAAAACTCCTTGTAGATTTCTCGCAATCTCTATTTTAGTAAGGCTGGTACGAAGGGAAAATAATCTGTCTAGAAAATCAAAACTGTTACGGTTTCTGACTTTGAAAAATTCATATAAATTCGTGTGTTTTGAATCTGAAGAAACTTAAAACTGCAAAGTTGTAGATATGGATGTTTACTAGCTAGACTCGTGAGATTGAGCCATTTTATGGACCGGATCATGTCCGAAATAAATTGTTTAGCAAGGATGTCCAGAAAATGAAATTTTTCTACACTAGTTGATGAATTGCAGAATCTGGTTTAGATGGATAAGGGTCTGACTTTAAGGCCTAGATGAGGTTGTAGTACACTGAGTAAGGGTTAATTTATATAAAAAGGAACAAAAACGGACATGTAACGAAGGAGATACGTTAAAAACGAAAACAACGTTTTGTTAAAGAAATTGTGAAGATGAGTTTTATAATTATGTTTGAATTAAGATTTTGGGTGATGGTATATTTTGATGATTAAAAATATGTTTTGATATATGTAATGAATATAGATATGTGTTATTATATTCTATGCATAATTAACCATTTAAGATCAAGAGTTGAGATAAGTTAATGTGTGCACATAACGTGCTCGATAAAATGCCTAAAAGTAATAGTGTTTCTAAACTTCGGTATACAAAGTGCCTAACTAATGGCTAATATTGGATATCTAAGTATGAAAAGATGATAATACAAGAATACTAATGGAAAGAAATCGAAAAAGGGAAATTTTTGATTTATGAAGGAAAATTAAACATGTAAACAATGTGTTGAATATGCATTTTTGAAACCAAATTGGTAAAATAAAATGGTGTGGTATATGCACATTAAACTACAAGTGAGATAGTCTAGCATGTGTGGTGATGAAAATGAAAATAAAACCGAGTTGCATATAAAATACAATTAGATGTCTATAAAGATATTATAAAGGATAATAAGATAAAGTAAGGTCTTAGAATAAATTTGACCATGAGATTGAGTATTGATTTTATTTATTATCAATCTCGCATACAGTGTAGGTTGTGCAAGGATGCGAAGTATTAGCGTGTTGGTAAAACGCCGGTTAAGGCAAGTCTTTCAGTTCCTTTTTGCTATGTAAACTTGATGATGAACTACTTTAAAATTTTAGTGTATGATGTATTGTATATGTCAAAAGTATGAAATGTGAAAGTCAATCTATGACTATGATGATTGAACTATGAATGTTGATTGAGTAAGGAACTCAATCTTTATAGTTGTTATGTGAACTAAACATGTATGATATGATTGTTTATGATTATTCTTGTATGTTGAGCATGTTATTATGTGCTACGTGATGCATGAAAATTGTTAGATTTTGCTGAGCTGTCGAGCTCATTCTTGCAAATAACCATTTTTGCAGATTCAAGAATTGAAGGTAACGCTATGTGCTACTTGATTGTTATGGATCAAAAGTGATATATGAAGATTTAATATCCTAGCTAAGTTGTTATTCTTGTAAACCATGTCTAATGTTTCGAATAATGTATTAATGTTGAATTTTAATATTGTTTTGCGAATGTAAACTATTGTAGTATTAAAATGATTCTGAGATATTTAGATGTAAAGGTTGAAGGTTTTGGGAACGAGGATGTTTATAATAGAAAATTTTAATTATTCCGCAAATTTCAATGGTTGTATTATCGTTTAATGATGTCAAATTAGAGGTTGAATGTATTATTAACGACCGAAGTCGAGAATTAAATTGTATGAATTTTGGGGTCGTTACAATATCCTTGGCCGTAGTGCAGGGATGATGTGAATTATTTATTATGCTGAGTCTCAGCGATAAAAGTGATGAAAAACCTTTTAAATTATAGAAGATAGTAGATTTTATTCTCTACTTGACTCTTCTAATGGGTTGCTTGTTCCGCTACAGTTAAACTTGATGTTTATTATATTTTATCAGTTTAACACTGTTGAAGTCTAACGATAAATTATTCTACATTATCTTAGTCGTAATATTTCTTACTGGGCTAGTTGAGCTCACCCATTTGCTTTCATTGTCCTTTTCAGGAAATGAGAATGTAGCCGGGACTAGTCGGGGAACGGAGTGAAGTTCCAGATGATAGCATTAGTAGTTCTCACTATTCTATGAAATAGTGTGATAATAATTGTATTGAGGACTCCATTTGAGTTGAATACTGTCTAAAAGACAATATTCGTTTTAAAACTCTCAGTTTATGTTTTGTCATATTTTACACGACAGTTGTATTATTAAGTTGTATTTGAATTTTGTACCATGTATTTGGCGACTCAAGATGGGTGATGTATACCTATTTTGGGGGCGTCACATTGACAGGTACCTCCTCGTACGTTAAATCTTTGGCTATCTCATCTGGTTCTAACTCAATAATGTGGTTTGGGTCTTTCACATATTTACGAATAACAGATATGTGAAAAATATTATGAGCACGAGACATACTTAGAGGTAATGCGAGTCTATAGGCCAAATTTCCTATTCGGTCAAGCATAAAAAATAGACCAATAAATCGTGGATTGAGCTTTCTTCTCTTCCCAAATCTTGTAACTCCCTTCCATGGAGCAACACGTACAATACATGATCCCCAATATTAAATTCCACGTCCTTTCGATGAAGATCCGTATAACTCTTTTGTCGATCATGTGCCGTTTGTATACGTTGTTGGATCATTTGGATCTTTTCTGTAGTTATACGTACCAACTCTGGTCCCAACAATTTTATTTCACCCACCTCATCCCAAAATACTGGAGAGCAACACTTTCGTCTATACAATGCTTCAAATGGAGCCACACCTATACTTGCCTTATAACTGTTGTTGTAGGAGAATTTTACCAATGGTAAGTACTTATCCCTACTCCCTTTGAAGTCTAGGACACAGAGTGTTAATAGATCCTTAAAGTTTGAATAATCCTCTCTGATTGTCCGTTCGTTTGAGGATGGTATGCCGAACTGAATCGTAAATCCGTGCCCATAGCTTTCTGCAAGCTAACCCAAAATCGTGAAGTGAATCTTGGGTCACGATCCGAAACTATGGATACTAGCATGCCATGCAACCTCACAATCTTATTCATGTACATACGAGCAAGGCGTTCAAGGAAATAAGTTTCTCGTATATGCAAGAAATGAGCATACTTGGTTAATCTATCAACAATAACCCAAATCGCATCTATGCCATAAGAAACCTTAGGAAGACCCGTAACGAAATCCATGGTAACGTGTTCACACTTCCATTTTGGAATCTCAAGTGGTTGCAATGGACCCTTTGGCACTTGATGCTCCGCCTTTACACGTTGACAAGTTAAACACCTCGAGATAAACTCCGCGATCTCTCTCTTCATATTGTTCCACCAAAATGTATGTCGAAGATCATGTTACATTTTGGTACTTCCTAGATGGATTGCAAACGGTGTATTGTGTGCCTCCATCATGATCTTGTACTTCAAATCAGAGTCGTTAGGAACACAATGTCTAGAGTTGACTCGAAGTATTCCTTCTTCATCGATTCTTGCTTATGGGATAACACCTTCTTGTACTCTCTTCTTCATACGCATCAGCTCCGGGTCTGTGGCTTGAGCAACTTTAACTTTATCGATTAAAGTTGGTTCTATATATATACTTGACATCATCATATGGGTCCCTGGAGTCTTGAACTCTATCTTCGTCTTTTGTAAATCACACAAAATGGGCCTTTGTGTTGACAGCATCGCACTTGTTCCTGTATATGATCTTCTACTTAATGCGTCAGCTACCACGTTCGCTTTTCTAGGATGGTATTGAATGGTATGATCGTAATCTTTCAACAGTTTAAGCCAACGTCATTGTCGTATGTTAATTTTATTTTGGGTGAAAAAATATTTGAAGCTTTTATGATCTGAATAGATCTCTACTTTGTCCCCATATAAATAGCGCTTCCAGATCTTTAGCGCGAAAATGACTGCTGCCAACTCTAGATCATGAGTAGGATAACTCCTCTTATGTTCTTTAAGTTGTCGTGAGGCATAGGCTATGACTTTCCCATGTTGCATGAGAACACAGCCTAACCCTTTGCCTAAAGCATCGCTGTAGATGACAAATCCCTCCGAACCAGATGGTATTGTCAGAACAGGTGCCGAAATGAGTCTCATCTTGAGCTCTTGGAAACTCTTCTCACATTCCTCGCTCCATACGAATTTTGTATCCTACCGAGTCAGCTGAGTTAACGGAGTAGCGATTCGAGAAAATCCTTCTACGAATCTCCGATAATAACCAGCTAAGCCCAGAAAGCTACGTACTTTGGTCACTAACTTCGGTTGCTCCCAACTTTGCATTGCTTTAATCTTTGCCGGGTCAACAGATACTCCATGTTTTGACACCACGTGCCCAAGGAATACTACTTCCTGAAGCCAGAACTCGCATTTCTTCAGCTTAGCATATAGCTTGTTTTCACGAAGCCTTTGAAGTACCAGCTTCAAATGGTGCTCATGATCTTCACGGCTTTTGGAATAGATGAGGATGTCATCAATAAAGACAACAACGAACTGATCCAAATATTCCTTGAACACATGGTTCATCATATCCATGAAAGTCGCAAGAGCATTAGTCAATCCAAAAGACATGACTAAGAATTCATAATGCCCGTACCGAGTTCTTAAGGCAGTCTTCGGAATATCCTCAGTTTTAATCTTCAGCTGATGATATCCAGAATGAAGATCGATCTTTGAAAAGAATTGTGCTCCTTGCAACTGGTCAAACATGTCATCAATGCGAGGTAGCAGATACCTATTTTTGATGGTGACATGGTTCAATTCCCGGTAGTCAATACAAAATCGCATACTCCTGTCTTTCTTCTTTACAAATAAAACAGGAGCACCCCAAGGAGATGTACTAGGACGAATGAAACCGATGTCCAACAACTCCTGTAATTGGACCTTTAACTCCTGAAGTTCAATAGGAGCCATTCGATATGGGGTTTTAGAAATGGATTTTGTACCAGGTTCAAGGTCAATAAAAAATTTAACTTCACGTTCTGGAGGTAGACCGGGATGTTCTTCAGGAAATACATCAGAAAATTCACTAATAACATAAATATTATTCAAATTTGACGTGTTCTTATTCAAATCCATAACATAGGCTAAGAAAGCTTGACAACCGTTTTTCAATAAATGAATGGCTTTATGGTTTGATATGATAGTGATTGATTTTACTGGTTTGGTTGCTTGAATTCGCATAACAGGTTGGTTAGGAATATGAAAACTAACAACCTTACGAAAACAATAAATTTTGGTATGATGAGTAGTTAATCAATCAATCCCTAAAATCACATCAAATGCAAGTATCTTTAAAGAGATAAGATCAACAGGTAATGTGATGGTGCCAACTTGGATCAATCAAGATTTATAAATAGTGGATGTAATGAAAGTTTCTCCTAACGGAGTCTCAACAGATAAGTCAAAGTCCAATTTCTCCGGAGTCAAGTTCAAACGTTGAGCACAAGCAGGAGAGATAAAAGAATGTGTTGAACCGGTATCTAGTAAGGTATAGACTTCGCAAGAGTTTATGATTAGTTTACCCATGATCACCTCATTAGGGTTCTTTGCATTATGGCCAGTCATGACAAACGCTCTTCTAGGAACCGCTGACTTTGACTTTTCTGGGACTGCTTTTGAAGTTACCATCCCCGCTGGACTTGATTTCGCTATAGAATAATCTCGAGCTATATGACCTTCCTTTCCATAGTTATAACATACCTTGGATTGTTGTGGGCAGTTTGGGCTGATGTGTCCCTCTTTCCCGTATTTATAACATACGACCGGTGGTCGTTCTCTTCCCCTAGAAACAGTTGATGCTGGTGCTAACGTCTTCACATTGTCATTGTTGTACCTTCTCTTTTTGAAATCTCCCCCTGACCCGCTTCTTCTACTACCATGGCCACAATTACCACTAGAGTGGTTACCGCTTTTGTCCATATTCTTTCCTCCTCACTAGTTATCATTGCTCCAATGACTGTTGCCACCAGTCTGACCCTGGTTGTGGTCACTCGGTTAAATATACTTATTATCTCGCTCTAATAATTGAGCTATGTTGACAACATCTGAATATAGAGAAAATTTGTGAGAAATGAGGTATTGACGAATGTCGGGTTTCAAACCTCTTAGAAACATCCGCGTCATACGTTCCTCATTCTCTACCAAATGAGGTGCAAATCTGGATAACTTTGTGAACTTAGCCTCGTACTGAGATACAGTCATGTTGTTCTGTTCCAATCTGATAAACTCTACCTCCTTCATATGACATATACTTTTAGGAAAGTACTTGTCATTAAACTGTTTCTGAAATGATTCCCAAGACATATTGAGTGCGGCAGGTTGGGTATGCTTCACAGATTCCCACCAGTAATTTGCCTCACTACGGAACATAAAAGTGGCGAATGTAACCTTCTGTTCCTCCGTGCATCCCAAGACATCAAATATCTTGGTAATTTGCTTGACCCACGTTTCTGCCATAATCGGATCCAGCTTTCTCCAGAATTCTGGTGGTCCCAACTCTTTGAACTGCTTGGCTGTGATAAATCGCACGTTGCTATCATTTCTACCTCTATTTTGTACATGAGTCTCCCTCGTCTGATTTTTCATGAACCGCAAAAAGCTTCTAAACATTCCATCATTCATCATCTGATCAGTGGTGTTGTTTACAGGAGGAACATTATCGTCCTGTTGCACGTTCTCCTAGCTGATGATTAAAGGTGTTTCCACAGTCTCATTCACTCCATCGTTAATATTTTCAGCTTCATTTTTAAATACTGCCACAAAACAAGGGTTAATTAAAGAAATTGACATGCAACATAATAACCCTATACTCTGACCAACCAACAAATAAGCTTAGGTAGGACAAATTAGCGAAGGATTTACTCGTCTCTCCCCTCCTAGTTCTATTCCCCGATCTCCGCCAGAGACCATATCCCTAAGCTTTGATACCAACTGTGACGCCCCCAAAATAGGTATGCATCACCCATTCTGAGTCGCCAAATACATGGTACAGAAACAACTATAACTTTATTAATATAATTGTCGTGCAAAATACGACAACACATAAACTGTGAGTTTAAATATAAATATTATCTTCTAGATAGTATTCAAACTCAAATAAGTCCTCATTACAATTATTGATACATTATTTAACAAAAATAGTAAGGACTACTAAAATAACTTTCTAGAACCATCATTCCATACCCCGACTAGTACTCGCTACATTATCGCCTCCTGAGAAGAAAAATGGAACAAAAAGGGAAAGGGTGAGCTCAACTAGCCCAGTAAAGAACATTATGACTAAGATAATATAGAACAAATTATCGTTAGTCCTCAACAGGAAAAAATCTGGTAGAATATAATAGACAATAAGTTTTAGATCAATATTCGGAGCGAAAATAATAATTCATTAGAAGAGTTAAGTAGATAATAATATCTACTATCTTCTATGATTTTAAAGTCCATCATCAATATTTTATCCCTGTGACATCAATCAATATATATCTTGAATCAAATACTCATATTTGCAATACGGTGAAAATATTCAATGGTATTCCCAGTTGGTCATGTTCATCTCAACACATATTCATCTCTGCACTACAGGCCAAAGATATTCATCATGTAATTGTTCATCTTTGCACTACAGGCCATATATATTCAGTTATATCACCATTGAGGACTGAGAATGATGAATATTTTAAAGAAAATGAATCCCATGAGATAAAAGGATAAGGATTAAAGATTCGTATTTTAGTTCATCAACGTTCAAAAATACTCCATAATAAACCATTATGAAGCAAAATTCAAGAATGAAGATCAAAACATGGATACAATCAAAGCTAGTAATTATAATAAATAACTTGGATAAAGAAAAAAAAATTTAATTTTGTTGTGAATAGTGTTGTATACGTGAATAGTAACCTCGACACAAAAAGATAAGAATTTCACAAGAAAAATCTTACCAATATTTCGACATAATGATATTGAAAGAAATAATATCATTTATAAAAAAAATAACATCCGTTACCTCGAAAGAATAGTACTTCTGGCTGGAATATCAGATATAATACTGAAGGAAGCTTGCACCGTATAGCAACACTCAAAGTATCAAAATACTTACAAAAATATACTCGATAATATAGAGAGAGAAAGTTTTAATTTTTGATGTGATTTTCAATTCTAATCTAAGTACCCTATTTATAAGAAAATGCTTAGAACACAAAAGTAAAAAATTTAATAAAATATTAATATATTAAAAAATTTCACGCCCACCTTAGAAAACCTGAATTCTGCATGTTTATCACTCATGTGGGGCCCACCCAATTGCAAAAAATATTTTTCTTAAAATAAATATTTTAAACTCCAAAAATCAATTATTCCGAAACTTCAATAATTCATAATAAATAGTCTTTTTATCAGAAAAATTCAAATCTTATGTCCATTCCATAGAAAATTCAATTCTCTACAACTTTGTAAGTCTAAGTTTTTCCAACTTCCAAGCAAAAATTGACCGAAATTCACATACGGACGATTTTATAGGTTATAATCAAATTTCAGTCAAAAATAGGGTCCACCAACATGTTTAATATGTTTTTAGCATTTATTTTAACAACAATACTCTTCCTCCTTATTTATTCATATATCACACATTCATTGTAAAAATATCACCATTATTATATTATTTTATAATATAATAATATATTTAAATGAAATATTTTATCAAAAAAGATAAAAATATCAATTTTCAACAATTGTCACTTTTCTAAAAATTCTTCCATTTATATCCACATAATTAAATATTTTTCTTATCATATAAATTAATATTTAATTATTCACAAATAATATTACATAATCATAATACTAACAATCTGGTTGTTCCAAGAAAAGAGGGGGCCTTCCAGTAAGTATTTCTCTTTACTAGCGCGCAATTAAATAACCTCTCCTAGACAGAACTTTCTAGACATTGCCAATAATATTATTTAATAATATTATTAAAATAATATGAATTATTGATCTGATAATAAGAAATACTGTGTAGTGACAATTATTGAAACAACAATAATATAAAATATCAATGTAGCAATTATTGAATCAATAAAATAAAATATTGAACAGTAATTACTGTAATAATTATTGAGTAGTGCATTCTTACGCAAGAATCAATAATTGGTGCAATACCGTGTGCTATTGTGCAACACCACGTATTACTGTGTTTTAACCACTGGGTATTCCAACAGTGTTAACGGTAACAACTACGTCGTTATTTATAAAAACTCATACTTGTAGTTTTCTTCATCCGATCGCTTTCCGTTATGAGGCCCACAAAAAGCTGCGCCGTCGTACGAATATTCTCCGACAGCAAGAATATTCCACGACCAAACGAATAATTCCTGATAAAATAAATATTTTATAACCACTTGTTTATTTAAAATATTTGCGCATTTTTACCCATAACTAACCACATTAATCAAATCAACCCTTATTATTTCAAAATAATAAATAGAGAAAATTCTATTTTATTCATAAAAGTTGGGGTCTTACAGATAAGGCTACTATTATATTGGGTAGTAGTTGAACCACGTAAAAATCCTTGTGTTTGTGTGCTTGCTTATTGTGTTGAATTTTCTCGTCATTTTATCCTCAATCCAGTAGCCTGCATTCAATATATATAAGTCTAGAAAATTAATTCAGCAACCTGCATTCACATAATCATATTCTGATAAAGTTTAAGTTTCTAAATTAAGCATATTGCAAAGTCTTAAAATAAATTCAACATCTTGTTTTAATAATATGGTCTTTAAGGATTTGGAATCCAGCGTCCTGCATTGAATAAACAAAAGCATTTTTATTTCTTCAAAAGTTTGACATTGTTTGTTCCTACACTTATTCAAACCTTCTTTTCTAAGTGTGCCTACTTTAATTTTATTTGGTGTCAGAGCTTGGCTCTACTTATCTTGGTCTTAAAGGTGACTTATAGGGAAAGATTCTGACATGGCACAATTCGGGAACACTCGTCAAGAAGGAAAATCAACAAACTGACCTTCATTACTCTGTGGAACGGAGAACTACAATTTCTGGAAATTCTAAATGAGGATCTACCTAAAAAGAGATCCATGGGAATGGTGGGTGGTAGAGAATGGACCGGTCATTCCAAGGAAAAATGACGACACTCCAAAAACTCTACTCGAGATGAATTCAACCGAAACTTATATGGTTTCGTATTATTCAAAGGCCATGAATACACTTCTCAGCGGCATGGTACAATCCGAAATAGATAAAGTCTCATCATGCAACACAGCAAAGGAGATATGGGATACTCAAGTAGTGAGTCAAGAAGGTACATCCAAAGTACGAGAAGTTAAGTTAAGCATGCTCATGCATGACTATAAAATGTTCAACCTAGAAAAAGATGAAACAATCAAAATGGCTCAAGCACGATTTCTAGTACTTATAAACTCCTTGAAGTTGCTCGATAAGTCAATTCCATAAAGTGAAATCAATTGTAAGCTACTTCGGGCTATGCCCAAAAGGTTTGCATCCAAAATCACTACTCTTGAAGATTCTATTAGTATTTCATCCATGGATACTTTAACATTCTTTGGTGAATAGGAAGAATATGAACATCAACTAAAAAGATATGATGCCGAGGAAGAAGTTCCTCGAAAGAAAGTTGTAAGACCCCAAATTATTAATAAATGAAATTTAAATTCTCTCTATTTATCATTTTGAAATAGTAAGTGTTAAATTGATTAATGAGGTTAGTTATGGGTAAAATGCGCAAATATTTCAAATAAGCAGGTGGTTATAAAATATTCATTATTGTCGGGGAATATTCGTTTGGTCGTGGAATATTCTTCCTGTCGGGGAATATTCGTACGACGGCGCAGTCTTTTGTGGGCCCCATAACGGAAAGCGATTGGATGAAGAAAACGACAAGTATATGTTTTTTATTAATAACGGCGTAGTTGTTACCGTTAATACTGTTGGAATACCCGGTGGTTAAAACACAGTAATACGCGTTGTTACACAGCAACACACTGTATTGCACCAATTATTGATTCTTACGTAAGAAGGCACTACTCAATAATGGTTACAGTAATTACTGTTCAGTATTTTATTTTATTGATTCAATAATTGCTGCGTTGATATTTTATATTACTGTTGTTTCAATAATTGTCACTACACAGTATTTTCCATTATCAGATCAATAATTCATATTATTTGAATAATATTATTAGATAACATTATTGGCAATGTCTAGAAAGTTCTGTCTAAGGAGAGGTTTGGTCATCTAATTGCGCGCCAGTAAGGAGAAATCCTTATTGGAAAGCCCCCTCTTTCCTGGGAACGGCCTGGTTGTCATAAATGTGATTCTGTAATATTATTTGTGAATAATTAATTATTGATTCATATGATAAGGAAATATTTATTTTTGTGGATATAAATGAGGGATATATTTTTGTGGTTAAAAATGAAGGAGTTAATGTTGAGGTTTTTATTAGTATTTTTGTCGGAATGGAGGTATTAAAAATCAGGGTTTTTGAGATATTTTGCGGGGGTTATAATTTTTAATCCGACCGTTGGATCGTGGTAATTTTTGGATATGTTATACATATATAAGTTGAGTATATGTCCACAAATTTTGAACCGTTAAAAATGAACGTATGATTTATTATGAATTTTACGAGATGACTGGTTCAAAAATTGTTGAATTTTCGGAGTTAATCATTTTGGTAGAAAATTCTAGAATTGGTGGGCCCCACTCTTGGTTGGTGAAGAAATATACTGAGATTTTTATTCAAATGTGATGGGTGAGAATAGTAGCAGGTAAAGCCATCAGGTTGCAGGTTAAGTCTGCTTCGGCGTGCTACCATTTTCCTATAAATAGAGGGCTAAGTTAGAATTGAAAATCACACCAGAAACAAGTTTTCTCTCTTTCTCTCTCTAGATTATTGAGTGTATTTTGTGAGTATTTAGATACTTTGAGAGTTTCTATTCATCAGAGCAAGTGTCTTTCAGCTTTATACCGGTATTCCGACCAGAAGTACTGTCTTTACGAGGTAAGGGATGTTATTTTATTCAAAAATGATATTATTTCTTCAATATCATTATGCCGAAATATTGGTTGGAAATTTTTATCAAATTTGAAACTTTTCACGTCGGGGTTACTATTCATGAGTTACTATTCACGAGTTATTATTCACGAGTTACTATTCACCAAAAAATAAAATTTTCTTCTTTTCGTCCAAAATATCTATTCTGGGTACTAGCTTTGATTGTATCCATGTTTTGATCATTCTTGAATTCTACTTCACTATGAATAATTATAAGGTATTTTTGGACATGGATAAATCGAAATACGAATCCTTAATATTTGTTATTTTGTTTCACTGGATTCGTTTTCTTTAAGATATTTTTCATCATCCTCAGTCCTAAATGATGATATTACTGAATATCTTTGGCCCGTAGTGCAAAGATGAATGATTAACTGATGAATATCTTTGGCCCGTAGTGCAAAGATGAACAGGTGTTGAGATGAACATGACCGACTGGTGATACAAATGAATATCTTTGGCCTGTAGTGCAAAGATGAATATTTGATTAAAGATAGTTATTGATTGTTGTTACAGGGATAAAATATTGATGATGGACTTTTAAATCTTAAAAGATAGTAGAACTCATTCTCTACATGACTCTTCTAATGGTTTGCTATTTCCGCTGCAGTTATTGATTTAAAACTTGTTGTCTATTGTATTCTATTAGATTTTTCCCTGTTGAAGACTAACGATAATTTGTTCTGTATTATCTTAGTCATAATGTTCTTTACTGGGCTAGTTGAGCTCACCCTTTTTCTTTTTGTTCCATTTTTCTCAGGAGGCGAGAATGTAGCGAGTACTAGTCGGGGTATGGAATGATGGTTCTAGAAGTTACTTTAGTAGTCCTCACCATTTTTGTGAAATAATGTATCAATAATTGTAATGAGGACTTATTTGAGTGTGGATATTGTCTAAATGACAATATTTGTATTTAAACTCACAGTTCTTGTGTTGTAATAATAAAGATGTAGTTGTTTCTATACCATGTATTTTGGCGACTCAGAATGGGTGTTGTATACCTATTTTGGGGGCGTCACAGTTGGTATCAGAGCTTAGGGATATGATCTCTGGCGGAGATCGGAGAATAAAACTAGGAGGGGAGAGACGAATCCTTCGCTAGTGTGTCCTACCTAAGCTTATTTATTGGTCAGTCATAATATAGGGGTATTATGTGATTTGTTAATTTTTTTAATTAACCCTTGTTTTATGGCAGTATTTGAGAATGTCGACTGAGAATGTTAACAGTGGAGTAAATGAGACCGTGGAGACACCGGTGCTTACCAACGAGGAGAACGTGCAACAGGCTGGCAATGTTCCTCCTGTGAACAACACCAATGAGCAGATGATGAATGATGGAATGTTTAGAAATTTTTTGCAATTCATGCAAAACCAGACAAGGGAGACTCGTGTTCAAAATACAGGAGGAAATGATAGCAATTCACGGTTTGTCACAGCCAAACAGTTCAAAGAATTGGGACCACCAGAATTTAAGGGAAAGCCGGATCCGATCATGGCGGAAATGTGGGTCAAGCAAATTACCAAGATATTCGATGTCTTGGGATGCACGGAGGAACAGAAGGTTCCATTTGCCACCTTTATGTTCCGTGGCGAGGCAGATTACTGGTGGGAGTCTGTGAAGCGTACCCATCCAACCGCACTCAGCATGTCTTGGGAGACATTTCAAAAACTGTTCAATGACAAGTACTTTCCTGAAAGTATTCGTCATATGAAGGAGGTAGAGTTTATTAGACTAGAGCAGAATAATATGACGGTATCTCAGTACGAGGCAAAGTTTGCAGAGTTGTCCAGGTTTGCACCTCATTTGGTGGAGAATGAGGAACGTATGACGAGGATGTTTCTGAGAGGTTTGAAACCCGGCATACGTCAATATCCCATTTCTCATAAATTTTCTCTCTATTCAGATGTTGTCAACAGGGCTCAATTATTAGAGTGAGATAACGAGTACGGTCAACTGAGGGATCACAACCAGGATCATATCGGTGACAGTAGTCATCAGAACAATGATAACCAGCGGAGAAAGAAAAATACAGACAAGAACGGCAACCACTCTGGTGGTAATCGTGGCTATGAAAATAGAAGAAGCGAGTCGGGAGGAGATTTTAAAAAGAAGAGATTCAACAATGACAATACGAAGACGTCAGCACCAACAGCAACTGGTTCCAAGGGAGGAGAACGACCACCGGTTATATGCTATAAGTGCGGAAAAGAAGGACATATCAGCCCAAACTGCCCACAACAGTTTAAGGTATGTTATAATTATGGAAAGGAAGGACATATCGCTCGAGATTGCACTGTAGCAAAACCGAGTCCAGCGGGGATGGTGACTCAAAAAGCTGTCCCAGAAAAGATAAAGTCAACGGTTCCTGGAAGAGCGTTTGTCGTGACTGGTCAACATGCGAGGAACCCAAACGAGGTGATCACGGGTAAGCTAATCATAAATTCATGCGAAGTTTATACCTTATTAGATACCGGTTCTACCCATTCTTTTATCTCTCCTGCTTGTGCTCAACGTTTAAACTTGACTTCGGAGAAGTTAGACTTTGATTTATTTGTGGAGACTCCGTTAGGAGAAACTTTCATCACATCCACTGTTTATAAATCTTGTGTGATCCAAGTTGGCACCATCACCTTACCTGTTGACCTTATCTCTTTAAAGATACTTGCTTTTGATGTGATTTTAGGGATTGATTGGCTAACTACTCATCATGCCAAAATTGATTATTTTCGTAAGGTTGTTAGTTTTCACATTCCTAACCAACCTGTTGTACGAATTCAAACAACTAAGCCATTAAAATCAATCACTGTTATATCAAGCCATAAAGCCATTCGTTTATTAAAAAATGGATGTCAAGCTTTCTTAGCCCATGTTATGGATTTGAATAAAGACACGTCAAATTTGAATAATATTCCTGTTGTTATTGACTTTCCTGACGTATTTCCTGAAGAACTTCCCGGTCTACCCCCGGAACGAGAAATTGAATTCTTTATTGATCTTGAACCTGGTACAAAGCCCATTTCTAAAACCCCATATCGAATGGCTCCTATTGAACTTCAGGAGTTAAAGGTCCAACTACAAGAGTTGTTGGACATCGGTTTCATTCGTCCTAGTACATCTCCTTGGGGTGCTCCTGTTTTATTTGTAAAGAAGAAAGACGGGAGTATGCGACTTTGTATTGATTACCGGGAATTAAACCATGTCACTATTAAGAATAGGTATCCGCTACCTCATATTGAAGACATGTTTGACCAGTTACAAGGAGCACAATTCTTTTCAAAGATCGATCTTCGTTCTGGATATCATCAGCTGAAGGTTAAAACTGAGGATATTCCAAAGACTGCCTTCAGAACTCGGTACGGGCATTATGAGTTCCTAGTCATGTCTTTTGGATTGACTAATGCTCCTGCGGCTTTCATGGATATGATGAACCGAGTATTCAAGGATTATTTGGATCAGTTCGTTGTTATCTTTATTGATGACATCCTCATATATTCCAAAAGCCGTGAAGATCATGAGCATCATTTGAAGCTGGTACTCCAAAGGCTGCGTGAAAATAAGTTATATGCTAAGTTGAAGAAATGCGAGTTCTGGCTTGAGGAAGTAGCTTTCCTAGGGCACGTGGTGTCAAAACATGGAGTATCTGTTGACCCGGCGAAGATTGAAGCAATACAAAGTTGGGAGCAACCAAAGACGGTGACCGAAGTACGTAGCTTTCTAGGCTTAGCTGGTTATTATCGAAGATTCGTGGAAGGGTTTTCTCGAATCGCTACCCCGTTAACTCAGCTGACTTGGAAATATATCAAATTCGTATGGAGCGAGGAATGCGAGAAGAGTTTTCAAGAGCTTAAGAGGAGACTCATTTCGGCACCTGTTCTGACAATACCATCTGGTTCGGATGGATTTGTTATCTACAGTGATGCTTCAGGCAAAGGGTTAGGATGTGTTCTCATGCAACATGGGAAAGTCATAGCCTATGCCTCGCGACAACTCAAAGAATATGAGAGGAATTATCCTACTCATGATTTGGAGTTGGCAGTAGTAGTTTTCGCGTTGAAGATCTGGAGACACTACCTGTATGGGGAGAAAGTGGAGATCTATACAGATCATAAAAACCTCAAATATTTCTTCACCCAAAAGGAACTCAACATGCAGCAGCGATGTTGGCTCGAGCTGTTGAAAGATTACGATCATACCATCCAATATCATCCTGGAAAAGCAAACGTAGTAGCTGACGCATTGAGTAGAAGATCATATGCGGGTACAAGTGCAATGTTGTTAACACAAAGGCCCATTTTGTATGACTTGCAAAGGATGGAGATAGAGATGAAGGCTCCAAGTACCCACATGATGATATCAAATATACGAGTAGAATCGACTTTAATCGATAAAGTTAAAGCTGCTCAAGCTACTGACATAGAGCTGATGCGTATGAAGAAGAAAGTGCAAGAAGGTTCTATTCCAGAAGCAAGAATCGATGAAGAAGGAATACTTCGAGTCCACTCTAGACTCTGTGTTCCTAACAATTCTGATTTGAAGTACAAGATCATGATGGAAGCACACAATACACCATTTGCAATCCATCCTGGAAGTACCAAAATGTATCGTGATCTACGACATACATTTTGGTGGAATAATATGAAGAGAGAGATTGCAAAGTTTATCTCGAGGTGTTTAACTTGTCAACGTGTAAAGGCGGAACATCAAGTACCAAAGGATCCATTGCAACCACTTGAGATTCCGAAATGGAAGTGGGAACACATTACCATGGATTTCGTTACGGGTCTTCCCACGGTTTCTCAAGGCATAAATGCTATTTGGGTTATTGTTGATAGATTAACCAAGTCTGCTCATTTCTTGCCGATACGGGAGACTTATTCCCTTGAACGTCTTGCTCGTATATACGTAGATGAGATTGTGAGACTGCATGGCATGCCAGTATCCATAGTTTCGGATCGTGACCCAAGATTCACTTCAAGATTTTGGGTTAGCTTGCAAAAAGCTATGGGCACAGATTTACGATTTAGTTCGGCATACCATCCTCAAACGGACGGACAATCAGAGAGGACTATTCAAACTCTTGAAGATCTATTAAGACTTTGTGTCCTAGATTTCAAAGGGAGTTGGGATAAGTACCTACCATTGGTGGAATTCTCTTACAATAACAGTTATCAGGCAAGTATAGGTGTGGCCCCATTTGAAGCATTATATGGACTAAAGTGTCGCTCTCCAGTATGCTGGGACGAGGTGGGTGAAACAACATTGTTGGGACCAGAGTTGGTACGTATGACTACAGAGAAGATCCAAACGATTCGACAACGTATACAAACGGCACAGGATCGACAAAAGAGTTATGCGGATCTTCATCGAAAGGACGTAGAATTTGACATTGGAGATCATGTATTGTTGCGTGTGGCTCCATGGAAAGGAGTTACAAGATTTGGGAAGAGAGGAAAGCTCAATCCACGATTTATTGGTCCATTTCAGATTCTTGACCGAGTAGGAAATGTGGCCTATAGACTCGCGTTACCTCTAAGTATGTCTCGTGTTCATAATATTTTTCATATATCTGTGTTACGTAAATATGTGAAAGACCCAGACCACGTTATTGAGTTAGAACCGGACGAGATAGCTGAAGACTTAACGTACGAAGAGGTACCTGTCAAGATCTTGGATAGAAAGGAGCATGTCCTACGCACGAAGGTCATACCACAAGTTAAAGTTTTGTGGAGAAACCATGCTATTGAGGAAATGACCTGGGAGTTGGAAACGGAAATGAAAGCGAGGTATCCTCATCTTTTCGAAACACCAGGTACGTACGTCAATTTTGAGGACGAAATTTTATAAGGAGGGGAGGTTGTAAGACCCCAAATTATTAATAAATGAAATTTAAATTCCCTCTATTTATCATTTTGAAATAGTAAGTGTTAAATTGATTAATGAGGTTAGTTATGGGTAAAATGCGCAAATATTTCAAATAAGCAGGTGGTTATAAAATATTCATTGTTGTCGGGGAATATTCGTTTGGTCGTGGAATATTCTTCCTGTCGGGGAATATTCGTACGACGGCGCAATCTTTTGTGGGCCCCATAACGGAAAGCGATTGGATGAAGAAAACGACAAGTATATGTTTTTTATTAATAACGGCGTAGTTGTTACCGTTAATACTGTTGGAATACCCGGTGGTTAAAACACAGTAATACGCATTGTTACACAGCAACACACTGTATTGCACCAATTATTGATTCTTACGTAAGAAGGCACTACTCAATAATGGTTACAGTAATTACTGTTCAGTATTTTATTTTATTGATTCAATAATTGCTGCGTTGATATTTTATATTACTGTTGTTTCAATAATTGTCACTACACAGTATTTCCCATTATCAGATCAATAATTCATATTATTTGAATAATATTATTAGATAACATTATTGGCAATGTCTAGAAAGTTCTGTCTAAGGAGAGGTTTGGTCATCTAATTGCGCGCCAGTAAGGAGAAATTCTTATTGGAAAGCCCCCTCTTTCCTGGGAACGGCCTGGTTGTCATAAATGTGATTCTGTAATATTATTTGTGAATAATTAATTATTGATTCATATGATAAGGAAATATTTATTTTTGTGGATATAAATGAGGGATATATTTTTGTGGTTAAAAATGAAGGAGTTAATGTTGAGGTTTTTATTAGTATTTTTGTCAGAATGGAGGTATTAAAAATCAGGGTTTTTGAGATATTTTGCGGGGGTTATAATTTTTAATCCGACCGTTGGATCGTGGTAATTTTTGGATATGTTATACATATATAAGTTGAGTATATGTCCACAAATTTGAACCGTTAAAAATGAACGTATGATTTATTATGAATTTTACGAGATGACTGGTTCAGAAATTGTTGAATTTTCGGAGTTAATCATTTTGGCAGAAAATTCTAGAATTGGTGGGCCCCACTCTTGGTTGGTGAAGAAATATACTGAGATTTTTATTCAAATGTGATGGGTGGGAATAGTAGCAGGTAAAGCCATCAGATTGCAGGTTAAGTCTGCTTCGGCGTGCTACCATTTTCCTATAAATAGAGGGCTAAGTTAGAATTGAAAATCACACCAGAAACAAGTTTTCTCTCTTTCTCTCTCTAGATTATTGAGTGTATTTTGTGAGTATTTAGATACTTTGAGAGTTTCTATTCATCAGAGCAAGTGTCTTTCAGCTTTATACCGGTATTCCGACCAGAAGTACTGTCTTTACGAGGTAAGGGATGTTATTTTATTCAAAAATGATATTATTTCTTCAATATCATTATGCCGAAATATTGGTTGGAAATTTTTATCAAATTTGAAACTTTTCACGTCGGGGTTACTATTCATGAGTTACTATTCACGAGTTATTATTCACGAGTTACTATTCACCGAAAAATAAAATTTTCTTCTTTTCGTCCAAAATATCTATTCTGGGTACTAGCTTTGATTGTATCCATGTTTTGATCATTCTTGAATTCTACTTCACTATGAATAATTATAAGGTATTTTTGGACATGGATAAATCGAAATACGAATCCTTAATATTTGTTATTTTGTTTCACTGGATTCGTTTTCTTTAAGATATTTTTCATCATCCTCAGTCCTAAATGATGATATTACTGAATATCTTTGGCCCGTAGTGCAAAGATAAATGATTAACTGATGAATATCTTTGGCCCGTAGTGCAAAGATGAACAGGTGTTGAGATGAACATGACCGACTGGTGATACAAATGAATATCTTTGGCCTGTAGTGCAAAGATGAATATTTGATTAAAGATAGTTATTGATTGTTGTTACAGGGATAAAATATTGATGATGGACTTTTAAATCTTAGAAGATAGTAGAACTCATTCTCTACTTGACTCTTCTAATGGTTTGCTATTTCCGCTGCAGTTATTGATTTAAAACTTGTTGTCTATTGTATTCTATTAGATTTTTCCCTGTTGAAGACTAACAATAATTTGTTCTGTATTATCTTAGTCATAATGTTCTTTACTGGGCTAGTTGAGCTCACCCTTTTTCTTTTTGTTCCATTTTTCTCAGGAGTCGAGAATGTAGCGAGTACTAGTCGGGGTATGGAATGATGGTTCTAGAAGTTACTTTAGTAGTCCTCACCATTTTTGTGAAATAATGTATCAATAATTGTAATGAGGACTTATTTGAGTGTGGATATTGTCTAAATGACAATATTTGTATTTAAACTCACAGTTCTTGTGTTGTAATAATAAAGATGTAGTTGTTTCTGTACCATGTATTTTGGCGACTCAGAATGGGTGTTGTATACCTATTTTGGGGGCGTCACAAAAGTGCTAGCTCTTAATGCAGGAATTGAAGAGGAACTTGAAGATAATTCAGATGATGAAATAGTCATGATCTCACGAAGACTTAAAGGATTACTTCAAAGAAAGAATAAAAGGAAGAATGCATTCAATTCAAACAAACTCAAAAACAAGTAAACTAAAGAAACATGTTTTGAATGCGGATGACTAGGTCACTTCAAGAAGGATTGTTTCCAGCTTAAAAACAAAGGAAAGTTAGGCCCTAAAGAGTTCAAAAAGAACAAAGCCTTCTTAACATGGAGTGATGATGAATAATTCGAAGTGGAGATTGATGCAAACAATGAACTAGCTCAAGTGTTCAGTGGGAACTCATCTTCTTCCTCTTCCTCCTCAGGATCTTCCTCCGAATCAATCTCAGGTTCATGCTCCTGACCAACAACAATGACCAACGGAGATGGCTCTCTCTGTACCAACTGCTCCCAGAGGACATAAATGTCTCGGGGCTCCTCCTCTCTAGGTACTCGGGGTTCCTCCTCCCCAGCTAGACTAGATCCTCCAACATCCGACATCTTGACAACATAATTTTAAGTTTTAGTTATTAATCAATAGTCGCGAACACATAAGTTTATCATATAAGCACATAAAGTCTTTTATTATCTTCAATGAATTAAGGAATTCATTTCTTAGAACTCAATAAGAGTATACCACCACTATGGTCTCGATCTCCTATAAGGCTACTACCTGTGACACCCCCAAATTCGGGTACTTCAATTCCCACGGGATTTGGTGTTCACTGTGACGCCCCCAAAATAGGTATACATCACTCATTCTGAGTCGCCAAATACATGGTACAGAATTCAAATACAACTTAATTATACAACTGTCGCGTAAAGTATGACAAAACATAATCTAGGAGTTTCAACACGAATATTGTCTCTAGACAATATCCAAACTCAAATTTAATATTATTACATTTATTTTTACACTATTTCACAAAATAGTGAGGAATACTAATACAAACATCTGGACCGTCACTCCGTTCCCTGACTAGTCTCAGCTATTTTCTCATTTCTTGAAGAGAATAATAAAAGCAAAGGGTGAGATCAACTAGCCCAGTAAGAAATATTATGACTAAGATAATGCAGAATAAATTATCCTTAGCCTTCGACAGTATAACAACTGATAGAATATAATAGACAACAAGTTTTAGATCAACAACTGCAGCGGAATAAGCAATCCATTAGAAGAGTCAAGTAGAGCATGATATCTACTATCTTTTGTGATTTAAAAAGTTTATCATCAATTTTATCGCTGAAACTCAGCTTAATAAATAATCCACATCATCGAATCATCCATGCACTACGGGTCAAGAATATTCTTTAGTATCACGACCACGAATTATCCATGTACTACGGGCCAAAGATAATCATGTTTTCATCAACGGTCATGATCATGCCATAAAACAATTCATCTTTGCACCCTTGGCCGAAGAGAATCCATGGTCATAATCATACTAAAAATTGTCCATCAATGCACTACGGGTCAATGAGGACTTTTACCACATCATTTGTAACATTACGGTCATGATTATACCGAATAATCCCTGGTCATAATCATACCAAGTCCATCTATGCACTACGGCCAAAGATGACTTTCATAACAATATAAGCATGAGGATGATGACAATGACATAATAATTCAATAAAACAAGTTCAAGGATAAATTTTAAAGATTTATAATTTAATTTATTCAGAATTCAATAACGTTCAAATTGTCAACATGATACTGCTTTGTGGAGTAAAATTCAAGAATAATATTGTACCAAAAATGATTTGGACCGAAAACTAATTAATTTTTATCATGAATAGTACCCCGGGTGAATAGTACTCGAGTGAATAGTATTCCGTGAATAGTACTTCGTGAATAGTAACCTGTGAATAGTACTCCGGCATAAAAAAGTTAAAACTTATCAAAAATGCTCAGAATAATATTTCCATGAAAAGATACTGGATGAAGCGCAAATATCAAGGATAATCTACTAATTTCATGGAGTATAGAAGCCAAAACTTTAACAAAATGAGTACAAAATTCGAAATCTGAAAAGAAATAATATTACTTACATACTACATAGTATGGAAGAAAATATTATTTCAAACGAATATTGAACAAAAATAACATCCCTTACAAATATTAAACGAATATAATATTCATTACGAATATTAAACGAATATAATATTCCTCACGAATATTAAACGAATATAATATTTCTCGCGAATATTGAACGAAATAAAATTTCTTATGAATATTGAACAGAAATAATATTCATACGAATACGAAAAATAATATCTCTTCAGAATGTGAAATAAATAATACCCCTTACTACTGTTGAATGAAAATAATATTTTAACGAATATTGAATGAAGAGAATATTCCTTACGAATATTGAACGGAAATAATATTCATACGAATACGAAAAATAATATCTCTTCAGAATATGAAATAAATAATACCACTTACTACTATTGAATGAAAATAATATTCCAATGAATATTGAATGAAGATTATATTCCTTACGAATATTGAACGGAAATAATATTCATATGAATACGAAAAATAATATATCTTCTGAATTAATATGAAATAAATAATACCCCTTACTATTATTGAATGAAAATAATATTCTAACGAATATTGAATGAAGATAATATTCCTTACGAATATTGAACGGAAATAATATTCATATGAATACGAAAAATAATATCTCGTCTGAATATGAAATAAATAATACCCCTTATTATTGTTGAATGAAAATAATATTCCAACGAATATTGAATGAAGATAATATTCCTTACGAATATTGAACGGAAATAATATTCATACGAATACAAAAAATAATATCTCTTCAGAATATGAAATAAATAATACCTATTACTACTGTTGAATGAAAATAATATTCCAACGAATATTGAATGAAGATAATATTCCTTACGAATATTGAATAGAAATAATATTCATATGAATACGAAAAATAATATATCTTCTGAATATGAAATAAATAATACCCCTTACCTCAAAAAGAAGAGTATTCTAACTGGTATAGCGGATATATTCTTGAAGAAAACTTTCACTATTTTCTACACTCAAAGCTTCCAAAAACTCGAAAGAAATACGCTCAATATTATAGAAGAAGAATTCTCTAATTCTAATGTGTTTTTCAATTCAAACTAAGCATCCTATTTATAGGAGAATGGAAAGGATACTATTTGAAAAAAAAATCACAGACGCAACAGAACGAATTCACGGACGAATTCGTTCGGCTGATTTCGTTAAAATTTTGATTTTACTATTCATTACTGTTCAATAAAATATTCTAATAAAATAAAAATTTTAAATAAATTATAATATATATATATATATATATATATATATATATATATATATATATATATATATATATATATAATATTAATACTCCCTCCATCATACGTTTCTTATCTCCCCCCCATTCTGACATTTCATTTTCCCACATGTGGCCCCACCTTTATTATACTCCCTCCATCCCTAAATAATTGACGTTATAGGGAGTTCAAAATTTTCCAATATATTTGACGTTACCAAGTTTCTAAGAAGCATTAATTATAATTTTTCCTATATTATCCTCAACTATATGGAGTATTTCATTTATCTAGACAACTATATGGAGTACATCTTTTCTTAATTAATGCAAGGGTAATTGTGGTAATACATATCAATCTTAATTACAAAATTGGAGTAATAAATGACTTCCTTAGTAAGTGTGAAAACCTTCAAAACGTCAGTTATTTAGGAATGGAGGGAGTATTAAATAATTTTCTACCGATTATTTTTAAAAAAAATGAGTAAATGGGGGTCCATAAAATAAGCAAAATTTACATCAAATACTTCATAAAAATCCCCTCAATATTTTTAACAACATTTGTCATCATTATTATAACTTATAATATTTAACAACCAGATCGTTCCCAGGAAAGAGGGGGCTTTCTGATAAGGATTTCTCCCTATTGGCGCGCAATTAGGTGACCAAACCTCTCCTCGACAGTACTTTCTAGACATCGTCAATATTACAAATAATAATATGAATAATTGTATCGTCTCAATTATTGATTTAATAATATATAAAATATCGACAATAATTGAATCAAATAACGTGAGATACTATGCAGCAATTACTATAGCAATAATTGAACAAAACTGAGTGACTTCTCACGTAAGCATCGATAATCAATACCGTGTGCTACTATGCAACCACGCGTATTACTGTACTTTTATCACCGGGTTATTCAACAGTTAACGGTAAAACTCTCGCCGTTATTTTCATAAAAAGATATTTCTGTCGTTTTCTTATTCCGACAATAATTTCGTTGTGGAGTCCACCAATGATTGTGCCGTCGTACGAATATTCCTTGTTAAAATGAATATTCCCCGACCAATCGAATATAATATAACAACTTGCATACTTTACAAATTTTTTAAATATTACCCACAACTGTAACGTTATATCAAATCTACACTATAATATTCAAAAAAAATATTTCGAGAAAATTAAATCTTTATTCGTAAAATTTGGGGTCTTATATTCACTGTCCAAACATCATGTATCTATCTACCCATAATAAATGAAAAATCATAAATAGATAGAAATAAATTCTCTCCTTATGGAGTTACAACATCTGAATGTAAATACATTAATCTCAGGTCATACTAATCTTAAATCTCAAATGTGGAAACATAAATAAATAATAAGTCTTACACAACTTTAACATAAGTTTGAAACATAAATACATCAAATAAACAACAAATCTTCATCACTTGTTAACTTTGCCTTGCCTTTGCTAGTAGAAGGCTCGTTGGACCTTTCGTTCTTAACTGCAATGTTATTATTACGCAAGAGTGAGCACGATTGCCCACAAGTATAATAATATAACAATAAAATAATAACATGCGAATGAATCAAAGACTTCTGGAATAAAAAAACTCAGCTTTTGAATCAAGAATAAATAACAAGAACCAAAAGAACTTCTGAGGGTCATAAGACCTTGAACTACGTCCTAGGTTGTCAAGTGTTTATACTTGAAACCTTTAACAGTCATAAGACTATGGACTCTTCTTCTCGAACCTAGGGGATCAACTCTTAGTACCATAATGTGCACAATATCTTATGCTTTAACGCTAAAGCATAATTAATCCCCTATAACATGGTTATTCATCTCAGTTTGACATTAGAGTCCACACCAAAGGAAGTTTGATTTGGATAAGCTCAATAATGGTTCTGAAATTTAGAACGTTCATCAACTATGGACTAGTCGAATCAATAAGGGTTCGCTAGTTTTATAAGGTTAAATAATAATTGATATTCAATTTGAATAATAAAATTCTAGATGTATACAATCGAATAAGTATTGTATAACAGGAATCATACTTTTAAAGAATGATAGCAACTAATATGATATCTTGACTTGAACAATAATAAACAAGATAGAATAAGGAACTTGCTTTATGTAAAGAAACAAGGTTTAGGAACTTGCCTCGTGCGTAGGCTAAATGATTACTACTCCCGCTCACCACAAGTCCTACACACATACCATATGTATTCACGACATTCATTAGTTACATTAATATTAATCTTATAGGTTTAGTTTCCTCTTTTAATACAACTTATTAACTTGGTTTAAATTCTACTCATTACCATCATTCACATATACAGGACTGAAATCTCAAATCTTAAGATTAAACAACATCATATCATCTCATGGACATCATTTTTTTAACGTGGTTTAACCAGTTCCAAAATATAGCAGTTATAAGGTCACAAGACTTTTTCTAATTTATTTTTCTAATTCTCTTATTATATTTTTCATTAGTCACATTTTCACTTAATTATTTAATATAAACTCCACTTTATTTAACAAATCATTACCCTTCAAATTTAATTACTTAATTAAATTAGAATATTTTCATTCCCTTACTATTATTACACTCGAATAAATTATTTCATAATAATTTCCATCGAATATTTATTTTATTCCATAAATATTTCAACTAAAATATTTATTTTATTTGATAAATATTTTAATAATAATTTCCCTCGAATATTTATTTTATTCCATAAATATTTCAACTAAAATATTTATTTTATTTGATAAATATTTTAATAATAATTTCTATCGAATATTTATTTTATTCCATAAATATCTCAATTAAAATATTTATTTTATTTTATAAATATTTTAATAATAATTTTCATTGAATATTTATTTTATTCCATAAATATTTCAACGAAAATATTTATTTTATTTGGTAAATATTTTAATAATAATTTTCATCGAATATTTTTTTTATTCCATAAATATCTCAATTAAAATATTCATTTTATTTTATAAATATTTTAATAATAATTTTCATCGAATATTTATTTTATTCCATAAATATTTCAACTAAAATTTTCATTTTATTTGATAAATATTTTAATTATTTATTTATTTATTATTATTTTATTTTTTATTTTTTATTTTTTTTGCCTACCGGGGCGAGGTTACCCAGACTCTGTTTCTATAGTTCGCAAAGAACACATAAAAAGGCTAATTTAGGCCAAAATCTCACACAAGTTCAACCATATGTTCTAAACTTGCAGTTCGTGAAGAACACAGAACATGATCAATTTAGGCCAAAACTTCACACAGACAATTAATACAATTTCACCCAACTGTTCTAAACTTAACATAAACACTTAATGACACTTCTAGCATGTTTTTAACACTTTAAGTCACATAAACAACATGATTTAAAGCCATAATTTTTATGTTCTTGCTATTTTTCAAAGTTTCGTCAAATTTTATGAAATCACAAATCACATATTTGTTATAACACTAAATCAGTCTGATTAAGTTTCGTTCTTTTCGTTTTTATATGTATAAACGTAATCATTCATCAATTTACCGATTAATATGCAATTTAAACATAAATTTTTGTACTTACAAGCCATATTTATATATTTTTCTCTATAACTATAAAACTCCAATTTGAACATGATTTCATGGATTAATTACTCTAAAACACATATAGATCATATATAATTGAATTATACAGGTTAATAAACATATACAACATCATAGATTTAATAATTAGCCAAAAAAAATCAATTACAGAAAACTAAAAGCCAATTTTCATGAAAAATTTCTAAGTACCTAAATTAAAAGTTGGGTTAAGAAATTGCCCTTAATTTCTCTGTTAGGATGATAAGAATTCCTCCTATAATTCTTCAAATCTCCATTCCCAAATTCAATTCTCTCAAACTCGTTCCCTTTTTCTCTCTAAACTCTCTCTGAATTCTCAGACTTAGGTCTTACGAATAAATGCGTAAATGAAAAGAAATATAAAACATAAGACTAATATAAGTGCGCATACTGGCGCAGTTATGGTCGGTTAATCCGTAGTGGGTTAACTGGCCAACTTCCTTTAGGGCCATGTTTGGTCATCTTATTAATCCATTTTCTAATTTATTTTAATTAACTTATTTATTATATAGTTTAATAATGTCACACCCATTTAAGTAACTAATTAAATATCTTGTTTAATTTTATTAAATAAAATAGAATAATTCCACATTAAATCACATTGTCACATAATTAATTTCTCATTTATTAATTATGTCAAATTATTAACTCTCTAATTAATTATTAAATTAATTAGAATAACATTATGCTTATTAAATAATTCATTTAATCAAATAAGCTCAATTAAATGCATATTTTTGAATAATAATTTCTCCTTATTAATTTAATCAATGTAACACATATATTTAAATTAATCCACCACAAATTCATCAATTAATTATTTAACCCAATAAGTAAATCATCGAAAAAAATTTACTTGATTCAATAAATATTCAAATTAAATTACAAAAATCTCGTTTGTCACATATTCCCCCCTTAAAAGGATTCTGTCCCCAGAATCACGATTCAATCAATTCGTCACGTTACACTTTCTTTGAACAGGTATATTGTTTCAAGGCAAGAGTTTCCTCTCAAAAGTGGATTCTCGATAGTGGATGCTCCCGCCACATGATGGGTGACAAATCAAAGTTTGTGGAGCTAAATATCAAAAAGAAACATGGAACTGTTACTTTTGGAGACAATCAGTCATGTGAAATAGTCGGAAAAGGTAAAATCAGTAATGGTAAGGTTAACATTAATAATGGTAATCTTGTTAATGGTCTAAAATTTAATCTTATAAGTGTTAGTCAATTAATGGATAATGGACATCAAGTAAAATTTGAAAAAGATAAATGTACAATTTCACATGGTACTAACAATGCTACTTTAGTTGCCCAAAGAGAAGGAAATATATATACTCTTGATTTTGAGCAACATGAGGAAGAATTATGCCTTGCCACAATTCAAGATAAAGCAAATCTATGGCATAGAAGAATGAGACATGTTCATATGGACCTAATCAAAAAGATATCATCAAAGAATTTAGTGAAAGGATTACCCAAGACAAATTTTGAAAAGAAAGGTATATGTGATCCATGTCAACTCGGAAAACAAGTAAGAACATCATTCACAACAAAGAACATGGTATCAACTTCTTCCCCTTTACAATTATTCCATCTTGATTTATTTGGACCAGAAAGGCATGCTAGTTTAAATGGTAAATTTTATGCATTTGTGATAGTTGATGATTTCTCTAGATAAACATGGGTATTATTTCTTAGAACTAAAGATGAGGCATTTAAAGAGTTTGAAAAACTAATCAGAAACTTGGAAATAAAATATAGCCTTAAACTCATAAAAATAAGAAGTGATCATGGTACTGAATTTCAAAATGATTTTGCTATATTCTATGATCAAAAAGGAATTAGTCACGAGTTCTCAGCACCAAGAACCCCTCAACAAAATGGAGCGGTAGAAAGAAAAAATCGAACCTTACAAGAGACAGCTAGAACCCTAATTCAAGAAAGTAAACTTCTAAAGAAATTTTGGGCCGAAGCTGTGAACACATCATGTTATGTACTAAATAGAGTACTCATTCGTCCAATTATCTTGAAAACACCCTATGAACTGTTAAATAATAGAATTCAAAATATAAGCTATTTCAAAGTCTTTGGATCTAAATGTTTTATTCTTAACACCAGTGAGAACTTGGGTAAATTTAATGCTAGACCATATGAGGGAATCTTCATTGGTTATTCTCAAAATAGTAAAGCATATCGCATATATAATGTTCAAAAGATGTGTATTGAAGAATCTATACATATTAAATTTAATGAGTCAAACAATGATATTCCAAAAGAAAGAGAAGAAGATGCAGGGAATCTAGAAACTGCTGCAAATCCATCCTATCAAAATAGCAAGTCGAAGGAACCTATCCAGCAAGCTGGATTAGACGAGCAGCAGGACCAGGAACCAATCCAGCAAGCTGGATACAAGCAGCAGGACTAGGATGTGATGCCCCCAAAATGGGTCCACACGACCCATTCTGAGTCGTCAGATATCACACTATAGAAATCAAATACAAACTTCATTTATACAACTGTTGAACTGTCGTGCAGAGTAAAACAACACATAAGCTGTGAGTTTTAATAAAAATATATGTAACTCTCATGGCGCCTCAACCACAACACCTTACAATGGTACTTTACATAAAAGTACAGTCAATAACTATTTTAGAAATTAAAATCTTTGGAAAATGCTCAAGAAAACCTTCGTATTTGGGAGGCCATGCATCTAAGTTATGATGGATATCATATGATTCGAGAATTATCCTTGGTTGACTCAATAGACCCCAAAGAAAAATGAGAAGATTACTATCATGTTTTTTCCAATGGTGAGTCTTCTCTTGACATATAATTATCTCCATCGTCTTCAATTGAGAATTATATTTCAACCAAACTCCAAGATTATATAGGTAGTGCTCATAGATATAATCAGCAAGTGCATGTGCACAACCCTATCTTATGATAACACGAAGTCGTCTGTCATTAGACATCTTGTATGATAGTGGCAAAAATGCCCTTCTAAAGTTGGGTTCACCTCACCCTATTCGGTTCACCAAAATTAACAGTTAAATGACGTATAAAATACGATACACTTATCTAAAATTCTTAATAAAATTATTTCCATACTATTTTTGGGAAACATCAACATCTATCGACCACCGTTCTATTCCCCTGTTACCCTCGCTCGACCCAGCTAAACTCTTATTACCTGAAAGGAATTGTGAAGCAAAAGGGTGAGCACAACTAGCCCAGTAAAGAATATCATGACTAAAGATAATTAAATTATCAATAGCCTTCATCAGTAATGAATCAGAGATTTAGAACATATGGTAGATGATAAAAAATTTTAACCATATTGGCAGCGAAACGAGCAATCCATTAGAAGAGTCAAATACACCATAAAGTCTATTATCTTTTCCATGTTAAAAGTCCACCAACAATGTTCTATCCCTGTAACATCAATCAACAGTTCATGTCCACAATCATGTGAATAACTCATAATCATAATTGTGATTCTAAATTCCTCTTCGCACCCAAGACGAAAATAATTTTCATCACCTGTCTTTACCTGAAACATCAAAGATCATGGTTATACCAAATCACAGTTCATGTTCATAATCATACTAATAAATTTATCTTTGCACTACGGGCCAAATATATTCATTAACAGTTCATCTTTGCACTACAGGCCAAAGACATACAACTGTATTTTAGAAAAGTCAAGTAGAGCACGATATCTACTATCTTCTACGAATTAAAAGTTTATTATCAATATTTTATCGCTGAGACTCAGCTCAATACATCACCGAGTTATCCATGCACTACGACCAAGGATATTCGTTAGTATCACATCCATGAATTATCCATGCACTACGGCTAAGGATATTCATTAGTATCACGACCACGAATTATCCATGCACTACGGGCCAAGGATATTCGTGTTTTCACAAATGGTCATGATTATACCGAATAATCCCTGGTCATAATCATACCAATAACGGTCTATCAATACACTACGGGCTAATGAGGACTTTTACCACATCAGTTGTAATATTACGGTTATGATTATAGCGAATAATCTCTGGTCATAATCATAGCAATCAACAGTCCATCTATGCACGTAAGCCACAGATGACTTTTATTACAATATAAGTATAAGGATGATGACAATGATATAAGCATTATTCAAACGAAATCAAGGATAAATATTAAAGACTTTAAATTTATTTAGAGTTTAAAATATCTAAATTGTCAACATGATGCTGCTTTGTGGAGTAAAATTCAAGGATAATATTCATGTATCAAAAATAATTTGGACAGAAAAGAAATATATTTTTCGGGTGAATAGTACCCTATGAATAGTACTATATGAATAGTACTTCGGGAATAGTATCTCAGGAATAGTATCCCGACATGAAAAGTGTCCCAAATATTCGAGTGAATAATATTTGGGTGAATAGTAGCTGGATGAATAGTAACCCATGAATAGTAACTCATGAATAGTACTCCGGCACAAAAAGTTTTCCGAATGAATAATATTTGAGTGAATAGAAACTGGGTGAATAGTAATCCGTAAATAGTAATACATGAATAGTAACTCGTAAATAGTATTTCGGCATAAAATGATCAATAATTATCAAGAAAGCTCAGAATAATATTTCCATAAAAAGATACTGAAAAAAGCGTAAATATCAAGGATATTCTACTAATTTCACGGAATATAGAAGCAATACTTCAACAAAATGAGTGTAGAAGTAGGAATACGAAATGAAATAATATTACTTACATACTACAGAGTATGAAAGAAAATATTATTTCATTCAAATATTGAACGAAGATAATATCCTTACGAATACGAAAAATAATATCTCTTCTGAATATGAAATAAATAATACTCCTTACGAATACAACAAATAATATCCCTTACCTCAGAAGAAGACTGGATACTAGAATAGTGAAGTAGAAGACTTCTCTTCTTCTTTCTCTCTATAGCTTCTCTCTCTATAATTACTCTTGTGAGTCTTAGTGAATTGGTGAGAATGAAAGAAGAATGAGCTTCTATTTATAGGAAAATATAGTTTCGATAATTGCACGTTTTGGGGCTCAAAATATTACAGTATAATACCTTCATCTTTTCCTTCATTTTTAATTTAGTCCTGCAAGTATTATCAAACTTACACCACCTCCCCTAATAGTATATCATGTAAATCAATAGTACAATCATGTGACTCAATAGTTCTATACATGTGAAAAAAAATAACTACAGTATAGTACCTTTATCTATACCTCCATTTTTAATTTAGTCATGCAAGTATTATCAATCTTGCACCACCTCCCCTAATAGTAATGCATGTGAATCAATAGTTACATTCATGTGAGCAAATAGTTATATGCATGTGAATTAATAGCAATTAATGGCTCATTTATCCGATTAATTATCCGATTAGTCAATATAACCTTATCGAAATAAATGTCGATTTCCACTAACACTAATAATCCCAACACAATGGAAATATCAATTTCATCTTTAATCAACACGAACTTATTCATCATTAACATTATAACTCACAATATTTAACAATCAGATCATTCCCAGGAAAGAAGGGACTTTCCGATAAGGATTTCTCCATATTGACGTGCAATTAAGTGACCAAACCTCTCCTCGACAGAACTTTCTAGACATCGTCAATATTATAAATAATAATATGAATAACTTTGTCGTCTCAATTATTGATTTACTAATAATAAATATTATGCAAATGATACTATAACAATAATTGAATCAATAATATGAGAGATATTATACAGCAACTATTGTAGCAATAATTGAATAAACTGAGTGGCTTCTTACGTAAGCATCAATAATCAATACCGTATGCTACTATGCAACCACGCGTATTACTGTTCTTTTACTACCGGGTAGTCCAACAGTTTAAAAATATTTCAGTCATTTTCTAACTACGACAGTACCTCCGTTGTGGGGTCCACCAATGATTGTGCCGTCGTACGAATATTCCCCGACCAATCGAATATTTCCCGACAAAACGAATATTTTATATCAACTTGCTTACTTTGCAAAATTTTCAAATGTCACTCTTAACTTTAACCCTTTATCAATTTAACCATTAAATAGAATAATAATTATAAGAAAATTGAATACTTTCATTTCATAAAATTCGGGATCTTATATAGGAACCTATCCATCAATCTGAATTAAACGAACAACAGGACCATGACCAAGAAACTACTCAAGATAATGGCCTTCTGCAAGAAAAAATGATCCATGACATTCAATTGCCAAAATCAGCAAAATAAATCAAAAATCATCCTCCAGATAATATTATTGGCAATGTAAATGAAGGAGTTACCACAAGAAGAAGAGCACAAAATTTGTGTGCATTTTCAGCATTCTTATCTCAAATTGAACCAAAGAATGCCAAAGAAGCCATACTTGACGAAAATTGGTTAGTAGCAATTCAAGAAGAGCTACAACAATTCGAAAGATGTCAAGTTTGAGAGTTAATGCCTCCTCCAAAAGATGTATCTATTATTGGAACTAAATGGGTGTTCAAAAATAAGCTTGACGAGTATGGAACAATTACAAGAAACAAAGCTAGACTAGTGGCTCAAGGATACAACCAACAAGAATGGATAGACTATGAAGAAACATTTACCCCTGTAGCTCGATTAGAATCCATTCGAATACTGTTAGCGTTTGCGTGCTTCAGAAAGTTCAAGCTACACCAAATGGATGTCAAGAGAGCCTTCCTCAACGGCTATATAAATGAAAAAGTATACGTAAAACAACCTCCTAGATTCGAGCATGAAAAGTTCCCACATTACATATACAAACTAAAAAAGGCACTCTATGGACTCAAACAAGCTCCAAGAGCTAGGTATGAGAAATTAAGTAAGTGCATCCTATCAAATGGCTTCATAAGAGGTAAAATCGATTCTACTTTATTTATTAAACTTTAAAATAAAGATATCATCCTTGTACAAATATATGTAGACGATATAATATTTGGTGCTACTAATAACTTTCTTTGTGAGTGGTTCCCCAAATGCATGCACAAGGAGTTTGATATGAGCTTAATGGGAGAACTTAATTATTTTCTGGGCCTCCAAATCAAGCAAAATCAGGAAGGTATCTTCATCCATCAAACCAAATATACAAAAGAACTACTCAAGAGATTCAGATTTGATAAATCAAATTCAAAAGTCACGCCAATGAGCACATCGATAAAACTCACAGCAGACGAGAAAGGTATGGATGTAGAAATAACCAAATACAGAGGTATGATCGGATACTTATTATGTTTAACCGCATCTAGACTTGATATCATGTACAGTGTATGTCTATATGCTCGGTTTCAAGCAAAACCTAAAGAATCACATTTACAAGTTGTTAAACGAATATTTAAATATTTGAGTGGTACTGCAAATTTAGAATTATTTTACCCAAAGTGCAATAATTTTGATCTAATGGGTTACTCAGACGCTGACTGTGCAGGTTGTTAAATAGATAGAAAAAGTACAAGTGGTGCTTGTACATTTCTGGGATAAATTCTTGTTTCATGGCATAGTAAGAAGCAAACATTAGTTGCTCTATCCACCACTGATGGTGAATATTTAGCAGCAGGGAGTTGTTGTTCCCAAATTCTATGGATGCGCCAAACATTATGTGACTTTGATATTATGTGTGAAAATGTGTCTATATATTGTGATAACACGAGCACCATTAATATTTCCAAAAAACTAGTTTTACACTCACGCACAAAACATATAGAAGTTTGACACCATTTTCTTAGGGACAATGTGTCCAAAGGGTTAATCAAATTAATCTTCATACCAACTAAGCACCAATTAGCAGACATATTTACAAAACCCCTGGGTGAAGAAAGATTTTGTACTCTAAGAAGAGAACTTGGTATGTGTTTGGTGTAGATATATATGGTTTGCATGCTTTAAGGTAATTAGACATACGTTATAGATATCACGACATGATTTGTTGCCTTAAATAAAATAAAAATCTATTCAGATCCTTCTTACCAAACACGACTCCACGACTTTCTAGATCTCGGTAACACGCACACACATTAAATCAAAAGTCTACTTTACTCTTTCACCTTCCTCATCTTTCCTAATTCCTTCAAACCGTCCCAGTAACCATCTCTTGCTCTCAAACCCTCTCTGTCACAATGCGAACTTAACTTGCTAAACGCCTTCAAGATGAATCTGACAACGAGATACCTCTGCCTTCCCCTCCTTCTCACACTTCCAGTCGATCCTCACGGTAACCAAAACAGAAGTAACCACTGATACCCACCATCTCCGGTGACTCTTCCTTCTCTGAAGAATCTGCAACAAGTCTTCCCTCTCCTCCATCGGTCGGTACATCTGTTATGCCAAAACATCGTCGACTCAAAGAATCAACACCAGGATCCCCTCCTATGTCGGTAATTCCCTTATCCTTCTTTCTGCATAATGTTCCTGAATTTTTTTTCAGAGGCCATAACTTCGAACTACGTTTTAAATCTTCAATCTGTCAAAAATTGTTTGTATATGAGAAAACAATTGATATGGTCTACTATCAAAACTCTCCTCTACAACATCTATGTGACGCCCCCAAATTCGGGTATCTTCCAACCCGACAGATGGTGCTATACGGTACTCATAACTATACATTCATTCCATTAAAACAACATCAAAATGAGTGTATTAACTACATTCTTATTACAATAATAATAAATCCTTGCCCAGGTTCTTTAACCAAAAACATTCTTCATTTGTCATAGTATAATTCATACAAAATACTATTCTATTACATGATAACTAATTATCCATCTTAGCCTTGCATTTATCTTTCTTAGAACCCTCAGTTCGTTCGGCCTTAGCTGCAATCATATAATTCAAGTAAGAAGTGAGCATAACTAGCTCAGCAAGTCTAGCAATTTTGTGACGAATGAGAATTTTGTAATTTAATTTTAATATTTATTGAATTAAATAAATATTTTCGATGATTTAATTATTAGATTTAATAATTAATTGATGCAATTGTGGTAGATTAATTTAATTATATGTGTTGCAATTATTAAATTAATGTAGATAATTTTTATTATTCAAGTATGTGATTATGTGAGCTTATTGAATTAAATGAAATATTTAATTAAGCATGATGTTATTTAATTAATGTAATTATTAATTAGATATTTAATAAATTGTCATTATTTATTAATGAGATATTTAATTATGTGACTATGTGAATTTATGAGAAATTATTATATTTTATTTAAAGTAAATTAAATAAAATATGAGATTTATTTTATAAAGAGTGTGACATTTTCAAACTATATTGTAAAAGTTTTATTAAATTAATGGGTTTTATAAATATTAAACTAGCCAAACGTGGCCTTAGAAGGAGTTACCACCAGTTACCCATGACTGAGCTAACTGGCCATGATGCGCGTCAGTACTCGACTATATGATACGTATTCTCCTTCTTCTATTATTATTTTCTAAGTTTGATAAAACTAACCAGAGAGAATTGAGAGAAAATCATATCTGTTAAAGAGAAAGTTTGAGTGTGTAATCAACAGGTTATTGTAAAAAGGGTCATTTGGAATCACTCTTCATTAATTATACTCTGGGTAATTCTCCTTCCCAAATTCTTATTTTCACGTATTCAAGTTTCATGAATATGGCTTTCATAGTTTTTGGTTTAAACCTCTGTAATTGGGATAGGAGTAATGATTATGGGTTGTATATGTGTTATGATTTATCAAATCGTATTAAATTATATATATGTTATAAACCATTATTAGACTAGTGAAACCTTAATGATTCAACTAGTCCATAGTTGATGAGCGTTCTAAATTTCAGAACCCTTGATGATTTATCCAAACCAAACTTCCTTTGGTGCGGACTCGAATGTCAAACTGAGATGAACAACCCTGTATAGGAGATTATTTACGCTTTAACGTTAAGATATTGTGCACAGTATGGTACTAAGGGCTGATCCCCCTAAGTACGAGAAGAAAGGTCTATAGTCTTATGACTATTAAAGGTTTCAAGTATAACCCTTGATAACTTAGGACATAGCTCAAGGTCTTATGACCCTCAGAATTTTTTTGATTCTTGTTATTTATTCTTGATTCAAAAGTTGAGCTTTTATTCAGATGTATTTGATTATTCGCATGTTATTATACTGTTGTTTCATTATTATACTTGTGGGCATTTGTGCTCACTCTTGCTTAATAATAACATTACAGTTAAGAATGAAAGAAGTGATGAACCTTCCACTAGTAAGGGCAAGGGCAAAGTTAGCAAGTGATGAAGACTTGTTATTTTAAATTGATGATGTATTTATGTTAATACTTGAGTTATAATGTTGTTAAGACTTATTTGTTAGAATTCTGCACAGATATTTTAAGGTTAGTTTAACCTGGGATTGTATTTATTATTCGGATGATGTAATCCTTTTAAGGAGAAGATTTTAATTCTATCTATTGTATGGTTTGCATTTATTATGGGTAGATAGATAGATGATATTTGTACAGTGAACACCAAATCCCGTGGAATCGAAGTACCCGGATTTGGGGGTGTCACAGGTTGGTATCAGAGCCGTAGGTTATGAACCTTAGGTGGGGGGAACAACCTTAGGTAGTAGCCTTATAGAAAGAAGATAGTAAAGGAAAACTCTTGTCGAGTTTTAAGAAATGAATTTTTGGTAATTTATTGAAGATAATAAAATACATTATGTGTTTATGTGTTAATTTATGTGCTCGTTAGTACGACTTAGTAACTAAAACTTAAAATTTTGTTGTCAGGATGACAAATGTTGGAGAAGCTAGTCAAGCTGGGGAGGAAGAACCCCGATTACCTATAGTACCTATAGAGGAGGAGCCCCGAGACATACATGTTGTTAGGGAACAGTTAGTTCAGAAGGAGTAATCTCCATTGATCACCGTTGTTGGTCAGGAGCATGAGCCCGAGACTGATCCTGAGGAGGAGTTTGATGAGGAAGAGGAAGAAGAGGAGTTACCACGGTACACCGTTGATGCAGAAATGTATGACACGTTATACGACCGTAACGTGGAATTACACGACGAGGTTCAGGAATTGACTGAGCGAGCGACTGTTTAGCAGTCTACTTTAGAGGAGAAGGAAAGGGAGATTTCGACTCTTCACACACGATTGGAAAATGTAGAATGGGATTTGGTCCATGAGAAGGGCCAAACCAAAGATAAGACCGAGGAGATAGAGAAGCTGAAAAAGGAACTGAAAGAAACCTCCGGAAGACTGAAAATAGCAGAGGAAGGATGGGTAAGAGAATCACATCGAGCTGATCGTGCAGAAGATGATAGTCATGCAAAGAAGGCAAAGCTTGAAGAGACATACTCCACACTTAATCATGCAATGGAGGAGGCTCAGGAACGAGTTTTGAGATACCCCATCCAGTTTGAAGGACTTCCGTCGTATATGCTGGATCGCAGAACGATGTCTCGTATCATGGATGAGGAGCGTGGCAAGGCTATTCAGCACCTTGATAGACAGGATTAGAATCCGTTTAATTATGTGAAAGACTTAATTAGTTTTTATATGTAAATTCTGATGTGTTTATGAACGAAGGAATATGTTAATATTTTAAATCCTGTGGATTCTTTATTCCAGGATAGTTGATGTAAATAGCAGTTATGCTATAGTTTGATGTTAAAACTTTGAGTTGAATTAAATATATTAAGTTGTTTGAGATGATGTGTTAAAATTGTTGAGTAATGCCTTAACTATTTAGAGATATAAATAAAGTTCTAATAAGCGTTTATTTTATCAGAAATATGCAGCCAAGGAGAAGACAACAACGTCAATCGGCTCAGGAAGAGTCAACCAATAATAACAATAACGCCAACGCTAATCCCGTTCAGCAGTTGGTGAACTTACTGACGGGAGCAATGAACAATCAACCTCAAGCTCCACTAAGCACAACATTTAAAGACTTCAAGGCGGTGGGACCGCCAGAGTTCAAAGGTTCCAGGAACCCAATCGAGGCTCAAACGTGGGTCATGGAAATGGAGAAAGTATTCGACGTTGCTAGGGTTAGAGAAGACTAGAAGACCGCTTTCGCAACGTTTATGCTGAAGTCTGAGGCTAGCTACTGGTGGCAAGCAAATAAAGTGCGAGGAGGTGAAGGTGTAATTACGTGGGAGAGATTTAAAGAAATATTTTTCGAAATGTACTTCCCAACTAGTTCGCAGAATCAGATAGAAATTCAATTTCTGGAACTGAAGCAAGGAAACATGAGCGTACCTGAATACGCGGCTAAATTCGATGAGTTGGCAAGGTTTGCCCCGTACCAAGTACACACTGACGAAAAAAAGGCCAGAAGATTTGAACAAGGACTAAAGCCTTAGGTTTACAGTAAGGTGTCAATGTTTCAGATAAACACATTTGCCGGAGTACTGGAAAAGGCCATCCTCGCTGAAGGTGGGAGCGATGCGGTGACCAAGTACAATCAAGAGCAGAAGAAGAAGAAGAGTGAAGGTGAAGGAAATAACAAGACTGGTGGGAGTAACACTGGGGGTAGTTATAATCAGAAGAGGAAGTGGACGGATAACTCGTCAGCTGGAAGTCAACAAGGAGGGCAGAAGAAGAAAATTGAAGCGTGCTCAAACTGTGGAAAAGCTCATCTGGGAGTTTGCATGAAAGGGAAACGAGTGTGCTATAATTGTGGTCAGGAAGGCCACATAGCACCAAACTGTCCAAACCCAAAGAAGGGTGCTTGTTTTAACTGTGGTTTTAAGGATCATCTAGCAAGAGATTGCCCCAAGAAGGGTTCAGGAGGAGCAGTGCAAGGAGGTAACCGTGGAAATAGCAACAGAAATACCTTAACCATCACCGGACCAACCGTAACAAACCGACCGACCGCCAGAACTTTCAATATGACAGTCAGGACGCAATCTAGTCCCGTGAGGTGGTGTTAAGTATCATTCCGATCAATGCAATTAATTCTTATGTTTTATTTGATTCGGGTGCTACTTGTTCCTTTATATCTGAAGACTTTGCTAATAGTTTAGATTTGTTTATGAATGAGTTGGAATATCCCATGAATATAGAAATTACGAATAGAGAGATAATTCTTGTTAAGTACGTGTTTAAGAACTGTAGGATAGATATTAAGGGTAATATCATGAATGTAGATCTTATCCCTATTCGGCTTGGGGAATTTGATGTTATTTTGGGTATGGATTGGTTATCCAATTGTGGGGAGGTAATTGACTGCCAGAAGAAACGTATTAACCTTATAACTCCGTCAAAGGTTGTGTTTTTTGGTAGCAAGTCGCCTAGACAAGCGAGTTGTCTGACGATGATGCAGGCCAGGAGGTTGTTAAGACAAGGCTGTGTAGGATATCTAGCTTACATAGTCGACAGTCGAAAAGAGAATCTTAAGGTAGAAGAAATACCGATTGTGAGGGACTTCGTCGACGTATTTCCAGACGATTTGCCAGGACTTCCACCAGATAGAGAGGTAGATTTCGTGATCGATTTGGCGCCCGGAACCGCTCCAATATCGAAGGCACCATACCATATGGCACCAGTAGAGATGAAAGAACTGATGGTCCAATTACAAGAATTGTTGGACAAAAAGTATATTCAACCGAGCGTATCGCCGTGGGGAGCGCCGGCGTTGTTTGTGAAAAAGAAGGACGGATCGATGCGGCTCTGCATTGACTACAGAGAACTGAAAAAGGTTACGATTAAGAATAGATATCCATTACCAAGAATCGACGATCTGTTTGATCAATTAAAGGGAGCAAGATACTTTTTCAAGATAGACTTGAGGAGTGGTTATCACCAACTGAAGGTGAGGCCAGAGGATGTACCGAAGACAGCGTTCAGAACACGATACGGTCACTACGAATTTTTAGTAATTTCGTTTGGTCTAACGAATGCTCCTGTAGCATTTATGGGACTAATGAATGGTGTGTTCAAGCCGTTTTTGGACAAATTCGTGGTGGTATTTATAGACGACATTCTGGTATATTCTAAAACCAAAGAAGAACACGAAGAACATTTGAAGTTAACGTTGGAAGTATTGAGAAAGGAGAAGTTGTACGCTAAATTTTTGAAATGCGAATTCTGGATCGACGAGTACAATTTCTTGGTCACGTGATCGATTAAAACGAAATTTCGGTAGATCCATCCAAAGTAGAAGCCGTGATTAACTGGGATCAACCGAGAACGCCGTCAGAAGTAAGAAGTTTTCTGGGATTGGCGGAATATTATAGAAGATTCATTCAAGATTTTTCCAAGATCGCAACTCCGTTAACGAATTTAACTCAAAAAGCTGTAAAATTTGTTTGGACGGAGAAGTGTGAGGAGAGCTTTAAAGAATTAAAGAAGAGGTTGAGTACGGCACCTGTGTTATCTCTTCCAGATGATACAGGCAATTTTGTGGTGTTTAGTGATGCGTCGCATAAAGGACTTGGCTGTGTGCTGATGCAAAACGGCAAGGTCATTGCGTATGCATCACGACAATTGAAGGATTACGAGAATGGGTATCCAACCCATGATTTGGAGTTAGCTGCAGTTGTTTTTGCTTTAAAAATTTGGAGGCACTATCTATTCGGGGAGAAGTGTGAAATATATACAGACCACAAGAGTCTGAAATATATTTTTACACAGAAGGATTTGAATATGCGTCAAAGAAGATGGTTGGAATTAATCAAGGATTACGACTGTGAGATTTTATACCACCCGGGTAAGGCGAATATAGTTACCAACGCCTTAAGCAGAAAGGGTCGTGAAAAATTGATGATGTTGACTGCTCAGGAGGAGCTAATCAAAGAAATGGAGAAACTGGAGTTGGAAGTGAAGTATCCAATGGAGATTGATGAGAAGCTATTTCAGATGCAATCTGGTACAACTTTACTAGATAAAGTGAAGGAGGCTCAGCTTCAGGATGATGAATGCAAAAAGGTGGCAAAGAAGATATCTGAAGGGACCGAACCGAGATTTAAGATGGATAAGGAAGGACTACTGAGATTTGAGAGTAGAATTTGGGTACCGCCAGTACAAGAGATTAAGGAAGTTATTTTAAGCGAGGCTCATAGTTCATGATATTCGATTCACCCTGGTGGTACCAAAATGTACCAAGATCTTCGACAACATTTTTGGTGGCCGAATTTGAAGCGTGATGTTGCAGAATGTGTTGCCAAGTGTCTGACCTGTCAGAAAGTGAAAGCGAAACATCAGAGACCAAGTGGTTTACTTTAACCGTTAGAGATCCCAGAATGGAAATGGGAACATATCATAATGGACTTCGTGGTTGGTCTTCCGACGACTTAGAAAGGCTACGATGCAGTATGGGTTATCGTTGATCGACTGACGAAATCTGCGCACTTTCTTCCTATCAAAATCAGATTCAACTTAGATCAGTTGGCGAGGTTATACGTGAAAGAGATTGTTTCAAGGCACGGAGTGCCGGTGTCAATTGTTTACGATAGGGATCCGCGTTTCACATCAAATTTCTGGAAACATCTTCAAGAATGCGTGGGTACGCAGTTGCGAATGAGTACAGCTTACCACCCTCAAATAGATGGACAGAGCGAGAGAACGATTCAAACATTAGAAGATATGCTAAGAGCCTGTGTAATGGACTTCAAAGGAAATTGGGATGATCACCTACCGTTAGTAGAGTTCGGCTACAACAACAGTTACCACGCTAGTATTGGCATGCCGCCTTACGAAGCGTTATACGACAGAAAGTGCAGAACTCTTCTTTATTGGGATGAAGTTGGTGAAAGACAATTGCTAGGGCTAGAATTGGTACAGCAGACGGCAGAAATAGTCAAAGTGATCAGAGCACGACTGGTAGCGGCTCAAGATCGACAGAAGAAATACGCTGATCCACATCGTAAAAATATTGAGTTTGAATCAGGTAGTTATGTTTTCTTGAAGGTCTCTCCCTGGAAAGGGAAGATCAGGTTCGAAAAGAAAGGAAAATTGAGCCCAAGATTCATTGGACCCTTTGAAGTACTAAAAAGAATCGGAGAAGTCGTGTACGAGGTAGCCTTCCCTCCAGCACTCGAGAATGTCCACAACGTTTTCCATGTTTCTGTGTTACGACCCTACAAACCTGATTACAAGCATGTAATTGAATACGAACCCCTGCATTTTGAGAAAGACTTATCTTACGAAGAAATTCTTGTCCAAATTATCGACCGAAAAGAACAAGTTCTCAGAAATAAAGTTATAGCTTCTGTTAAGGTAATTTAGAGGAACCACAACGCTGAAGAAGCTACGTGGGAACTCGAAGAGAATATGATGAAGAATTACCCTCATTTATTTACTTAAATATGTATATGCGATTCTGGGGACAGAATCTTTGTAAGGGGGAGAGAATGTAACGGGTCAAATTTATTGAATCGTGATTCTGGGGACAGAATCCTTTTAAGGGGGGAAAGATGTGACGAACGAGAATTTTGTAATTTAATTTTAATATTTATTGAATTAAATAAATATTTTCGATGATTTAATTATTAGATTTAATAATTAATTGATGCAATTGTGGTATATTAATTTAATTATATGTGTTGCAATTATTAAATTAATGTAGAGAATTTTTATTATTCAAGTATGTGATTATATGAGCTTATTGAATTAAATAAAATATTTAATTAAGCATGATGTTATTTAATTAATGTAATTATTAATTAGAGATTTAATAAATTGTCATTATTTATTAATGAGATATTTAATTATGTGACTATGTAAATTTATGAGAAATTGTTATATTTTATTTAAAGTAAATTAAATAAAATATGGAATTTATTTTATAAAGAGTGTGACATTTTCAAACTATATTGTAAAAGTTTTATTAAATTAATGGGTTTTGTAAATATTAAACTAGCCAAACGTGGCCTTAGAAGGAGTTACCACCAGTTACTCATGACTGGGCTAACTGGCCATGATGCGCGTCAGTACTCGACTATATGATACGTATTCTCCTTTTATTATTATTTTCTAAGTCTGATAAAACTAACCAGAGAGAATTGAGAGAAAATCATATCTGTTAAAGAGAAAGTTTGAGTGTGTAATCAACAGGTTATTGTAAAAAGGGTCATTTGGAATCACTCTTCAGTAATTATACTCTGGGTAATTCTCCTTCCCAAATTCTTATTTTCACGTATTCAAGTTTCATGAATATGGCTTTCATAGTTTTTGGTTTAAACCTCTGTAATTGGGATAGGAGTAATGATTATGGGTTGTATATGTGTTATGATTTATCAAATCGTATTTAATTATATATATGTTGTAAACCATAACATCAAATTCATGAAAACATGTCGTATATGATTTCTACAAAATTACAGAGTATGGGTTTTGGCCTTATGGCCTTATACGTGATATTTTATGTAGTGATCGTATATTATCCCTAAATTTTACACTCCTATATTATTATGCATGTTGATACGAAGAGACCAAGCCTTAAATGAACGAATTCGGTGTTATAACGAATTCGAAGTGTTAAATTTATGATTTTGTTCATTAACTTCAAGAACATCAAGAACAGTCCCATTTTACATGATTTAAATCTGTTATTAAGTGTTTAGATGGGTTTAAATTACTCTACAGATATTGGGTAATGATTATATGTGAATACTAACATGTGGGTATGTTAAATTAGTGAAATTAAGGATTATTTAGTGTCCTTTTCGCTGAACTCTGTGTTCTTCGCGAACTGGGAATCGAAGTCTGGAGTCTCGCGCCGCGGCGCCAACTCCAGAACTGAAGTCCCGCGCCGCAGCGCCACCGCGCCACAGCGCCAAGTCTCATGCCACAGTGCCGTCGCGCCGCAGCGCGAAGGTCATGTATAACAGTGGCGCCGCAGCGCCACTCTCCATAAAGTTCAAGAATGAGACTTTTTTTTAAATGTTTAAGCCTGACAATGTGTTAGTGAATTAATGTAATGAACATGTAAACATCTTAGAAGTATAATGTGATGATAAAATAGAGGTTTAAACATGTAAATAACATAATTACATGTGATTTAAATTATTGAATTCATAATTAGATTATTATTCATGAAGTACAAATTATGTGATAATGAGATAAATTGACTAAGTATAGTCGATAATTAAAGTAGATAACGAGAATGAGTTTATGTTGATTAGTTAATTTATAATTAACTGGTATTGTGTATATGAATGGTATGTAGGATTTAATTCAAAGAACGTGCTTAGTTAAAGTGTAATCTACGCACGAGGCAAATTTCCTAAACTTAAACTCTTAAATTTGAGCAAGTTCTCTAACCCTACTTGTCATTATTGTTCAAGTTTATTGTTTACCTTAAATAAATTATCGTTACCATTATTCAAATTCAAATGATTTATTAAAGATGGATTATCTTTTCAAAGTGTGATTTAGTTATACAATAATTATTCTATTGTATACTTCTTGAGATTATTATTCAAATTGAATATCATTATTGTTAAATCTTATTAGACTAGTGAAACCTTAATGATTCAACTAGTCCATAGTTGATGAGCGTTTTAAATTTCAGAACCCTTGATGATTTATCCAAACCAAACTTCCTTTGGTGCGGACTCGAATGTCAAATTGAGATGAACAACCCTGTATAGGGGATTATTTACGCTTTAGCGTTAAGATATTGTGCACATTATGGTACTAAGGGCTGATCCCCCTAAGTACGAAAAGAAAGGTCCATAGTCTTATGACTGTTAAAGGTTTCAAGTATAACCCTTGATAACCTAGGACATAGTTCAATGTCTTATGACCCTCAGAATTCTTTTGATTCTTGTTATTTATTCTTGATTCAGAAGTTGAGCTTTTATTCAGATGTATTTGATTATTCACATGTTATTATACTGTTGTTTCATTATTATACTTGTGGGCATTTGTGCTCACTATTGCTTAATAATAACATTGCAGTTAAGAATAAAAGAAGTGATGAACCTTCCACTAGTAAGGGCAAGGGCAAAGTTAGCAAGTGATGATGACTTGTTATTTTAAATTGATGATGTATTTATGTTAAGACTTGAGTTATGATGTTGTTAAGACTTATTTGTTAGAATTCCGCACAGATATTTTAAGGTTAGTTTAACCTGTGATTGTATTTATTATTCGGATGATGTAATCCTTTTAAGGAGAAGATTTTAATTCTATCTATTGAATGGTTTGCATTTATTATGGGTAGATAGATAGATGATATTTGTACAGTGAACACCAAATCCCGTGGAATCGAAGTACCCGGATTTGGGGGTGTCACAAATGTATAATATAAATACCACATCGAGAATCATATGATTATTCTTCAATAACTGAACAAATAGCTATGAAGTACTATGAAACATTGGATAGAACTTCTCATTCTCGTAAAACAATTTCGAAGTACATATAGTAACTTAGGAATTCTGAGTAGGTCAAAAGACCATGAACATTCTCTTTAGTTTTCATTCATGAAAACGGATAACCCGGCACTAAGTCCGTAAGTTCGATATATCTTACGAGCACTTCTAGCTGATCAGCCTATAGTACTCTATGTTGATCAACACTCATCCGTTAAACATATTTACGTTTAAGTTTTGTCAACCTCGCGTGCCACCCATCGAATAATCGATGTAAAATACATTTGTTTATTCATACTCAGACTTACCTTTGAATCAGTACCAAACAATTGGCGTAGGATAGCGTTATCAATTCTATATCGAAAGACTTGTAAATAAATCAATCAAACTCTTAAGATTAGTCTATCCGAGTTAAAACTAGCATCAACCCTTTCATAAAATAATTCATGCATCTCATAAAATGAATCACAGAGAACTTGGCTAACACAAAGGTTAGACAAGCGTTAAGAAAACTTGCCTTTAAGCGTCTTCAAATAAATATTCAACAATTCTTGGTCTTTACAGTATCTATATAATATATTCACACAACACACTGTAATTAGCTACCAAAAAATCTAATCACATTATTTTTACCAACTTCTTTCTCTTCTATAACTTAACCGAATTTATTTCATTAATAAAACTCGTTTTAAGTATTTATCCTCCCTTACGGATTATTATCGTTCATCGTTTCATTGCTAATAAACCACGTTCAATTCCTAAGGTCATTACTATATATGTCACATAGGAATGGTCTTAACATGTATATTAAGTATATACACTTGCCCCATAATTGTTCTACAACAATTGGGTTCAAAATAACTAAGTCAAGCGTTGTCCCTGTCTGGGCTCTGCGGCGTTGTCCTCAGTATTATCATTGGTGCTGCGGCGCCAACTAACAGTAGCTAAGCCCTTGTCTCGGCGCTGCGGCGCGAGAGTTCTTATACAAGAGTGGAGCTGTGGCGCGACTCTGCAATGCCTACTCCTCTCGACCCGGCGCTGCTGCGCGAGTGTTACATGCTTGGGGTGGTGCTGCAGCGTCGACCCTGAGCCCTAGAATTCTAAGTCTTTTTCTCAGTTTGATTCTTCCTGGACTCCTAACTTGATCGTTATAAGTAAGAATTGGCTCGTTCAAAAGCCGTTATCTCACATAACTCATGTACTTCGATTTCATTCGGATAAAAGTAGTTTTTAAATCCGTTAATAATGAATTCACTATTTAACGTTCTATTACGCGTTCGTTTAACGCTCGTGCGCGTTCATAGCTTGTTTCTCCGTTCTATGTCAGAATTCGAAGATTCTTGAGTCCACGACTCTCAAATACGTTGTTCTAAATTATGTCATTGAAAACCAAGGTTTTCAAGTTAAACGACAACTTTTGACTACTAATATGGGATTGCTACGATTTTAACGTTTAACGCCTAATCTCGTAAATTTTGTCATAACTTCGTTACTTGAGTTCTATATGCCAAATCAAATGGAACAACTCCATTGATTCATTATCTACATCCTAACCAAACAAGATGCACATAACCTATAATGGTTTTCAATTTGTCCATCACCAACCAAATTAACGTTTAACGGCTTTCTTTGATTAAAACTTACTTAAATGCTTATGATTTCTAATCATACATGACTTATAATGGTTTAATCCACTATTAGCCATCCTTAATACTCCGGAAGAGGCATGCTCCACCAATTCATACTTCTCTACGAAAAATAAATAGAAAAGGATCGAAGACTAAGATTTTACGTAATATTACTTTAACGTTCTTCACGTTCTTGAATAAGCTTGTATGTTTTGATTGGTTTGCTCTTGATTACTTGTTAAAGCTCTATACTCTCTCTCAATATAATTGCCTAGAGTTTGGTAAAACACCAAATGAACAACTCTAGCCTTCCTTTTATAGAAAAGTCTAATAGAGGGCAAATTGGTCATTAATCCACCTCCTTACTATTAACTTTCTTAGACACCAAGTAAAGCTACTTTACTTGGTCACCAAGTGGCCGGCACACCTTGCATCTTGGGTCCCCCCATGGGTTGCCCCATGGGTTTTACCCATCCGGTGACCCATCGGTTCGATCCTCGATTTGGTTTCTTAATTTGGGCCTTAGAATTAATTCAAATTGGGCCAATCTTGGGCTTGATTTACCATGCATTGGGCTTGACATAATCCAAGTATAATTGGATTATCCAAAGTCCTTAAACTCAAAGTCCATTAAGACTAATCGTATTCTACTCGTACAATTCTAGTGTTCTATTCGTATATAGAACGTACGATATTCGTATTATATGTTATAATAATCTTCATACTATACTCGTATAATAACTAGTATCATACTCGTATTCCTTACGTATAATAACCTTAATCATTATACCTGGTCATTAAATTCTCGGAACTCACTTTTCCTAACCCTTAGGTTTTACGTCCGCAAGTGAAAACTTCGTTTGTCATAATTAAAATATTATTGGATATTTCATTATGTCTTAGAATTCTATCATTACGCGTTTCTCAGAAATTCAAACTTAATCTCCGAACAAAAATGGATGAATAGTGTTTTTACAGAAATTTCTCGAAAGACCTTTATTTTCGTCTTGGAAATTTAAAACAATTAATCCTAGCACATAGCCAGGATACTAACCACATCCGTACATTCTAGGTCATAGAACGACCTTCAAATAGCTTACTAACATAAATAAATAATTAAATTCATTTAATTCAAATAATCAAATAAAATATAATTCACATAAAGATCTGATTTTCCCGGGCGTTACAATCTACTTGAATCATGTGGTTTATCATCTTTGATTTTTCCTCCATCTTTGGCTTATCCTAAGTTGGTCCAACAATTTTATTCAAACCTCGAGCATAATGGTGACTGATATACCTCCTTTGTCAAAGGGAAGTCATTATTCTTTACTGTTATAGACTTAGGGAGCATTCTGTCTATTCCTTTTACGTGTGATTGTCCCTTTACCCTTAAAGGATCGGTCTATTCCCCTTGCTCCCCTCTTGACCAACTTTAAACTATAATGGATGACCCCACTCTGACTACAATGATTTTCCCCAAAACTATTGATGTGTCCCTCACTGCTATGGTCCTACATAAACTATTGAGGTATAATCTCTTACCTCGTATTGGTGGTGGTGCTTAATTTACCTACTTGGATTTAGTCTTAGTTGCTTTGCTTTTAAAAGGGAAGCCTTTTAACTTTTTTCTCATGATGTTAAAATACATGGTCAACTGCATCAAACATTCCAAAAAATATCTTCGTTATAGCTGTTTTCTCACCAAACTTTTCAATCATTTTAAAATATCACTAGACAATGAAGTTTCAATCTCCATCACTAACTCCATTGATTCTGTGAATCTCAAAAGCTCTCATATCACTCTGGTTGATGGTAAGTTTATTCAAATTGTTCCTGAGGTACCATCCGTTCCCCCGGAACCAAATTCCATCCCATTTGCTCCTCAACCCCCCTCTCCTGAACTCTCCTCAATACTCTTATAACAAATTAAGTCACTCTACATGCTGATGTAAAGGACATCCAACATAGACTTTCTATGTTAGAAAAGGGTAAACTTTACATCGACCGAGCAGAAATGTACACTCTTTTTCGCACAGTGGAAGATGAATTCATTGATCTGCAGGCCGAATTTGAGCTGCATACCAAGGCCATGGTGGAAGCTCTGCAAAGGAAAATGAATCGAAACGCCTTCCAGCTGAGTACTAAACTCAAGTTCATCTGCGACCAGATTGGGTCCTTAGGAAGATTCACTGAAAGGCGCATGAATGATTTAAGTGAAGAACTGTAGGCTGACGTAGTTAATTCGTGCATTAATGAATGGCCCCAATGCAACTGGATGACTTATTACCAAGGCAACTTCTTGGACCTCCCTCTGCCTCCTCCTACCTTCATTCCTCATTCTCTAAGATTTTTTGACACCATGTCCTTGGAGGAAATTGAACATCGTCAGCTACACTGCCCGTACTTCACTGCTCGGGAGGCCAACAATGCTTATATTGATGAGGAGGATGCCTAGGCCTTTGCTCATTCTTTCCCCTTTTGCTCTATAAGTCCTCTTTTTGATAGATGCCAAAGGGGTAGATGAATTCTGACATTTCATGACTGATTTCTTTAACACTGATTTCTTTAAATTTCTCTATGCATGATTACATATTATGTTTTAACACTATGTTTTAAGTTTCTGCTGTTGGGATGATTTCATTTATCGTTAACAGTTTAATACAACTACTACAGTTTGAAGATTATTGTGGAATATTCTAATGGTTTATTGCAGGTGCATTAAAACTGCAAATATGCAGAAAGTATAAATCAAGTGATTGATTCAATATTTGCCATTTTTGAGATATCCATGAATTTAGGGGGAGTCATAATTATTTTGTTGTCATCATCAAAAAGGGGGAGAATGTTGACTTATGTCATATTCCATCCTAAATGTTTTGATGATGACCATATTATATTTCTAATCATGTTCTATGAAATTTGAGGAAAAGAAATGGCATTACAGGAACATTAAGTAGGAAAACATAAAGACTTGAAGTCTTTGAAGGATGAAAGTCATTTTGAGTCCTAGGAGATAAATGTAAGATCTTTGCATTAATTACTTTTCAATACAAGGCTTTAGGGAATTTGCATTACATATATACATATAATTATTTTTAACATATTACTATAAAATAATATTAATTCAGAGTAAATGGATTTTAAAAAGTTAACTGTTGTTACCATAATTCGTGAGATAGCTTTTACAAGATCTTGGAGTAAATGGTTGTTTAAAGTAATTGCCATAAATCATGCTTCATATAATTGAATAATCTAAGGAAAATAATTTTTCCCACCGACCCACTTAATGTTAAATCTTATACGGTAATAACTTGGTACGCTATTAGTGGATGTGTGATATTTATGGAAAGGTGATCAAACTATCATTGGGCTTCCAGATATTAAGTTACTAATATATAGCTATATATCATGATTCCAACAATCCTTTTTATTCTCTAATAACAATGCCTTACATAAAATAGGAATCATAAGGGATCTGATTTTACCACGTGATGGGCACACAATTAGGACTAATTTTTTCATCAATCACTGATATATAATATGATTTCAGTCAAATATCCTAATCACTTATAACAGTGTTCTACATAAGCTATATGACTGAAATAGATTTGATCATATCGTGATTGGCACATAATCTAGATGTAATACTAATATGTCATCAAATGCATGATTTTTTGCAATCTTTCCCTAACGGTCCAATTACAGAATAGGCAGTCATGAAACGGTAACATACTAAGTTAGCCTATAAAAGAACAGGGTCTAACGATAAGAAAAGATAATAAAAACATATTGCGTTTAAAAATATATAGACAACAGTTAATTATTTTTCTACTACTTCTTCTTCATACTTCTAACTGCGATTCTCATTGAAGAAGTACTCTGTGGTTGATTTCTGCAGTGATCTTATAACGTATAACTGGTAATATCTTTCTTGTTCGTCATTGTATACTAGAGCCTTGCATTGTTAAGTGATTAATAACTTTGATTAATAGACCTCTATTTGTATTTCAATTTTTCATACAAATGATATTATCTAAATCTGTGTGGTTATCCGGTTTGGGTTACGGTATTGTTACAATCAAGTTTGAGGAAAGCATAGGTGCTTGAGAGTGCATAGGTGCACAAGGAGCAAGGGTGCTCAAGTGGTTGAAACTTGTATTGTAATTAAAGTTGATTAATAAAAGTGAGTCTCCAATACTAGTTGGTATTGGACGTGGATTAGGCTACTATTATAGAGGGTAGTAGTTGAACCGCGTAAAAATTCTTGTGTTTGTGTGATTGCTTATTGTGTTATATTTTCTCATCATTTAATCCTCAATTCAATAGCCTGCATTCAATATCTATAAGTCTAGAAAATTAATTCAGCAACCTGCATTCACATAATCATATTCTGATAAAGTTTAAGTTTCAAAATTAAGCATTTTGCAAAGTCTTAAAATAAATTCAACATCTTGTTTTAATAATCTGGTCTTTAAGGATTTGGAATCCAGCGCCCTTCATTGAATAAACAAAAGAATTTTTATTTGTTCAAAAGTTTGACATTGTTTGTTCCTACACTTATTTAACCCCCCCTTCTAAGTGTGCCTACTTAAATTTCAATGTAAGACCCCAACTTTTTATGAATAAAGATTTAATTTTCTCGAAATGTTATTTTGATTAATAAGATATGGATTTGATATAATGATATAGTTATGGGTGATATGTTCAAATTTTGCAAAGTAAGCAAGTTGTCATTAAATATTCGTTTGGTCGGAGAATATTCTTTTTATCGGGGAATATTTGTACGACAGCACAATCATTGGTGGAGCCTACAACGGAATGACTGTCGGATATAGAAAGCAATAGAAATAACCTTTTTATAAAAATAACGACTAAACTTTTACCGCTAACTGTTGAAATACCCGGTGATAAAAGTATAGTAATACGCGTGGTTGCTCAGTAGCACACGGTATTGTACAGTATCTTTTATTATTGATGCTTACGAAAGAAGTCACTCAGTTTCATTTAATAATTGCCACAGTAGTTGTTGCATAGTATCTCATATTATTGATTCAATTACTGTCACAGTATCATCTTCACAATATTTTATAATATTAAATCAATAATTGAGACAACACAGTTATTCATATTATTATTTATATTATTGACAATGTTTAGAAAGTTCTGCCGAGGAAAGGGGTTAGGTTATTTAATTGCGCGCCAATAAGGAGAAGTCCTTATCGGAAAGCCCCCTCTTTCATGTGAATGGTCTGGTTGTCAATATTGTGAGTTATAATATTAATGATCATGAATAATTGTTGAAAGATTAAAAATATGTTTATTGAAGATAAGTGATTTGTGGTAAATATTTATTCAATTATTGATATAAATAGAGGGGTTGTCATGAAGTATATGTTGTAAGTTTGGCTTATTATATGGACCCCCACTTACTCATTTTTCAAAACTTTTGGTAGAAAGTTGTCTCAGTTTTATTTTATTATTATTATAATAGTAATAAAATAGAAAACTTTTTATATAAAACAGAATATTTTTTATATTATATATAAAGTTATTTGTTTTATTAGATTATAAATAGAATATATTATATTTTATATAAAGTTTTTATTTTATTAGAATATTTTATTGCACAGTGATGAATAGTAAAAATCATATTTTTCACCGAACTTCGCCCGTGAATTTTGTCTTGTTCACCCGTGAAAATTTTTAAATAGTTCCCTGTCATTCTCCTATAAATAGGATGCTTAGTTAAGAAATGAAAATCACACCAGAATCAGAGAATTCTTTTTCTATAATATTGTGCGTATTTCTTTTGAGTATAAGGATATTTTGAGTGTTGCAAATAGTGCAAATTTTCTTCAAGAATATCTTCGCTATATCAGTTAGATTTACTCTCCTATTAAGGTAAGGGGTATTATTTATTTCATATTCGTAAGAGATATTATTTTTTGTATCCGTAAGGAATATTATTTTCGTTCAATATTCATAAGGAATATTATTTTCGTTCAATATTCGTAAGGGATATTATCTTCGTTCAATATTCGTAAGGAATATTATTTTCGTTCAATATTCGTAAGGGAAATTATTTTCGTTCAATATTCGTAAGAAATATTGTTTTCTTTCATACTCTATAGTATGTAAGTAATATTATTTTATTTCGTATATTCCTAAATCTACACTTATTTTGATAAATATTGCTTCTATAATCCCTGAAATTAGTAGAATATTCTTGAATTTTGCTCTTCATTTAGTATCGTTTCATTGGAATATTGGTCTGAACTTTCTTATTAAATATTAATATTTTCATTCAGGGTACTATTTACGGGATACTATTCATGGGTATTATTCATACGATACTATCCATACGGTAATATTCATACGTTACTATTTATGAGTACTATTCATAGCAGAATTTAATTTTCTTTTCTGTCCAAATTATTTTTGATACATGAATATCATTCTTGAATTTTACTCCACAATTAGTTATCATGTTGACAATTTGGACATTTTTGAACTCTAGATAAATTGAATTATAAATCTCTAATATTTATCCTTGATCTCACTTGATTGATTCTTTATATCATTATTATCATCATCATGCTTATATTGTGGTGAAAGTCATCTTTACCCCGTAGTGCATAGATGGACTGTTGATTGGTATGATTATGACCAGGATTTGTGTATTAGTATAATCATGACCTGTAATGTTATAGACAAATGATGCGGTGAAAGTCCTCTTAGGTCCGTAGTGCATAGATGGACAGTTGTTGGCATGATCATGACCACTGGTGATACTAACGAATATCATTGGCCCGTAGTGCATGGATAACTCAATAATGTGAAATATTTATTGAGTTGTGTTACATAGATAAAATATTGATGTTAAACTTTTAAATCATTAGACATAGTAGACATCATGCTCTACTTGACTCTACTAAAGGATTGCTTATTTCGCTGCAGTTGTTGATCTAAAACTTGTTGTCTATTGTATTCTATCAGATTTTTCTCTGTTGAGGACTAAGGATAATTTATTCTGCATTATCTTAGTCATAATATTCTTTACTAGGCTAGTTGAGCTCACCCTTTTCTTTCATTTTTCTCTTCAGAAAATGAGAATATAGCTGGGACTAGTCAGGGAATTGAGAGATGGTCCAAGATGTTTGCTATAGTAGTCCTCACTATTCTATAAAATAGTGTGATAATAATTGTAATGAGGACTTCATTTGAGTTTGGATATTATCTACGAGACAGTATTCGTATTAAAACTCACAACTTACGTTTTGTCGTATTTTACACGACAGTTAATAATTGTATAAATAAAGTTTGTATTTGATTTTTGTACCATATATTTGGCGACTCAGAATGGGTTGTGTAGACCTATTTTCGGGGCGTCATATTGTAGGCTTAAATCTCCAAAGTCTGATTAAATCTTGTGGTCGGTAGTTAATATTTGATTAATTAGTAATTTTCATAATTTTAACAAACTTGTTTATTTGTTTAATAAAATTGAGATAATATAAAATTGGTAGTTTTTGGAATACATTTCAGTTATTTTCTCTGTAGGAACGATACTTAACTTATCACTATATTACTTGTTAATCACGTATACTTGCGTGTTGTGCGTAACTAGATTTTACCCAACAGGGCGCGTTCGTTCAGGCACAAAACGATGCAATTTTGGGTATAACAGAATGGGTGTGTCCGTTCGGACACAAAATGATGCAATTTTGGTAATAAATAATGCTTTTCAAAACGAAACAATTTTGATAATAGAACTAAAATAAAATAAATTTTGTCCAAAATTTATATAAAATGACTCACTAGTTGTGACTCCCCCAAAATAGGTCCACAAAAATCCATTCTGAGTCGCCAAATACATGGTACAGAAACCAAATACAAAATTCATTAATACAATTGTCGTGCAAAATACGACAACACATAGGCTGTGAGTTTTAATACAAATATCGTCTCGTAGACAATATCCAAACTCAAATAAAATTCTCATTACAATTATTATCACACTATTTTATAGAATAGTGCGGACTACTATAGCAACCATCTTGGACCATCACTCCATTCCCTGACTAGTCCCAGCTATATTCTAATTTCCTGAAGAACAATGGAATCAAAAGGAAAAAGGTGAGCTCAACTAGCCCAGTAAAGAATATTATGACTAAGATAATGAAGAACAAATTATCCTTAGTCCTTAATAGTGAAAAATCTGATAGAATACAATAGACAACAACTTTTAGATCAACAACTGCAACGGAAATAGAAATCCATTAGAAGAGTCAAGTAGAACATAATATCTACTATCTTCTATGATTTTAAAAGTCCATCATCAATATTGTATCTCTGTAACACCAATCAATAAATATTTTACATCAACAAATTATCTATGCACTACGGGCCAAGGATATTCGTTTGTATCACCAGTAGTCATGATCATGCCAAACAACTGTCCATCTATGTACTACCGGCCAAAGAGGACTTTCACCACATCATTTCTCTGTAACATTACAGGTCATGATTATACCAATATACAATTCCTGGTCATAATCATACCAATCAACAGTCTATCTATGCACTACGGGCCAAAGATGACTTTCACCACAATATAAGCATGTGGATGATGATAATGATATAAAGAATGAATCAAGTGAGATCAAGTATAAATATTAGGAATTTATAATTCAATTTATCTAGAGTTCAAGAATGTCCAAATTGTCAACATTATAACTAATTGTGGAGTAAAATTCAAGAATGATATTCATGTATCAAAAATAATTTGGACAGAAAAGAAACTAATTTTGTCGTGAATAGTATCGTATGAATAGTACCCGTAAATAGTATCGTATGAATAGTACCCATGAATAGTAACCCGACATGAAAATATTGAAATTTAACAAGAAAGTTCAGACCAATATTTCAGCAAAAAGATATTAGATGAAGCGCAAAACTCAAGGATATTCTACTAATTTCAGCGATTATAGAAGCATACTTATCAAAATAAGTGTAGATTTAGGAATATGAAACGAAATAATATTACTTACATACTATAGAGTATGGAAGGAAATAATATTTCTTACGAATGTTGAACGAAAATAATATCTCTTATGAATGTTGAACGAAAATAATATTCCTTATGAATATTGAACGAAGATAATATCCCTTACGAATATTGAATGAAAATAATATTCCTTACGAATATTGAACGAAAATAATATTCCTTAAGAATATTGAACGAAAATAATATTCCTTACGAATACAAAAAATAATAACTCTTACGAATACGAAATAAATAATACCCCTTACCTTAGTAGGAGACTAATTCTAACTGGTATAGCGGAGATATTCTTGAGGAAATCTTACACTATTTACTACACTCAAAGTTTCCTTATACTCAAAAGAAATACGCATAATATTATAGAAGAAGAATTCTTTGATTCTGGTGTATTTAGGAAGGAGGGGTAACCTTCCTTTTATAGTGCAACTGAGGGAGAAAAAAATAAATGAACTTGCCCAACCTTTCTCATTTTTTTTCTCTGCCTAACTCTTATTTTCTTATGGGAGAGGGCCCACGCATTTGGAAAATGGTTTGCATGAGGAGCAGCCACCCACCAAATTGGAAGAAAGGATTGCAGAGAGATAATCAACTTGGAATAAAAAGGACTAGGTTACTATAATGCTTTTGAAAACAAAGCATTCGATATAATTTACTCACATCCGTCCCTTTTTATCACATGCATATATATATATATATATATATATATATATATATATATATATATATATATATATATATATATATATATATATAATAATATTATTATTTAAACAATTATAATATATTATAATAATATACTTAAAATGAATATTTTATCGGAGAAGATAATTATGATTCCATAGAAAAATATACCAAACTTTCAACAAATATTTCATGCTAAATTCCTTCATTTATATCAAAATTGAACCAATATTCACCACATAATAATTATTCATAATTAATATTATAAGCTCACAACATTAACAACCAGACCATTCACAGGAAAGAAGGGGCTTTCCGATAAGGATTTATCCTTATTGGCGCGCAATTATATAACCTAACCCCTTTTCTCGACAGAACTTTCTAGACATTGTCAATATTACAAATAATAGTATGAATAACTGTGTCGTGTTAATTATTGATTTAATAATATAAAATATTATGCAGATGATACTGTGATAATAATTGAATCAATAATATGAGAGATACTACGCAATAATTACTGTGGTAATTATTGAATAAAACTGAGTGACTTTTTACGTAAGAATCAATAATCAGAGATATTATGCAATACCATGTGCTACTGTGCAACCACGCATATTACTGTAATTTTATCACCGGGTATTTTAATAGTTAACGGTAAAAGTTTTGTCGTTATTTTTTTTTATAAAAAAGTTATTTCTGTTGCTTACTTTATCCGACAGTTATTCTATTATGTGGTCCACCAATGATTGCATCGTCGTACGGATATTCCTCGACAAAAAGAATATTTCCCGACCAAACGAATATTATATGACAACTTGCTAATTTTGTAAAATTTGCACATTTCACTCATAACTAAAGCATTATATCAAATCAACACCTTATTATTCAAAATAATAATTAGATAAATTAAATCTTTATTCATAAAGAGTTGGGGTCTTACACTAGCCACTAGCCACTAGAATCCAGCCTCGAGCCCGAGCCTGGCCTGGTCGGTCGGCGGCGGCGCGCGTGTGGGGGTTCAAATCAAGGCTCGGCTAGGTCCTCTTTCTTCTACAAAAGTGGGGTACCCATTGAGGCCCAATCCAAGAAAAACTTTATTATATATAAACCCATTCAACCTTTAATTCTTAATCGATGCGGCACTTAGCTTCCTACAAATATTTATTATCACTTCCAATGGTGATTTTCGGGAGTTAATTTCTCATTTATTATCCTATGGATTTGAGCTTCTAAATACTTAATTTTAATTTACTCATGGAGTAGAAAACATTGATAGGTGAATTCATTTCACATGATTAATGAAACTCACTTCAAATTTGGCTCACATTCTAACAAAAATTTCATTAGAGCAAAAGAGAGAACAAAGAAGCTTAAGTCTGATTTGCTTAAAATTCTCAGAATCTGACCTAAAATTGTAAAATACATAACTCCTAGTATAATTAAAATTTTTTGATGATTCTTATATTTGATGAATGATATGGAAGTAAGCTAAAATTCAAAGGTGGTTTGACGCCTAAAACAGGACAAAACTGTCGAACATTCTAATTTTATTTTTGTCCGGACTATTTTGGACACTTGACTTGCTTGACAAATTTCAGCCCTTTGGCATATAAAACCTAGAGGTATAAGGAAGGTTCTGTCCAAAAATGAACAAAACTTGACTTAAGGCGAAGAAGTTATGACAAAAAAGGAAGTTTAAAATTAAAATTGTCATAACTTCAGTTTTACGACTCAAATTGGGTTGAAATTTTGGGTGGAAACTATTGTAGATGTAGAGTATATTTTTTTATAAATTTCATAATTTTTGGACATAATCTCGAATAAAAAGAAATGTTAAGTTTCAGATAGGAACTAGCCTAAAATAAATATTAGATATATTTTGAAAAATCTAGTAAAATCAAAAAAGGATCTGAAATGAAGTTACCTAAGTGGGGATAAAAGGATAAAAAAAAAATAAAATGGTTAAAAGATGTTTAATTATGAAGATAGGATTGAAGAAATTATAAAAAAAATAATTTTAGGGTTACCGGGTTACAAGTAAAACATGATAAAATAAGACATGTAAGATGAGGTAAGGGTAAAATGATCATTTTGACCGTAAGATTATAAAAATAAAATTTAAGTTAATACTCGAGAACGAAGTATTATAAAAGGAGTTACTAAAACGAGGTTGCGAATAGTTATTAACGGTAACTTTTTTCTAATAATTGATAAAGTTAATTAAATAAATCCTTATGAATGATGTAGGTTATCTTCTAGAAGAAGTAATTACATTAAGTAAGGAAAGTGCAGGTAATACCGACAAGTTCCCTGACCTATTTCAAGTTCCTTAACTTGTGCAAATTGATTATTGTGTGCAAATTCTTCAATTTATTGCAAGTTTCCTTGAATTATTGCAAGCTATTGGTTGGAACAAATCAATTCATTTTAAGAAAATTCCGATAATTGATATTTTTACAAGTAAATTTGATTGTTTCACAGTATCATCTCACATGAATTGGACCCCACTTACTATTTATGTGAGGAAAAACTTGTAAAACTATTAAATTTATGAAAATTGATATTTCTACATGACTTTTTGATATTTCTACATAAAAGTTGTCTCTATACATGTGACTTTCCATTCCCACAAGATTTGGTGTTCACTTTCCATTCATTCATATTTAACTACCCAATTATAATAAAATTAAACCATAAATCCTCTCATTAAAAGGATTACATCATTAAATCAATAAGTCTTCGAGGTTATCTAACCTTTAACATAAATCAAGTGCGAAAATAAAATAATTACATCACAACATTTAAAAGTAGATTCTATCATCATGACATTAAATAAATTACAAGTCTTCATCACTTACTCATTTTTCCTTTTCCTTTGCTAGTAGTAGGTTCATCGACCTTCTCAACCATAGCTGCAACAATTGTATTTATGCAAGAGTGAGTAAAACAAATGCTCACTTGAAATAACAATGAATAACAATAGCATAATAATTGCCAATGAATAGGCTCAACAGAACTGAATAATACTCTGCCAATGATAACCAAAAATTGGAATCAAAATATGAAATATATTTGAGGGTCATAAGACCACGAATCATGTCCAAGATTACAAGTAATCTTTCAACTTTAACCTAAACAACTATAAAGCTGTCGGGACTCCCCGTACTTAGGGTGATCAGCCCTTCGTACCATGTATTGTGTACAAATATCTGAACGCATCGCGTACCCCTATAATAGGGTTATTCTTTTCAGTATTAGAGTATAAGTCCGCACCAAAGAGAGTTTGGTTTGGATAGGCTTCAAGGATAATTTAGAGTTTAACGATCATCAACTAAAGGATTAGTTGAATCAACAAAGTTAAATAACACTACAAAAGATCAATAGCAACATAATGTGGAATAATTTATGAATCATAAGTGAACCAACAATATATATCGAACTTATGCTTAGAAATAAACTAAAAAGTACAAGCATTGAACAATACAATAAACCTTGCTTGAACAATATTAAGTTAAGGCTATAATCTTGTCGAATAAGAAAATTGAATTATGGAACATGCATTAATGAATAGCAAGCTGAGAATGAAACTTGCTCAAAATAACAATAATGGTTAGAGCTATGTAAAGTAAATGAGACAAGATAACTCAATTAGAGATGTGAGTTCAAGAACTTGCATTCGTTATATAAAGAATAGAACTAAGAAAACTTGCTTAACTATAAACAAGTTAGAATAAATCAAGCAACTATTAGAGTTCAAAGCTTGCTCAAATACAGTTTATGAATAAAAAACTTGCTCAATCAAAGTTTAGGGTAAGGAACTTGCCTCGTGCGTAAGCTATAAATTACAACTAACGTTCACCTACACATATTATTAGAATCACAATATCTATTAGATATACTAATATTCACTTTTCAACATAGAACTCACTTTTAGTTAAACTTGTTACTTAAGTACAAGTTTTACTTTACACCATATGCATTTCAGAAATCACAAGTATTAACTTCAAAACACTTATTCACTATTTATGTGTACAATAAATCACAACGTATCGTTTTCATAACTTACTAATCTTTTACAACTTTGAAATTACTAATTACATGATACAATTCTGTTTTAGTCTCTTGATTACATGTTCATCACATTAATGTTTCATTATACTAGGTTTCGATGGGTTTTTGAGGTCTGCGTATCTAGCAGGCATTATTTCTACCTCTGGTCTGGGTATGGCTCAACTGCGCCATACATAAGCCTGGGACCGACGCAGCTGCGCTATTTCTGGCCTTGACACCAGCGCAGCTGCGCTGGTGCACAGACAGAAATTACGCTGTCTATTTCCAGTACTCTGTTTAGCCCAACTATCACGAATTTCATCCACAAAACAGTAAATTAAACATACCCAATTAATATAGAACTCATATAAATATGGTTCCTCACATATATGCTAACTTAGAACAATTAAACAACAACTACAACCAATTTAAATTCTTTGAATTCCATGTTTTATACAAAAACTCCATTTTTGACATCCTTGACAAAATTTTACACTGAGGTCTTAATTCTACATCAAATTAACTCATTCAAATTACGTTCTCTTTGTTTCTTACTGAATTAACATGTTCAAGGCTCAATTTACAGAGTAGTTCACAAACTAACTACCAAATTTTGTACTTTCACAAGCCATTTATATACATATAGTCACTGTAATTAGTTTCTTCCTTTTTAATGTAATTAGCACACTAAATTTCTTGTCTAGATGTTAATTCTAACATCACAATTACACACAAACTCACTAATTCAGTTTGTATAACTACAATTCATCAAACATGCAATTTACAAAAAAATTTGAAAGTGAAGAACGTGAACCCTTTCTATAAACGTAAAACTCAAGATTGAGATATTATACCTTCAATTTCTTGGAGATAATCCTTGATAAAACATAGTAAATTGCTTTGGAATCACATAAATTATCTCTCAAGTTCTCTTAAACTCTCTCAAACTTCTCTGTAAACTCTCTCTTCTCTCTTCTTCTTAGGCTTAAGCCAATTCTTTTCACGTAACACAAAACCAACGCACATAACCCAAACGTCTAAAAAACAACGTTTTAATAAATATAATAATGATATATTAGTTATAAAATTTAATATCTTTTATTTATATTTTTATTTATTTTATTTATATTATTTATTATAATTCAAATTCAAAATTCAAAAGGCATAAGGCTTCGTTTGACAAAAAATACTTTTAAAATAAAGACTTAATATCTTTAAGCCTTGTTTGGGTAAATCCATTTAAACTACTTTAATTTATTTTAATAAATCATTTGTACTATAGTTTATAGTCCCATATTATTTATTTGGATTTCTATATCCAATATTAATTAAATAAACTAATTACAACATATTAAATAAATTCTCCACTTAACCAATTATCACCTATAATCTCATTATAATTTTATTTGATAAATTCACATACTACTTTAATTATTAAAATAAAACAGCAATATAGCAATTCATGTAATCTTTAACAACTCTCTAATTATTAAATTAAATTAGAGTATTATCTAATAAATTTAATTCACAAATATCTACTAACAACAACCACATCAATAAAAATAATATTTATTTAATTTAATAAATATTTAAAATTACAAATAAAATTCTAGATTGTTACATCCTTCTCTCCTTACAAGGATTCTGTCCCCAGAATCACAATTCAAACAATTCATTCGTCACAATACATCTATAGCAACACATTTTATATACAAATATCAAAAAATCAAATAAAAATATCAGATTTCGAAATTTAATTGCCGAAATTTCACTTCTAAAAATTAAAACATAAGTATCCTATCATCTCTGCCACCGGTCCTATATGTGAACATAAATGCTCCGGTCCTCCCGCATGACCATGATAGTGAAAACTTGCAGACTTAATAATTTGACTTAGTCAAGCAGTCACCACGGAATGAATTTTCCACAAGAAATTGGTTTTTAAAAGAGGCAATAAGATCATTTAGCAAAGAAATTGGAAAAAAATTAGTATTGTGGAATAAATTCTGCTAAGTCCCCATGAAACGACTTTTCCACTATATTTCAATATTTACCCGAATTTAAGTATTGCCCTAACTGATAATAATTTGTCAAAAGTATTAGAAATGAGAATTATATCTCATGGCTATGAGTATCTACCAGGATCTCCTCCTTTTGCCATATTATTCCGTATTCATCTTAAAGTCTTAACAACTTTAAATCCTTATATCAAAAAATAAAGTCAACAAGGACATACTGTCCTTATAGACACTAATCTTTTTAGTAGTCAGGTGGCTATCCCCAGAATGATTCCTTGGGAAGAAATTACTTTCCCAAAATAATGGCAAATTACTAATGTTGTTCCTACCAGGCCTATAATTAGACAGTCCATAGATGATGTCATCCAAACCAGTAATGGCAATGTTTATTTAAAATTCCAAAGACCTTTTACCCGTAGTCGATCTATTAATAATGTTTCTTATAATATTGGTTTTCCTGAATCCTCCAGACAATTTGTGTCTACATTATTTAATGCTTATGAATCAAGTAGTTTTCCAGAAATGATATATCAGAATTACTTTTGTTATTAAACCAGATTTTATTATTAAAGATGACATTGCCCTTGTTGATAGTGGTGCTGATATGAACTGTATCCAGGAAAGATTAATCCCTACCAAATATTTCCAGAAAACCACTCAATCTTTAACCAGTGCAAGATGTAATACTATGAATATTAAATATAAAATTCCTGAGGCTTTAATCTGTAATCAGGGTTTATGTTTACCTACTTCTTTTGTTCTTATCCGAAATATGAATCAAAGTATCATCTTAGGCACCCCTTTTTTGTGTCTTTTAATGCCTATTTCAAAAATTGATACTTTAGGTATTCACACGACTCTAAATAACAGACATATTGTCTTTGAATTCATAACAGAACCTTATACTAAAGAATTAAATCAAGTTAAGCACATGATTTATGTAAGACCCCGAATTTTATGAAATAAAAGTATTCAATTTTCCTATTTAGTAAATGGTTAAATTGATAAAAGTTAAAGTTAAGGGTGATATATGAAATTTTTTTTCAAAATACGCAAGTGGCTATAAAATATTCATTTTTGGTCGGTGAATATTCGTGTGGTCATGGAATATTCTTTCTGTCGGAGAATATTCGTACGACGGCGCAGCTATTTGTGGGTCCCATAACGGAAAACGATTGGATGAAGATAACGACAAAAAATTAAGTTTTTATAAATAACAGCGTAGTTGTTACCGTTAACACTGTTGAAATACCCGGTGGTTAAAATACAGTAATACGCGTAGTTGCACAGTAGCACACGGTATTGCACAGTATTTTTGAATTATTGATTCTTACGTGAGAAGACACTACTGAATAATTATCACAGTAATTACTATTCAATATTTTATTTTATTGATTCAATAATTGCTGCGTTGATATTTTATATTATTGTTGTTTCAATAATTGTTGTTGCACATCATCTCCATTATCAGATCAATAATTCATATTATTTAAATAATATTATTAGATAACATTATTGGCAATGTCTAGAAAGTTCTGTCTAAGGAGAGGTTTGGTCATCTAATTATGCGCTAGTAAAAAAAAATCCTTATTGGAAATCCCCCTCTTTCTTGGGAACGACCTAGTTGTCATAATTGTGACTCTGTAATATTATTTGTGAATAATTAATTATTGATTCATATGATAAGGAAATATTTATTTTATGTGGATATAAATGAGGGATATATTTTTGTGGTTAAAAATGAAGGAGTTAATATTGAGATTTTTATCAGTATTTTCTGTCGGAATGGAGGTATTAAAAATCAAATCAGTATTTTTCAGATATATTGCGTGAGTTATAATTTTTAATCCGACCGTTAGATCGTGGTAATTTTTGGATATGTTATTCATATATAAGTTGAGTATATGTCCACAAATTTTGAACCGTTAAAAATGAACGTATGATTTATTATGAATTTTACGAGATGACTGGTTCAGAAATTGTTGAAATTTCGAAATTTATCATTTTGGTGAAAAATTCTAGAATTGGTGGGCCCCACTCTTGGTTGGTGAAGAAATGTGCTGAAATTTTTATTCAAATATGGTGGGTGGGAATAGTAGCAGGTAAAGTCATCAGGTTGCAGGTTAAGTCTGCTTCGGCGTGCTAACATTTTCCTATAAATAGAGGGCTAAGTTAGAATTGAAAATCACACCAGAAACATAAGTTTTCTCTCTTTTTCTCTCTAGATTATCGAGTGTATTTTGTGAGTATTTAGATACTTGGTGAGTTTATATTCATCAGTGCAAGTTTCCTTCAGCGTCATATCCGATATCCAGTCAGAAGTGCTGCTCTTTTGAGGTAAGGGATATTAAGGGATTTTAAGGGTTGTTATGATTTTCAGTTTCGTAATTTTTCTGACCTTCAAAAATTTTGAAAAAAATTGAAATGTTATTTTGATGAGTTTTCTTGATTGTGTCCAAATATGGTGATTTTTGGACGTATAGATTAAGAGTTATGAATTTTATGAGAAACGACTATTTTAAAAGTAACCGCTTATAACTCCTTGTGGTTAACTCCAAAATTGATGAAATTTTTATTGAAAGTATATCTATATAATATCAGTGTACTCTTTGAATTTTAGAATTTTTGGATAAAAGTACAATTTATGATAAATATCTAAATATTCGGCGGTTTTGGCCATATAAAAAATAGTAAATGAGTTTTAAAAATTTTGAGAAAAATATATGTTCAATATGGGACTATTTTCTGCTAAATCCCAGAAAAAAAATATTTTTAGAACTGATTTGGTATTTTTCATGAAAGTGGACTAGTTATGAGAAAATGAATTAAATATGTTATGTGAAGTAAGAAAATTGGAAAATAGGATTTTATGGCTTGAGAATCCTATATGAGGTATATGCAGATTTTTTGATGAGGGTTTTGGTTATTGATGATGAAATCTTAAGAGTTGGCATTTTATGATGATTAAATGCATTAATTAGTAAAGTGTAAACAATTTAAATAAATTGTTTATAAGCTTAAGAAATATTATTCTTTCAATATCATTATACCGAAATTTTGGTATGTATATTATTGTGGAATTTCTACTTTTTTCATGTCGGGGTTACTATTCATGAGTTACTATTCATGAGTTACTATTCACGAGTTACTATTCAAGAGTTACTATTCATGAGTTACTCTTTCACGAGTTACTATTCATGACAAAATTAGTTTCTTTTTCTAACCAAATTATAATTGATTTATGAATATTGCTCTTGAAATTAAATCCATGTTTTGATCATATTATTTTTATTATCATATATAGCATTTTTATAACCTTGATGTTGAAATTCTCTTTCGCTTGAGTGTAAAGATGGGTAAATTATTGGTATGATCATGACTATGAGTTCTCTTTGGCCAGTAGTGTAAAGTTGAATTGTTGACTGGTATGATCATGACCATTGAATTTATAATTGAATATCTTTAGCTTAAGTGTAAAGGTGAAATGATCAACATGGCTATAATTATTGTTTATATAAATTCTGAAATGATTATATATTTCTTTGAGATATTAATATATTTGGCCTATAGTGCAAATATGAACTGTTGATGAATATATTTGGCCTGTAGTGAAAATATGAACTGTTGAGGAATATCTTTGGCCTGTAGTGCAAAGATGAATTATTGATGAATATCTTTGGCCGTAGTGCAAAGACGAATTATTGATGAATATATTTGGCCTGTAGTGCAAATATGAACTGTTGTTGAATATCTTTGGCCTGTAGTGCAAAGATGGTCTGTTGATGAATATCTTTGGCCTGTAGTGTAAAGATGAACTGTTGTTGAATATCTTTGGTCGTAGTGCAAAGATAGATTTATTAGTATGATTATGAACAGGAACTGTGATTTGGTATAACAATGATCTTTGATGTTTCAGGTAAAGACAGGTGATGAAAATATTCTTCGTCCTGGGTGCGAAGAAAAATTTAGAATCACAATTATGATTATGAGTTATTCATATGATTGTGGAAAGGAACTGCTGAGTGATGTTACAGGGATAAAACATTGTTGGTAGATTTTTAACATGGAGTAGATAATAAACTTTATGGTCTATTTGACTCTTCTAATGGATTGCACGTTCCGCTGCAACTATGGTTGAAAAATTTTATCATCTACCATATGTTCTAAATCTCTGATTTATTACTGATGAAGACTATTGATAATTTATTTATCTTTAGTCATGATATTCTTTACTGGGCTAGTTGTGCTCACCCTTCTGTTCACAATTCCTTTCAGGTAATAAGAGTGTAGCTGGGTCGAGCGGGGGTAACCGAAGAATAGAACGGTGGTCACCATTTAGGAGTTATATTTGGTGAATCATCTAGGGTGAAGCGAACCCAACGTTGGAAGGGTGTTTTGCCACTATCATACAAGATGTCTAATGACATACAACCTCGTGTCATCATAAGACAGGATTGTGCTCATCCACTCGCTGAGTATATTTACGAGCACTACCTATATAATCTTGGTGTTTGTTTGAAGTATAATTCTCAATAAGAGACAGTGGAGATAATGATAAGTCAAGAGAAGACTCACCATTGAGAAGAATATGATAGTAATCTTCTCGTTTTTCTTTGGGGTATATTGGGTCAACCAAGGATAATTCTATGGTCATATGATATCTATCACAACCTAGAAGTATGGCCTCCCATGTACAAAGGTTTCCTTGAGCACTTTCTAAATATTCTCATTTCTAAAATAGTTTTTGACTATACCTTTATGTAAGGTGCCACTGTGAGTGGCTGTCCACGGTTGGGACATGTGTCACATTTGGTATATATTTGTATCCAAACTCACAGTATATGTGTTGTTGTATTTTATACGACAATTATTATAATAAAATTATAGTTATTTTCTGTACCATGTATTTGGCGACTCAGAATAGGTTGGATGGAATGGACCTATTTTGGGGTCGTTACAATTTATTCAAAAGAAAAACAGATAAATTTTATTCAAAAAGAAATAAAATTTCTTACTACAGAACAAAGAATTTTACAACCTTTTTTAACGGAAAAAATAAAATTAATCCACAAGACTCTTCAAGTGGAAATCTGTAGTGATGTCCCGAATGCTTTTTGGAATAGGAAGAAGCACATAATCTCCCTTCCTTGTGTCCCTAATTTCAATGAGAAAAATATTTCTACTAAATCTCGACCTAGTCAAATGAAAAAAGAATATTTGCTTCTTTGAAAACAGAAATTGAGTCTCTTCAACAGAAGAATTTGATTAAACCTAGTACTTCTCCTTGAAGTTGTACAACTTTTTATGTTAATAAACATTCAGAAATCGAGCGTGGTACTCCCCGTCTTGCCTTCCTTTGGTATCAGAGCCATGCTAATTTATTGTCATATTGATGAATATATTACTTATAAATTATGCATATATGGTCACTTTGAAAAATGACTGCTTTTTCCCCTTCATCTGTGATAACAGTAGCTAATGCCTCAGCTTCTACTTTAGAAGCAGCTAAACTAATTGCCTATCAGGATGTAAAGGAAGCCCTAGATAAATGGACTATTCCTAAAATCAAACCCGAAACAATTTATAAAATTGGAACCTTTGATTTTATCAGTAAAAGAATAATCAAATCTTTTGAACATGCCGTTCCTTTATAGAATAATGATGAAATTTTATATTTGTTGCATGTTGAAGATTTATACCCTTTTCTGCAAAAATATAAATATGTTCACATAGGACTTGTCCAAATAACTTTTAAACCCTTGACTTTACTTGGCCAAAACACCAGTATTCAGTGCACCCTCCGTGATGGCAGGTGTCTCATTAAACTATAAAAATATTTTAAGATGATTTCAAAAAATCAATACTAATATATTGAAACAGGCGGATTATTAAGTTCTTTGCTAATCCATTATTTGCGGCTCCTTGAAACTCTCAAAGGAAATAATAGAAAAGGGAGTTGGCTACAATTGGGATAATATTTAAAATAACTTCATACTCTTTTTTAGTTGACAACTAAATTTATTTTTGTGTAATGGAAATAATATTGAAATTATCAGCGTTCATCGAACTTTTCAACTGGTTTTCGTTTAGCATTACCAAAAACAAAACCATATGGTTCAATGTTATTTTGTGGTAATTGAAAACTAAAACTCTATTGTGATTAATTAAGTTTAATTAGACACACACATAGCATCTCTTCCATCTCCAGGTTTTCCGGACAATAAGGCTTATTGGATGGATGAAATTGATTTAAGGGTTCTTCCTTTAGTTCATGGTCTTGAGTTTACTGATCAATTGAAGGAGTTCCAAGTTTCTACTTATTGGATGGATGAAATTAATTTTAATAGTCTACCTTTAATTGTATTTAATGATAAGGAGTAATTAATTTCGGTTGCTTGATGAGAAAATGTCAACCAGTTTTATAAATTGTGAGGAAATTGAAGTGCAAAAAATAAAAATTAATTGACTGGGTTTTTCTGATTAAGATAGAATTGGGACGGATTCAAACGTCGAACTATTCACAAGTCTTCCCAATTCAGTTTGTGAGTCGTTCAGTCCCATTTAAACAACCACTTATAATTAATTAGTCAAAAAATGCCAACCTCCAACAAGATGTTTTAACTTTTAATAGTAGTGGATGCTTAAATTTGATGGCTTAAAAACGGTTGAAAATTTAATAAATGGGTTATCTGTTACTATTATTAGAAAAATTCGTTATTAATAGTGGCCAATGATGGGACCCTTTATTTAATCTGATCGTTCTTGATTGCTATGTACAACTATAAATCTATTTATCAAAAATATAACATTAGTATAATTAATGATGACCACCAAATTCTGTACGTTCACTACAAGATCTAACAGCCAAAATTTTAAAAAAAAGACGAGTCTTCTGCAACACTCTGTTATCCTCAAACTTAACTATGCAATACAATGTTTCGAAAGAAAAAACATATTGCAACTTTGAACTAGCAGAAAAATTATTTCCCTACCTTAATACAGTTCCGTAATATTATGGTATGGGGCATTTTATATTATTTTAAATACTAACTGTCAGATCTTTATAATAAATGGTGTAAAATCCGATAAATAGTTAAGTCCTATAAGCTTAAAATATGATTACAATATTTAAATCATAAGTAGCCTATCACCTCTGCGGCTCTGCCCGTTCTTTACGTTTATGAACTAAATTTGTGATCTATCCTCATGCATGTCTATAGTTAGAATTAGACTTGACATAAAATAGGTTTAGATTGGTTTTGGGTTATATAAAATAGGTTTGGATTAGTTTAGGAACCAAAACCATATTACCTATATTTAATATGGGTTATGGGGTCGAATCCTGATAGACCTAAATTTTAAATTATAGTTTCACTAAAATCTTATTTTCTGTTATACTAAAAGAGTCATATTTTAATTTTTTTAGACCCAAGTTTGAACATAAAAATTTTAATTGATGTAACTAATTTAAGTATTAAAAATATTAATTTTGTGATTATAGGCACTTTCAAAAAAATTTAAATTAATAATTATTATGTTAATTAAAATTAATAAAATTATTGAGAATTTTATTACAATAATCAGTAAATATTATTTTTTTGGAGTGTATATATAATCAGTAATTTTTTTTGGGGGTGGGGGGTGGATGGGGCGGGGGGGCGTGGGAGTGTATGCATAATCAATAAATAATATTGTACAAAACTTTATTTGTAAATCTGGAAGAGTACCGAAGATACCTGATAGGTATATATTCGTTATAGAGAATGACGATGTGGTACGCATCATGAATGATGATGATCCATTGAATTACGAACAGGCTATGAGTTGTAAAGACTCAGAGAAATAGCAAGAAGTCATGAAATCCGAGATGTACTCCATGTATGAAAACCAAGTATGGACTTTGGTTTCAGCATCTGAGGGCATTAAGTCTATTGGGTGCAAATGAGTCTTTAAGAGAAAGACTAGAGCGGATGACAAGGTAGAGACCTATAAGGCTAAACTGGTTGCAAAAGGTTTCAAATAAAGGCAATGAATTGACTATGATGAAACCTTCTCACCAGTAGCTATGCTCAGATTTTACTTGCGATTGCAGCTTATAATGACTACGAGATCTGGTAAATGGACGTGAAAAATGGGAAGATTGAGGAGGATGTGTATATGACACAGCCAGAGGGTTTTGTTTCAACGTTTGAAACAAATCAAGTCTGTAAGCTACAACGATCCATTTATGGATTGAAGTAAGCTTCTCGAAAGTGGAACATCCGTTTTGATGAGACAATCAAAGAGTTTGATTTTATCAAAAATGAAGATGAATCATGTGTGTACAAGAAGGTTAATGGGAGCGCTGTATCATTAATTGTATTATATGTTGATGATATATTACTGATAGGGAATGATATTCCGATGCTACATACAATTAAAATCTGGTTATCTAAGCACTTCTCCATGAAGGACTTGGGAGAAGCATCCTATATTTTGGGGATAAAGATCTATAGAAATAGATTTAAAAGGATTCTTGGCTTGTACCAAGGAACGTACATTGAAACGATGCTAAAGAGGTTTAGCATGGATGACCAAAATTTCCCTAGTCTTGGACTTATATATATACAAGCTCATTTCTTCATTCTTCCTTACCAATTCATCAAATCCAAGAGAGAAAACTCTAGATAATTAAAGAGAGGAAGTGAGAGACTAAGATCTTCAAGTCTCGGAGGAAGAAAACGTAAAATCAAGTCGTTCGTTAATGAAGAAATGTAGAGAATCATAAGGTATGTAAGAAACTAAAACTTAAACTCTTCATCTATTAATCGCTTTCTAGCATGGTAATGAAGTGCTTGTTGGTGGTTGGACGATTTGTTGGAATTGTATGAATGTTACGAAAAAATAAGGAAGAATTAGCGGATTCAAAACACTAATTTATATGTGCAAAGTGAATCGTAATCAAAATAACGATAGAAAACGAAGAACATAGTAAAAGTTGTTGATGGACACATTTAAAACCATTCGTAGGATGTTGTTAATGGACAAATTGAAAGCCATCTATAGGAGGTTGTTGATGGAAAAGTTTAAAGTCATCATTCGTAATTAGATTTGAAAGTTCCATGTGGAACGAATTAAAATTCAAGTTATAACGAAGTTATGGCGAAAATTTAAGTAAAAGATGTTAAATGTTGAAATAATAATTTGTTATGACTTCCAAACTAAGTTATGATATGAGTTAATGAATCTTAATGATTGAGGTTTCATAAAAACGTTGTAGAACATAGAAAATATGAGTCATGGGTTCAAGAACAAACTCATTCCGGGTTCGGATGAGTAAGTTACGAAGAACGAATGAATAAGTGTCAAGAACGCTAAGTTAAGAAAGTATGTGTTAGGGGACTTTTGGGCCGGTTGAAAGGATTTCTAGAAATTCCAAAAAACAATTATGTCCGGGGGGGGGGGGTTGAAGTGTGTAATGAAAGCTAGAATTAGGCTCAGGAACGGAATCATTTTGATGTTGGGTGATGAAGTTACAAGTTTATGAAATGAGCTCCTGGATCAATTGTACAAAAATTGAACTTGGGCAACATTTTCCCAGAACTGGCGCCGCAACGCCAACTAGCAGAAGCTCCGGACCAAGCCAGTGCAGTAGCACTGGTTGCAAGGCAAAATCGGGAGCCACAACGACAAGTCGGGTCTTCGCGTAGAAAGTTTTGTTTGCAAACACAGAAAGAAAGGGATTGTAGAGAACAATTAAGAACATAAATGTTCAATTAATGTATCGCAATAACAAGTGATTCAAACCTTATCTAAAGGTTGAACGTTGATTAAAATGACGATCGATAATAAACGTAAAATACTATTTAAAAGAAGTAGTCGCTGTCAATTGATTTGACTAGACGAATGTTTCAAGTTGATGTCCAATTTATTGGTATGATCTAAGCTATTTGATTTGGCTAGACAAATGGTATGTTATGTTATAAGAAAATCGAGCTTTCTTTGAAAAAGTTATGCCAAGCCAAATTATTTTGGTGCGGAATCTAATGATTAAGTCTGAGGTGAACATACCCCGAAATGGGGTTATACGATGGGTTGATCGCCTACGTATGGAAGAGGTAGTTTACCTTTTTGGTGATTGTAAACTGACCGTGGTAGAATGGTTTAAGGTGAAATGATGTTAAACCTAGTAAGAGTTCATGGTCGATTTGATCCCTCAGCAAAAGTATGAAATATTTTAAAGGAATCTTTATATTCCTTGTTATTCATTCTACTTCATAATTCTTGATAAATTATGAAGGTTAGGGAATGTTGGAAAGATATAAAATTCTTTGAAGAGAAGTTGAGAAGAAGAGTAAGCTAAAATTTCGAGGACGAAATTCTATGAAGAAGGGGATAATGTGAGGACCCGGGTAAGGGTGTGGTTTTAAGAAATTCCGAGGATGAAATTTTTATAAGGAGGAAAGAATGTGACATCCCAGAAATTCGATTTGTCCAGAATTTAAGTTTAAAAAATTAGTTATTAATAAAATGAATTTTTATTAATATTATTCTGTGCTATGTGTTTATTAATCGTTCTAGAACCTAGGATGATTATAATACGGGAGGATTCTGGCTACGAGCTAGACTGAACGAGTAAGAATTTTCAAGACGAAAATAAAAAAAATTCGGGAACAAAAATATTTTCGGGGAAAAAGACGAAATAGACACTATTCATCTGTTTCTGCTCAGAGATTTAGTTTGAATTTCCGAGAAACGCGTAATGATAGAATTCTAAGACGTGATGGAATATTCAATAATATTTTAGTTATAGCAAACGAAGTTTTCGCCTACGGACTTAAAACCTAAGGGTTAGGAAAAGTGAGTTCCGAGAATTTAATGATTACATATAATAATTAGGGTTATTATGCGTGATAAATACGAGTATGATACTAGTTATTATACGAGTATAGTACGAAGATTATTACGACATATAATACGAATATCGTACGAATTATATACGAGGAGAATATGAGAATTGGATACGTAGAATACGATTAGTCTTAATGGACTTTGAGTTCACGGACTTTGTAGAATCCAATTGGACTTGGATTATGTCAAGTCCAACTCTTTGTGAAATCAAGCCCAAGATAAGCCCAATAAGAATTAATGTTAAGGCCCAAACTAAGAAAACAAATCGCGAATTGAACCGATGGGTCACCGAATGGGTTATAACCCATGGGGTAACCCATGGGGAGACCCATAGAGCATGTGGGCCGGCCACTTGGCCACCAAGTAAAGTTGTTACTTGGTGGCTAAGCCATGAATAGTAAGGAGGTTTGGGGGGCAAAATGACTATTTTGCCCCTAGCCTTGAAAATCTATAAAAGGAGAGCCTTAAGCTCATTTGTGGTTAATAAAAAATTATCTCACACTTGAGAGAGAGAGAGAGAGAGAGTTTGAATGAAGAGTAAGAGGAAGAGGAAAAGCTAGCCCGAGGGCACGCACGCTTTGTCCAACGGAGGAAGATTAAAGAAGAGAGGTAATCTGAAACCTAACCCTAAGTAAATTTTCTTTAAGGTTTATATGTTTAAAACATAGCTTAATGAGAATAAGAAGTAAAAGAATTAATGAATGATTTCATATGGTTAAAATCGTGAGAAATCGAAGAAATAAGAATTAGAAGTTTAGGTTATAAATTTCTTAAGGAAGTATAAGATTCATAATGAATTTGAACGATCAGAATATATCATATAAATGATTCGGTGAAATTAGTAAGGAATGGTGTTCTATAACATCAAATTCCAAGGAAAAGTGAAATCGTAATCAAAATATCAATTACAAATGAAGAACTAACGAAGAATGCGAAGAACACGCGAAGAACATTGTTGATGGACAAATTTAAAACCATCGTAGTTAGATTGTTGTTGATGAAAAAGTTTAAAACCATCGCGTATAAGTTAGATGCTTATTGCTTGGTTAGGAACGGTAGGAACTTTCATGAACAACGGATTAAACTAACCTATAACGAAGTTATGGCAAAAATTTTGTAAAAGACGAACGAGAATTAGAAAGTGTATAAATGAACCCGAAGATATAGGGTTTCATAAGAAAGTAAGAGAATGTAGAAAATGTGAGTCGTGGACTTAAGATCGAACAAGTTCTGAGTTCGGATGACCGAATTACGGACGAACGAACGAAGAACGTTAATAGCGTAAAACGAACGAATGGTAGAATTTAAGCCAAGTGAATGGCATGTTAACGGATTCAGAATAAATTTCTGTCAGAGGGAATTTGAAGTACATAAGGTAAGGAAGAGAATGGCTTTGGAACGACCTCGTTCTGAGTTATAACGAAGGAGTTATGAGATAGTAAAGTAAGCGTCTCAACCCAGTTTAAGACTTAGAAGCAAAATCAGAAAGGACCCCCGCCGGGGCGGGCATTATTGAAGGTCAAACTGTAAGATCCCAACTTTTATGAATAAAGAATAATTTTCTCGAAATATTTTTTTTAATATTATGGTGTGAATTTGATATAATGTTATAGTTGTGGGTAATATTTATAAATTTTGCAAAGTAAGCAAGTGGTTATATAATATTCGATTGGTCGGGGAATATTCGTTTTAATAGGAAATATTCGTAAGACGGCACAATCATTAGTGGACCCCACAACAGAAGTATTGTCGTAGTTAGAAAACGACATAATTATCTTTTTATAAAAATAACGGCGAAAGTTTTACCGTTAAACTGTTGAACTACCCGGTAGTAAAAGTACAGGAATACGCGTGGTTGCAAAGTAGCACACGGTATTGATTTTTGATGCTTACGTGAGAAGTCACTCAGTTATATTCAATTATTACTACAGTAATTGCTGCATCATATCACTCATATTATTGATTCAATTATTGTCACAGTATGATCTGCATAATATGTTATATTATTAAATCAATAATTGAGACGACAAAGTTATTCATTTTATTATTTGTAATATTGACAATGTCTAGAAGTTCTGTCAAGGAGAGGTTAGATAATCTAATTGCACACCAATATGGAGAAATCCTTATTGGAAAGCTCCTTCTTTCCTGAGAATGATCTGGTTATTAAATATTGTGAGTTATGATATTAATGATGAATAAGTTTGTGCTGATTAAAGATGAAATTGATGGTTCCATTTTGTGGGAATTATTAGTGTTAATGAAAATCGACATTTATTTCGATAATAATTGATGTCTGGAGGTTATATTGACCAATCGGATAATTAACCAGATAAATGAGCAATTAATTACTATTAATTCATATGCTTATAACTATGTGTTCACGTGTGTGTGCTATTGATTTACATGAATTACTATTAGGGAAGTTGGTGCAAGATTGATAATACCTGAATGACTAAATTAAAAATGGAGGTATAGAGGAAGGTACTATACTGTAATTAGTTTTTTCACATGATTATATTATTAAGTCACATGAATGAACTATTAATTCACATGATTTACTATTAGGGGAGGGGGTGTAAGTTTGATAATACTTGCAGGACTAAATTAAAAATGAAGAAAAAGAGGGAGGTATTATACTGTAATATTTTGAGCCCCAAAATGTGCAGTTATTGAAACTATATTTTTCTATAAATAGAAGCTCATTCTTCCTTCATTTCTCACCAATTTACTAAAGCTTTAGAGCAATTATTATAGAGAGAAATTATAGAGAGAAAGAAGAAGAGAAGTCTGCTACATCTCTATTCCAGTATCCAATTTTATTCTAAGGTAAGGGGTATTATTTATTTCATATTCTGAAGAGATGTTATTTTTCGTATTCGTATGAATATTATATTCGTTCAATATTCGTAAGGAATATCATCTTTGTTCAATATTCGTAGAAATATTATTTTTGTTCAACAGTCGTAAGGGGTATTATTCTTTCGTATTCGTGAAGAGAGTTATTTTCTTTCAATACTCGTAAGTGTTGTTATTCCATTCTTTATTATTATGTTAGAATAACCTGTCTATGCGAAGTACCACATACATGGTGAAATTCTTCTGTTATTCTATTCTTTATTATTCTGTTGGAATAACCTGTCTGTGCGGTATATCGCATGCCTGGTGAATTATGTTGTTATTCCATTCTTTATTATTCTATTGGAATATCCTGTCTGTGCATATTACGCATGACCTGGTTCCATTCTTTATTAATCTAGTGGGAATAACATGTCTGTACGGATTACGCACGCCTGGTGAATTCTTCTGTTATTCTATTCTTTATTATTCTGTTGGAATAACCTGTCTATGTGGATTACCGCATGCATGGTGAATGATCCTTCGTATTCATTCCTTATTTAATTGTGGAAATGATCTGTCTACGTGGATTACCGCATGGCGGGCAAAAATCTATTTACGGTTTCATATGTTCTATTATACTCAGTTGGTTAAAGTTTTGGCTGCTATACTCCATAAAATTAGTGGAATATCCTTGATATTTGCACTTTATCCAGTATCTTTTCATGGAAATATTCTTCTGAGCATTCTTGAATTTTACTCCACAAAGCAGTATAATGTTGACAATTTGGACGTTATTGATTTCAGGATAAATTAACTTATAAATCTTTAAAATTTATTCTTGAACTTGTTTTATTGAATTATTATGTCATTGTCATCATCCTCATGCTTATATTGTGATGAAAGTCATCTTTGGCTTACGTGCATAGATGGACTTGGCATGATTATGACCAGGGATCATTCGGTATAATCATGACCTGTAATGTTATAAATGATGTGATAAAAGTTCTCAGTGACCTGTAGTGCATTGATGGACAGTTTTTGGTATGATTATGACCAGGGATTATTCAGTATAGTCATGACCATTGATGATTTAATGAATATCCTTGGCCCGTAGTGCAGGGATGATTCGATGATGTGGTTTATTTATTAAACTGAGTTTCAGCGATAAAAATTGATGAAAATATTTTAAATCATAGAAGATAGTAGATATCATCCTCTACTTGACACTTATAATGAATTGCTTATTCCGATGCAGTTAAACTTGATGTTTGTTATATTTTATCAGTTTAACATTGTTGAAGGCTAATGATAATTTATTCTGCATTATCTTAGTCATAATATTTCTTACTGGGCTAGTTGAGCTCACCCTTTCTTTCACTGTTCTCTTTAGGAAATGAGAACGTAGCCGGGACTAGTCGGGGAATGGAGTGACGGTCCAGATCATAGCATTAGTAGTCCTCACTATTCTGCTAAATAGTGTGACAATAAATGTAATGAGAACTCCATTGAGTGTGGATATTGTCTAGATGACAATATTCTTATTAAAACTCTTAGATTATGTTTTGTCGTATTTGACACGACTGTTGTATAATTAAGTTGTATTTGAATTTTGTACCATGTATTTGGAGACTCAAGATGGGTGATGTATACCTATTTTGGGGGCGTCACAGTTGGTATCAAAGCTTAGGGATATGATCCCTGGCTGAAATGTGAGACAAGAACTAGGAGGGGAGAGACGGGGAATTCCTTCGCTAGTATGACCTACCTAAGTTTATTTGGTATTTAATTGGTCGGTCAGGGTATAGGGATAATATGTGATATGTTAGTTAACCCTTGTTTTGTGACAGTATTTGAAAATGGCATCCGAAAATGTTGAGATAAGCAATGAAGCACATGAGACCGTTGAGTCACCACAGATTAATACCCAGGATAATGTGCAACAGGAAGACAATAATCCTCAGGTAAATAACAATGATCAAATGATGAACGATGGGACGTTCAGAGGTTTTATGCAATTCATGCAACATCAGGCGAGGGCGACTCCTGTCCAAAATACAGGTGGAAACACTGATAACCCTCTAATGGTCACCGCTAAGCAGTTCAAGGAGTTGGGACCACCGGAGTTTTTTGGAGAACCAAAACCACTTAAGGCGAAGACGTGGATAAAGCAGATCACCAAGATATTTGATGTCTTGGGATGCTCCGAGGAGCAAAAGGTTCCCTTCGCCACCTTTAAGTTGCGAGCAGAGGCAGATTACTGGTGCGAATCTGTAAAGCGTACTCAACCTACCGCACTGAAGATGACTTGGGAGAAGTTTCAAGAACTGTTCAACGACAAGTACTTTCCCAAAAGTATTCGTCATATGAAAGAGGTAGAGTTCATTGAACTGGAGCAAAACAACATGATCGTGTGGCAGTACGAAGCCAAGTTTACCGAGTTGTCCCGGTTTGCATCCCACTTAGTTGATAACGAGGAGAGAATGACGCGGATGTTTCTAAGAGGTTTGAAACCCGAGATACGTCAATATCTGATTTCTCATAAACTGTGTTTGTATTCAGATGTTATAAATAGGGCTTAGTTATTGGAGCGTGATAATGAGTCGACCCAACCAAGAGAAAGCAGTCGACAAAATGATAATATCAATGGTAGCAGTCATTGAAGCGGTGACAACAAGCGTGGAGGGAATCAACATGCCATAAATGGTAATCACTTCGGTGGTAATCATGGTCATGACAATAAGAGTGGACATTTCAAGAAGAGGAGATTCAATAATGATGGAAAGATGTCAGCACCAGCACTTGTTGTTAAGGAAGGAGAACGACCGTCGGTCGTATGTTACAAATCTGGAGGGGAGGGACATATCAGTCCAAACTGCGTGATGCAGTCCAAAGCGTGTTACAATTATGGAAAAGAAGGTCACCTAGTCCAATTTTGTCATGCACCAAAGTCAAGTCTAGCTGGGATGGAGGCATCAAAGGGTGTCCCAGACAAGACAAAACCGGTAGCTCAAAGGAGAGCGTTTGTCGTAACCACCCAAAAAGCGAGGAATCCGAACGAGGTGATCACGGGTAAGCTAATCATAAACTCTAATGAAGTATATACCTTATTTGATATCGGTTCTACCAATTCTTTTATTTCTCCTACTTGCGCTCAACATTTAAATTTGACTCTGGAGAAATTAGACTTTGACTTATCTGTAGAAACTCCGTTGGGAGAACCCTTCATTACATCCACTATTTATAAGTCTTGTTTGATTCAAATCGGTAACCGCACGTTACCTGTCGATCTTATTTCTTTGAAAATACTTGCATTTGATGTGATTTTAAGGATTGATTGGTTAACTACTCATCATGCTAAAATTGATTGTTTTCGTAAGGTTGTTAACTTTCATATTTTAACCAACCTATTATGCGAATTCAAGTAACCAACCATTAAAATCAATCATTGTCATATCAAGCCATAAAGCTATTCGTTTATTGAAAAACGGATGTCAAGCATTTTTAGCCCATGTCACGGATTTAAATAAAAATATGTCAAATTTGAATGATATTTTTATTGTTAATAAATTTCCTGACGTATTCCCTTAAGAACTTCCTGGCCTACCCCCAGAGTGTGAAATTTAATTTTGCATAGACCTTAAATCCGATACAAAACTCATTTTCAAAGCCCCATATCGAATGACTCATATTGAACTTCAGCAGTTAAAAACCCAACTACAGGAATTGTTAGACATCGGTTTCATTCGTCCTAGTACGTCTCCTTTGGGTGCTCCTATTCTATTCGTAAAGAAGAAAGATGGAAGCATGCGACTTTGTATTGATTATCTAGAGTTGAATCATGTCACCATCAAAAATAGGTACCCGTTGCATCGCATTGATGACCTATTTGACCAGTTGCAAGGAGCTTAATTCTTTTCAAAGATTGATCTTCATTCCGGATAACATCAGTTGAAGATTAAAACTGATGACATTCCAAAGACTGCTTTTAGAACTCGGTACGGGCATTATGAATTCCTAGTCATATCTTTTGGATTGACTAATGCTCCTGCTGCCTTCATGGATATGATGAACTGAGTATTCAAGGAATATTTGGATCACTTTGTGGTTGTCTTTATTGATGACATCCTCATATACTCCAAAACCTGTGAAGACCATGAGCAACACTTGAGGCTGATACTCCAAAAGCTTCGTGAAATAAGCTATATGCCAAGTTGAAGAAATGCGAGTTCTGGCTTGAGGAAGTTGCATTCCTTGGGCACGTGATATCAAATCATGGAATATCTGTTGACCTAGCGAAGATTAAAGCAATTCAAAGCTGGGAGCAACCAAAGTCAGTGACTGAAGTACGTAGCTTTCTCGGCTTAGCTGGTTATTATCAGAGATTCGTGGAAGGATTTTCTCAAATCGCTACTCCATTAACTCAGCTGACTCGAAAAGATACAAAGTTCGGTTGGAGCGAGGAATGTGAGAAGAGTTTTCAAGAACTCAAGAGGAGACTCATTTCAGCGCCTGTTCTGACAATACCATCTGGCTCGGAGGGATTTGTCATCTACAGTGATGCTTCAGGCAAAGGGTTAGGATGTGTTCTCATGCAACATGGAAAAGTCATATCCTATACTTCACGACAACTTAAAGAATATGAGAGGAATTATCCTACTCATGATCTAGAGTTGGCAGCAGTCGATTTTGCGCTTAAGATTTGGAGGCATTACCTGTATGGAGGGAAGGTGGAGATCTATATGGATTATAAAAGTCTCAAATATTTCTTCACTCAAAAGGAACTCAACATGAGGCAACGACGTTGGCTTGAGCTGTTAAAAAATTATGATCATACCATTCAATACCATCTTGGAAAAGAGAACGTAGTAGCTGACGTATTGAGTAGAAGATCATATGCAGGTACGAGTGCGATATTGTCAACGCAAAGGCCCATTTTGTATGACTTACAAAGGATGGAGATAGAGTTAAAGACTCCAGGGACCCATGTGATGATGGCGAATATACGAGTAGAACCAACTTTAATCGATAAATTTAAAGCTGCTCAAACTACAGACTTGGAGCTGATGCGTATGAAGAAGAAAGTACAAGAAGGTGTTATTCCGGAAGCAAGAATCGATGAAGAAGGATTACTTCGAGTCAACTCCGGACTTTGTGTTCCTAACGATTCTGACTTGAAGTATAAAATCATGATGGAGGCGCACAACACACCGTTTACAATCCATCCTGGGAGTACCAAGATGTATCGTGATCTTCGACATACATTTTGGTAGAGCAATATGAAGAGAGAGATAGTGGGGTTTATCTCAAGGTGTCTAACTTGTCAATGAGTCAAGGCAGAGCATCAAGTGCCACAAGGTCCATTGCAACCACTTGAAATTTCAGAATGGAAGTGGGAGCACATTACCATGGATTTTGTTACTGGTCTTCCCAAGGTTTCTCAAGGCATATATGCGATTTGGGTCATTACTAATAGATTGACCAAGTCTGCTCATTTCTTATCGATACGAGAAACTTATACACTTGAACGTCTTGCTAGTATGTACATAAACGAGATTGTAAGATTGCATGGTATGCCAGTATCCATAGTTTCTGATCGAGACCCAAGATTCACTTCAAGATTTTGGGTTAGTTTGCAAAAAGCTATGGGCACGGATTTACAATTTAGTTCGGCATATCATCCTCAAATAGATGGGCAGTCAAAAAGGACTATTCAAACACTTGAAAATTTATTAAAACTCTGTGTCCTTGACTTCAAGGAAAGTTGGAACAAGTTCTTACCATTGGTGGAGTTTTCCTACAACAATAGTTATCAAGCAAGTATTGGCATGGCTCCATCTGAGGCGTTGTATGGAAGAAAATGTCGTTCTCCAGTATGCTGGGATGTGGTGGGTGAAGCAACATTGTTGGGACTGGAGTTGGTACGTATGACTACGGAAAAGATTTAAACGATCCGACAACGTATAAAAATCTCACAAGATCGACAAAAGAGTTATGTTGATCTTCATCGAAAGGACGTGGAATTCAATATTGGAGATCATGTGTTGTTACGTGTTGCTCCATGGAAAGGAGTTACGAGATTTGAAAAGAGAGGAAAGCTCAATCCTAGAGTCATTGGCCCATTTTTAATCCTCGATCGAGTAGGAACTGTGGCCTATAAACTCGCTTTACCGCCAAGTATGTCTCGTGTTCATAACGTTTTTCACATATCTATATTACGTAAATATGTGAAAGACCCGAACCATATTATTAAATTAGATCCGGACAAGATAGAGAAAGATTTAACGTATGAAGAGGTACCTGTTAAAATCTTGGATAAGAAGGATCATATTCTACGCTCCAAGGTTATACCTCAAGTCAAAGTTTTATGGAGAAACCACGATGTGGAAGAAATGACCTGGAGTTAAAATCTGAGATGAAGTCAAGTTATCCTCACCTCTTCGATATACCAGGTACGTACCCTAATTTTGAGGACGAAATTTTATAAGAAGGGGAGGTTGTAATACCCCAACTTTTATGAATAAAGAATAATTTTCTCGAAATATTTTTTTTAATATTATGGTGTGAATTTGATATAATGTTATAGTTGTGGGTAATATTTACAAATTTTGCAAAGTAAGCAAGTGGTTATATAATATTCAATTGGTTGGAGAATATTCGTTTTAATAGGAAATATTCGTACGACGGCACAATCATTGGTGGACCCCACAATGAAAGTATTGTCGTAGTTAGAAAACGATATAATTATCTTTTTATAAAAATAACGGCGGAAGTTTTACCGTTAAACTGTTGAACTACCCGGTAGTAAAAGTACAGTAATACGCGTGGTTGCATAGTAACGCACGGTATTAATTTTTGATGCTTACGTGAGAAGTCACTCAGTTATATTCAATTATTGCTACAGTAATTGATGCATCATATCTCTCATATTATTGATTCAATTATTGTCACAGTATCATCTGCATTATATGTTATATTATTAAATCAATAATTGAGACGACAAAGTTATTCATATTATTATTTGTAATATTGACAATATCTAAAAGTTCTGTCAATGAGAGGTTAGATAATCTAATTGCGCGCCAATAGGGAGAAATCCTTATTGGAAAGCCCCCTATTTCCTGGGAATGATCTGGTTGTTAAATATTGTTAGTTATGATATTAATGATGAATAAGTTTGTGTTGATTAAAGATGAAATTGATGGTTCTATTGTGTGGGAATTATTAGTGTTAATAGAAATCGACATTTATTTCGATAATAATTGATGTCTGGAGGTTATATTGACCAAGCGGGTAATTAACCGGATAAATGAGCAAATAATTGTTATTAATTCACATGCTTATAACTATGTGTTCACGTGTGTGTGCTATTGATTCACATGAATTACTATTAGGGGAGTTGGTGCAAGATTGATAATACTTGCATGACTAAATTAAAAATAGAAGTATAGATGAAGGTACTATACTGTAATTAATTTTTTCACATGATTATACTATTAAGTCACATGAATGAACTATTAATTCACATGATTTACTATTAGGGGAGGTGGTGCAAGTTCGATAATACTTGCATGATTAAATTAAAAATAAAAAAGAGGGAGGTATTGTACTGTAATATTTTGAGCCTCAAGTTACCTGGAGTTAAAATCTGAGATGAAGTCAAGTTATCCTCACCTCTTCGATATACTAGGTACGTACCCTAATTTTGAGGACGAAATTTCATAAGAAGGGGAGGTTGTAATACCCCAACTTTTATGAATAAAGAATAATTTTCTCGAAATATTTTTTTTAAATATTATGGTGTGAATTTGATATAATGTTATAGTTGTGGGTAATATTTATAAATTTTGCAAAGTAAGCAAGTGGTTATATAATATTCGATTGGTCGGGGAATATTCGTTTTAATAGGAAATATTCGTACGACGGCACAATCATTAGTGGACCCCACAACAGAAGTATTGTCGTAGTTAGAAAACGACATAATTATCTTTTTATAAAAATAACGGCGAAAGTTTTACCGTTAAACTGTTGAACTACCCGGTAGTAAAAGTACAGGAATACACGTGGTTGCAAAGTAGCACACGGTATTGATTTTTGATGCTTACGTGAGAAGTCACTCAGTTATATTCAATTATTACTACAATAATTGCTGCATCATATCACTCATATTATTGATTCAATTATTGTCACAGTATCATCTGCATAATATGTTATATTATTAAATCAATAATTGAGACGACAAAGTTATTCATTTTATTATTTGTAATATTGACAATGTCTAGAAGTTCTGTCAAGGAGAGGTTAGATAATCTAATTGCACACCAATATGGAGAAATCCTTATTGGAAAGCTCCTTCTTTCCTGAGAATGATCTGGTTATTAAATATTGTGAGTTATGATATTAATGATGAATAAGTTTGTGCTGATTAAAGATGAAATTGATGGTTCCATTGTGTGGGAATTATTAGTGTTAATGAAAATCGACATTTATTTCGATAATAATTGATGTCTGGAGGTTATATTGACCAATCGGATAATAAACCGGATAAATGAGTAATTAATTACTATTAATTCATATGCTTATAACTATGTGTTCACGTGTGTGTGCTATTGATTTACATGAATTACTATTAGGGAAGTTGGTGCAAGATTGATAATACTTGAATGACTAAATTAAAAATGGAGGTATAGAGGAAGGTACTATACTGTAATTAGTTTTTTCACATGATTATATTATTAAGTCACATGAATGAACTATTAATTCACATGATTTACTATTAGGGGAGGGGGTGCAAGTTTGATAATGCTTGCAGGACTAAATTAAAAATGAAGAAAAAGAGGGAGGTATTATACTGTAATATTTTGAGCCCCAAAATGTGCAATTATTGAAACTATATTTTCCTATAAATAGAAGCTCGTTCTTCCTTCATTTCTCACCAATTTACTAAAGCTTTAGAGCAATTATTATAGAGAGAAATTATAGAGAGAAAGAAGAAGAGAAGTCTGCTACCTCTCTATTCCAGTATCCAATTTTATTCTAAGGTAAGGGGTATTATTTATTTCATATTCTGAAGAGATGTTATTTTTCGTATTCGTATGAATATTATATTCGTTCAATATTCGTAAGGAATATCATCTTTGTTCAATATTCGTAGAAATATTATTTTCGTTCAACAGTCGTAAGGGGTATTATTCTTTCGTATTCGTGAAGAGAGTTATTTTCTTTCAATACTCGTAAGGGTTGTTATTCCATTCTTTATTATTATGTTAGAATAACCTGTCTATGCGAAGTACCACATACATGATGAAATTCTTCTGTTATTCTATTCTTTATTATTCTGTTGGAATAACCTGTCTGTGCGATATATCGCATGCCTGGTGAATTATGTTGTTATTCCATTCTTTATTATTCTATTGGAATATCCTGTCTGTGCATATTACGCATGACCTGGTTCCATTCTTTATTAATCTAGTGGGAATAACATGTCTGTACGGATTACGCACGCCTGGTGAATTCTTCTGTTATTCTATTCTTTATTATTCTGTTGGAATAACCTGTCTATGTGGATTACCGCATGCATGGTGAATGATCCTTCGTATTCATTCCTTATTTAATTGTGGAAATGATCTGTCTACGTGGATTACCGCATGGCGGGCAAAAATCTATTTACGGTTTCATATGTTCTATTATACTCAGTTGGTTAAAGTTTTGGCTGCTATACTCCATAAAATTAGTGGAATATCCTTGATATTTGCACTTTATCCAGTATCTTTTCATGAAAATATTCTTCTGAGCATTCTTGAATTTTACTCCACAAAGCAGTATAATGTTGACAATTTGGACGTTATTGATTTCAGGATAAATTAACTTATAAATCTTTAAAATTTATTCTTGAACTTGTTTTATTGAATTATTATGTCATTGTCATCATCCTCATGCTTATATTGTGATGAAAGTCATCTTTGGCTTACGTGCATAGATGGACTTGGCATGATTATGACCAGGGATCATTCGGTATAATCATGACCTGTAATGTTATAAATGATGTGATAAAAGTTCTCAGTGACCTGTAGTGCATTGATGGACAGTTTTTGGTATGATTATGACCAGGGATTATTCAGTATAGTCATGACCATTGATGATTTAATGAATATCCTTGGCCCGTAGTGCAGGGATGATTCGATGATGTGGTTTATTTATTAAACTGAGTTTCAGCGATAAAAATTGATGAAAATATTTTAAATCATAGAAGATAGTAGATATCATGCTCTACTTGACACTTATAATGAATTGCTTATTCCGCTGCAGTTAAACTTGATGTTTGTTATATTTTATCAGTTTAACATTGTTGAAGGCTAATGATAATTTATTCTGCATTATCTTAGTCATAATATTTCTTACTGGGCTAGTTGAGCTCACCCTTTCTTTCACTGTTCTCTTTAGGAAATGAGAACGTAGCCGGGACTAGTCGGGGAACGGAGTGACGGTCCAGATCATAGCATTAGTAGTCCTCACTATTCTGTTAAATAGTGTGACAATAAATGTAATGAGAACTCCATTGAGTGTGGATATTGTCTAGATGACAATATTCTTAATAACTCTTAGATTATGTTTTGTCGTATTTGACACGACTGTTGTATAATTAAGTTGTATTTGAATTTTATACCATGTATTTGGCTACTCAAGATGGGTGATATTTACCTATTTTGGGGGCGTCACACAAACCCCCGCCGGGGCGGGGGGTACTTAGTTTCTTAGCAGAAGTGAGGCCCACCGGGGCGGGCTATTTTAGAGTGCAAACCCCCGCCGGGGCGGGGGTATGGGTAAGGCCCAGAGAAGAGATTTTAACTGCTCAACTCTTGGGGAAGTGTAAGGGAAGATAAAGAACATATAGTTTGCCTAAAGTAACACCTAATCAAGTGACTTAAACCTTTATTATAGGTTGAGCGTAAATACTGAACGAGATTAAAAGACAGAGAATGTAATGAGCGTAAACGCAATGCTGTTGCGATGAACGACCGGTCTTAGCATACAAAGAACAGTATGGCTTCGACATTAAGAAAGAATAATGAACATGGGGTTCATTGGTTGAATAACGGTTGAATGCAATTGAAACCTTGAGTAAAGGTTGAATGAGAGATTAAGAGACGAGCAACGTAAACGTTGAATACGTAAACGATCCTCGTGAATCGTATTTGCGTCGGACGAACGTTCTAAGTGTACAATGGTTGTATGACTTAGACATTGACAAAAGTAGTATGTAAGATATGAATTATCATAAAAAGCCGTAGCGAATGGTAATAAGAGTAAAGAAAATCCGATATGGGTCGGATAAAGAACGAATGTAAGCGTTAAACACTTTAGCCGACGTGAGGGTTGAGTGTATGCGAATACTAAATGGGCAGAACCTACACTCCGTGTATGGTTTGACCGTAAGGTAATGATGAATGTCGAATGAACCGGACGTGGTAAGATATGAATAAGTTAATATAAAATGTTTAACGCTATGACCTCATAGTATTGACATTGAATGATCGTTCCGAGTATACAAAAGACTGTATGACTTAGACGATAAAGAATGAATCCTGAGGTATGGCATTTAGTTGCTAGAAAGCCACAAGGAATAAGAATTTGACTTAACGAACATTATAGTTTAATGGTTCGGATATGTTAAGATAAAGTTAGGTTGTAGTACAATCGTAACCTTTGATGGTTGACATATGGGAGCTGGGCTAAACAATTCCTTCAGAGAGCGAAGGTATATACGAAACTGGCTACCGATCTAACTCACTGTGAAAGACATAGTAGACGAGACGGGAACTTGTTTGTTGGTTGTTTATGGGAAACCACTCAGAGTACCATATGGACTACTAGCAGAGACAAGATGTGTGCTGAGTCCTTGGAGAGTTATAAGAAGAAGATAAAAATGTAAATCATCCAAGATGATGATCGTATGAGTAAGACATCTCCGTATGTCATGAAGTCGTAAAGCGGTAAAAGAAAGTTGGTCGCGTAAACATAGATTACAAGAACGCGAACCCTAAGAAGTAAAGTTAAGTTTAAACCAATGCGTAAGTCAAGTACATGACTAATTGGTGTATGTGTTATTTCCTTATGTATTATCTAGGGATTGGAATGAGCAGTTCAGCGTAAGTTGTAGCTGTGTGTAAGGCAAGTTTCCTAACTTCATTCATTTTATATGAATGCTAGTTTCTTAAACTTCTTAGATGTTGAACTTGAGAAGTTCCGTCTATGTGCAAATGTGTGATATTTGTACATGGTGGTAGAATGTATAAGGCCTTGTGCCATAATTTGAACACTTCGGTGTTTTTATGAGATGAGTTGTTCTGTGATTGAGCTGTTCAATACAAGTATGTTCTTTTATACATGAACCGTTATTGTTAAGTCTGTGCTAATGATTCTAGCCAGACAGGATATGTATGGAAAAAGGTAGAAGAATGAAAGTAATTCAAAGTGTATGTGACTAATGTTTTAAAATGATAAGAATCGAGATCTATTCCTATTGTTCAAGATGCTTCATAACCTTTGTTTGGTTATCAAAGTCTTAAATGAATGTTTAGATACTTGAAGTTGTTTATTCAACTGTTATGACTTACTGGCCAATTGAATGCTCACACTTGCTTTAAATAAAAACATTTTTAGCGAACGATGTTAGAAGAAACTTAAGGACCCCGTAAAGATCAAGCTGATCGGTATCCAGACGAAGTGCCATTCAGTATGTGAATGTACGTGAATTTCAAGCGAAGACTTTTAATATAGAATAGTTAATTAAACTATAGACTAGTTTAATGAACTGATATGTATCCTTGGTGGCAGATAAAAGTCACTCTTGTAAGATGTAAAGAATAATATAATTATCATTATTTGTAATGAATAAGGTTATAAGGTATTAGAACATGTGATTTGAGAATGTATGTTGTTATATTTAACTATATAATGATGTATGTTTGGAAGGAGATGGAATCGTGACGTACGGAATCCGGGTGTGAAAATAGACCGAATTTCGGGGCGTTACAAAAAGTGAATGAAAGTTCTTGGTCCTATGACCATCTTATTACAAATAACCCTTAGATTGTTTCAAAAATGTTTTCGAGTCATGAAAAGTTTTATTTTGTGCATTATTTTAGTTTATTTGAACTAGTTCACAACTATTATTCAGTTGTTGAATGAAATCGTATGATTCTTGATTTTGTTGTTGAAATGCTATACTTTTTGGGCAATTTAATGCTCATCCTTGCTTAAATATATGATTTTAGCTAAGGCTGAATGTATCGAAGAATTTAGTAAGGATAGAGGATGGTTAAAGCAAAAAGAACTAGAAGATCTGATAGTAAATTAATACTATTATGTAATATTTAGTATTATGATATGATGAACATGTAATGGTTTTAGAAACTTGGGATTTGAAAGGATACGATGTAATAATATATTGAATTGCATTCGTGTCATTAAGTTTATATAGTTAGAAATGTATGGATATTATAGTACCGTGTAGCACCAGACTTAGGTTTGAAGGTACATGGATTTGGGGGCGTCATATAGCTTTTGGTGTACCAAATCACGTGAAGATATTTTTCCTCAAGAATCTCAGCACTACTTTGGCATCATTCGTGGGTAATGCAATGGCCTCAACCCATTTTGACACATAATCAACTACCAAAAGTATATATTGGTTACTGAATGGTGATGAAAATGGTCCCATAAAGTCAATGCCCCAAACATCAAAGAGCTTAACCTCGAGAATTGTATTGAGAGGCATTTTATTATGTTTTAAGATATTACCAACCCTTTGGCAACGATTGCACTTTAGAACAGAGAAGTGGGCATCTTTGAACAATGTATGCCAGAAAAACCCCGATTATAAAACTTGTGCCGCAGTTCTATCTCCTCCATAATGTCCCCCATAATCAGACAAGTGGAAATTGTAAGACCCCAACTTATTAATGAATAAAATCAAATTTTCTCTAAATATTATTGTGAATAATAAGGGGTTAATTTGATATAATACTTTGGTTATGGGTGAAATGTGTAAATTTTGCAAAATAAGCAAGTGGTTATAAAATATTTATTTTTGGTCGGTGAATATTCGGTTGGTCGTGGAATATTCTTGCTGTCGGGAAATATTCGTACGACGACGCAGCCTTGTGTGGGCCCCATAACGGAAAGCGATTGGATGAAGAAAACGACAAGTATAAGTTGTTTATAAATAACGGCGTAGTTGTTACCGTTAATACTGTTGGAATACCCGGTGGTTAAAATACAGTAGCACACGGTATTGCACCAATTATTGATTCTTACGTAAGAAGGCACTACTCAATAATTGTTACAGTAGTTATTATTCAATATTTTATTTTATTAATTCAATAATTGCTGCGTTGATATTTTATATTATTGTTGTTTCAATAATTGTTGCTGCACAGTATTTTCATTTATCAGATCAATAATTCATATTATTTGAATAATATTATTAGATAACATTATTGGCAATGTCTAGAAAGTTCTGTCTAAGGAGAGGTTTGGTCATCTAATTGCGCGCCAGTAAGGAGAAATCCTTATTGGAAAGCCCCCTCTTTCCTGGGAACGGCCTGGTTGTCATAAATGTGATTCTGTAATATTATTTGTGACTAATTAATTATTGATTCATATGATAAGGAAATATTTATTTTATGTGGATATAAATGAGGGATATATTTTTGTGGTTAAAAATGAAGGAGTTAATGTTGAGGTTTTTGTCAGTATTTTTGTCGGAATGGAGGTATTAAAAATCAGGGTTTTTGAGATAGTTTGCGGGGGTTATAATTTTTAATCCGACCGTTGGATCGTGGTAATTTTTGGATATGTTATACATATATAAGTTGAGTATATGTCCACAAATTTTGAACAGTTAAAAATGAATGTATGATTTATTACGAATTTTACAAGATGACTGGTTCAGAAATTGTTGAATTTTCGGAGTTTATCATTTTGGTGGAAAATTCTAGAATTGGTGGGCCCCACTTGTGGTTGGTGAAGAAATGTGCTGAATTATATTTCAAATGTGGTGGGTGGGAATAGTAGCAGGTAAAGCCATCAGGTTGCAGGTCAAACCTACCAAAATTTTCCTATAAATAGAGGGCTAAGTTAGAATTGAAAATCACACCAGAAACAAGTTTTCTCTCTTTCTCTCTCTAGATTATTGAGTGTATTTTGTGAGTATTTAGATACTTTGAGAGTTTCTATTCATCAGAGCAAGTTTCTTTCAGCCTTATACCGGTATTCCGACCAGAAGTACTGATATTTTGAGGTAAGGGATATTATTTTCTTCTTAATGATATTATTTTCTTCAATATCATTATGCTGAAATATTGATATGAGTTTTTATCAAATTTGGAACTTTTTGTGTCGGGGTTACTATTCACGTATACGGTACTATTCACGTATACGACACTATTCACGAATACGACACTATTCACCGAAAAATAAAATTTTTCCTTTTTGTCCAAGATGTCTATTATGGTTACTATCTTTGATTGTATCCATGTTTTGATCTTTATTTTTGAATTCTGCTTCACAATTAATTATTATGAAGTATTATTGATCTTGGATAAACTGTTATACGAATCCCTACTATTTGTCCTTCTGTCTCATTGGATTCGTTCTCTTTAAGATATTTTTCATCATCCTCAGTCCTAAATGATGATATTACTGAATATCTTTGGCCTGTAGTGCAAAGATGTATAATTACTTGATGAATATCTTTGGCCTGTAGTGCAAAGATGAATATTTGGCCCGAACGAAGTTAGCACGGGTTAGTTAATTATAAATTTTTACAAAGTCTATACCTTATTAGATACCGGTTCTACCCATTCATTTATTTCTCCTGCTTGTGCTCAACGTTTAAACTTGACTCCGGAGAAAATTAGACTTTGACTTATCTGTTGAAACTCCGTTAGGAGAAACTTTCGTTACATCCACTGTTTAGAAATCTTGCTTGACTCAGGTTGGCACTATCACATTACCTGTTGACCTTATCTCTTTAAAGATACTTGCTTTTGATGTGATTTTAGAGATCGATTGGTTAACTACTCATCATGCCAAATTGATTGCTTTTGTAAGGTTGTTAGTTTTCATATTCCTAACCAACATGTTATGCGAATTCAAGCAACCAAACCACTAAAATCAATCGCTGTCATACCAAGCCATAAAGCCATTCGTTTATTGAAAAACGGATGTCAATCTTTCTTAGCCCATGTCATGGACTTGAACAAAAATACGTCAGATTTGAATGATATTTCTGTTGTTAGTGAAATTCCTGACGTATTTCCTGAAGAATTTCTTGGCCTACGCGTGATATTGAATTTTGTGTCATCTTTGAATCTGGTACAAAACTCATTTCTAAAATCTCATATCGAATGGCTCCTATTGAACTTCAGGAGTTAAAAACCCAACTATAGAAGTTGATAACCGAGCCTCTATCTGGTGACTTCCTTTGTGGAATGCACCGAAGCCAGACTCTCCGTAGGGGACGCCATATTCGTGCGGTAGTAAACTGATAAGTGTCATTGTGACGTGCTATCCAAGATTGGGATATGAGTCACAGTTGAGAGCAACCTAAGTCAGTAATCGAAATACGTAGCTTTCTGGGCTTAGCTGGTTATTATCGGAGATTTGTGGAAGGATTTTCTCGAATCGCTACTCCGTTAACTCAGCTGACTCGGAAAGATACAAAATTCGTATGGAGTGAGGAATGCGAGAAGAGTTTCCAAGAACTCAAGAGGAGACTCATTTCGGCACCTGTTTTGACAATACCATCTGGTTCGGATGGATTTGTTATCTACAGCGATGCTTCAGGCAAAGGGTTAGGATGTGTTCTCATGCAACATGGGAAAGTCATAGCCTATGCCTCACGACAACTCAAAGAATATGAGAGGAATTATCCTACTCATGATTTGGAGTTGGCAGCAGTCGTTTTTGCGTTGAAGATCTGGAGACACTACCTGTATGGGGAGAAAGTGGAGATCTATACAGATCATAAAAGCCTCAAATATTTCTTCACCCAAAAGGAACTCAACATGCGGCAACGACGTTGGCTTGAGCTGTTGAAAGATTACGATCATACCATCCAATACCATCCTGGAAAAGCAAACGTAGTAGCTGACGCATTGAGTAGAAGATCATATGCGGGTACGAGTGCAATATTTTTAACACAAAGGCCCATTTTGTATGACTTGCAAAGGATGGAGATAGAGATGAAGGCTCCAAGTACCCACATGATGATATCAAATATACGAGTAGAACCGACTTTAATCGATAAAGTTAAAGCTGCTCAAGCTACGGATATAGAGCTGATGCGTATGAAGAAGAAAGTGCAAGAAGGTGCTATTCCAGAAGCAAGAATCGATGAAGAAGGAATACTTCGAGTCAACTCCAGACTTTGTGTTCCTAACGATTTTGACTTGAAGCATAGAATAATGATGGAGGCACACAACACACCGTTTGCAATCCATCCTGGGAGTACCAAAATGTATCACGATCTTCGACATACATTTTGGTGGAGCAATATGAAAAGAGAGATCGCGGAGTTTATCTCGAGATGTTTAACTTGTCAACGTGTAAAAGCGGAGCATCAAGTACCAAAGGGTCCATTGCAACCACTTGAGATTCCGAAATGGAAGTGGGAACACATTACTATGGATTTTGTTACAGGTCTTCCCAAGGTTTCTCAAGGCATAGATGCGATTTGGGTTATTGTTGATAGATTAACCAAGTCCGCTCATTTCTTGCCGATACGTGAGACTTATTCCCTTGAATGTCTTGCTAGTATGTACGTGAACGAGATTGTGAGATTGCATGGCATGCCAGTATCCATAGTTTCGGATCGTGACCCAAGATTCACTTCACGATTTTGGGTTAGCTTGCAGAAAGCTATGGGCACGGATTTACGATTCAGTTCAGCATACCATCCTCAAACGGACGGACAATCAGAGAGGACTATTCAAACTCTTGAAGATCTATTAAGACTTTGTGTCTTAGATCTCAAAGGGAGTTGGGATAAGTACCTACCATTGGTGGAATTCTCCTACAACAACAGTTATCAGGCGAGCATAGGTATGGCTCCATTTGAGGCGTTGTATGGAAGAAAATGTCGTTCTCCAGTATGCTGGGACGAGGTGGGTGAAGCAACATTGTTGGGACCAGAATTGGTACGCATTACTACAGAGAAGATCCAAACGATTCGACAACGTATACAAACGGCACAGGATCGACAAAAGAGTTATGCGGATCTTCATCGGAAGGACGTGGAATTTAATATTGGGGATCATGTATTGTTACGTGTTGCACCATGGAAGGGAGTTACAAGATTTGGGAAGAGAGGAAAGCTCAATCCAAGATTTGTTGGTCCATTTGAGATTCTTGAGCGAATAGGAAATGTGGCATATAGACTCGCATTACCTCCAAGCATGTCTCGTGTTCATAATGTTTTTCACATATCTATGCTTCGTAAATATGTTAAAGACCTGAACCACATTATTGAGTTAGAACCAGACGAGATAGCTGAAGATTTAACGTACGAGGAGGTACCTGTTAAGATCTTGGATAGGAAAGAGCATGTCCTACGCACGAAGGTTATACCACAAGTTAAGGTTTTGTGGAGAAACCATGCTATTGAAGAAATGACCTGGGAGTTGGAATCAGAAATGAAAGCGAGGTATCCTCACCTTTTTGAAACATCAGGTACGTACGTCAATTTCGAGGACGAAATTTCATAAGGAGGGGAGGTTGTAAGACCCCAACTTATTAATGAATAAAATCAAATTTTCTCTAAATATTATTGTGAATAATAAGGGGTTAATTTGATATAATACTTTGGTTATGGGTGAAATGTGTAAATTTTGCAAAATAAGCAAGTGGTTATAAAATATTTATTTTTGGTCGGTGAATATTCGGTTGGTCGTGGAATATTCTTGCTGTCGGGGAATATTCGTACGACGACGCAGCCTTGTGTGGGCCCCATAACGGAAAGCGATTGGATGAAGAAAACGACAAATATAAGTTGTTTATAAATAACGGCGTAGTTGTTACCGTTAATACTGTTGGAATACCCGGTGGTTAAAATACAGTAGCACACGGTATTGCACCAATTATTGATTCTTACGTAAGAAGGCACTACTCAATAATTGTTACAGTAGTTATTATTCAATATTTTATTTTATTGATTCAATAATTGCTGCGTTGATATTTTATATTATTGTTGTTTCAATAATTGTTGCTGCACAGTATTTTCATTTATCAGATCAATAATTCATATTATTTGAATAATATTATTAGATAACATTATTGGCAATGTCTAGAAAGTTCTGTCTAAGGAGAGGTTTGGTCATCTAATTGCGCGCCAGTAAGGAGAAATCCTTATTGGAAAGCCCCCTCTTTCCTGGGAACGGCCTGGTTGTCATAAATGTGATTCTGTAATATTATTTGTGAATAATTAATTATTGATTCATATGATAAGGAAATATTTATTTTATGTGGATATAAATGAGGGATATATTTTTGTGGTTAAAAATGAAGGAGTTAATGTTGAGGTTTTTGTCAGTATTTTTGTCGGAATGGAGGTATTAAAAATCAGGGTTTTTGAGATAGTTTGCGGGGGTTATAATTTTTAATCCGACCGTTGGATCGTGGTAATTTTTGGATATGTTATACATATATAAGTTGAGTATATGTCCACAAATTTTGAACCGTTAAAAATGAACGTATGATTTATTACGAATTTTACAAGATGACTGGTTCAGAAATTGTTGAATTTTCGGAGTTTATCATTTTGGTGGAAAATTCTAGAATTGGTGGGCCCCACTTGTGGTTGGTGAAGAAATGTGCTGAATTATATTTCAAATGTGGTGGGTGGGAATAGTAGCAGGTAAAGCCATCAGGTTGCAGGTCAAACCTACCAAAATTTTCCTATAAATAGAGGGCTAAGTTAGAATTGAAAATCACACCAGAAACAAGTTTTCTCTCTTTCTCTCTCTAGATTATTGAGTGTATTTTGTGAGTATTTAGATACTTTGAGAGTTTCTATTCATCAGAGCAAGTTTCTTTCAGCCTTATACCGGTATTCCGACCAGAAGTACTGATATTTTGAGGTAAGGGATATTATTTTCTTCTTAATGATATTATTTTCTTCAATATCATTATGCTGAAATATTGATATGAGTTTTTATCAAATTTGGAACTTTTTGTGTCGGGGTTACTATTCACGTATACGGTACTATTCACGTATACGACACTATTCACGAATACGACACTATTCACCGAAAAATAAAATTTTTCCTTTTTGTCCAAGATGTCTATTATGGTTACTATCTTTGATTGTATCCATGTTTTGATCTTTATTTTTGAATTCTGCTTCACAATTGATTATTATGAAGTATTATTGATCTTGGATAAACTGTTATACGAATCCCTACTATTTGTCCTTCTGTCTCATTGGATTCGTTCTCTTTAAGATATTTTTCATCATCCTCAGTCCTAAATGATGATATTACTGAATATCTTTGGCCTGTAGTGCAAAGATGTATAATTACTTGATGAATATCTTTGGCCTGTAGTGCAAAGATGAATATTTGGTTAAAGATGAGTATTAATTGATGTTACAGGGATAAAATATTGATGATGGACTTTTAAATCTTAGAAGATAGTAGAATTCTTTCTCTACTTGACTCTTCTAATGGTTTGTTGTTTCCGCTGCAGTTGTTGATCTAAAACTTGTTGTCGATTATATTTTATCAGATTTTTCCCTGTTGAAGACTAACGATAATTTGTTGTATATTATCTTAGTCATAATATTCTTTACTGGGCTAGTTGAGCTCACCCTTTTCCTTTTTGTTCCATTTTTCTTCTCAGGAGGTGAGAACATAGCAGGATCTAGTCGGGGTATGGAGTGATGGTTCTAGAAAGATGTATTAGCAGTCCTCACTATTTCTGTAAAATAGTGTTTGAATAATTGTAATGAGGATTTATTTGAGTGTGGATATTGTCTAGAAGACAATATTTGTATTTAAACTCACAGTATGTGTTGTCGTATTTTGCACGACAATTGTATTATTGAAGTTGTAGTTTGCTTTCTGTACCATGTATTTGGCGACTCAGAATGGGTGTTGTATACCTATTCTGGGGGCGTCACAGTTGGTATCAGAGCTTAGGGATATGATCCCTGGCTGAGATGTGAGACAAGAACTAGGAGGGGAGAGACGGGGAATTCCTTCGCTAGTATGACCTGACTAAGTTTATTTGGTGTTTATTTGGTCGGTCAGAGTATAGGGATAATATATGACATGACTATTAACCCTTGTTTTATGGCAGTATTTAAGAATGGCAGCTGAGAACGTTAATAATGGAGTAAATCAGACCGTGGAGACACCTTTGATCACTACCCAGGGGAACGTGCAACAGGAAGGCAATATTCCTCCTGTAAACAACGTTACCGAGCAAACGATGAATGATGGAATGTTTAGGAGCTTTTTGCAGTTCATGCAAAATCAGACGAGGGAGACTCCTGTGCAGAATACGGGTGGAAATGATAACAACGCGCGGTTTGTCACAGCTAAGCAGTTCAAAGAATTGGGACCACCAGAATTTAAGGGAAAGCCAGATCCGATCATGGCAGAAACGTGGGTCAAGCAAATTACCAAGATATTCGATGTCTTGGGATGCACGGAGGAACAAAAGGTTCCATTCGCCACCTTTATGTTCCGCGGTGAGGCAGACTACTGGTGGGAGTCTGTGAAGCGTACCCAGCCTGACGCACTCAACATGTCCTGGGAAATATTTCAAAAACTGTTCAATGACAAGTACTTTCCTGAAAGTATTCGTCATATGAAGGAGGTTGAGTTTATTAGACTGGAACAAAACAACATGACGGTGTCCCAGTACGAGGCAAAGTTTGCAGAGTTATCCAGGTTTGCACCTCATTTGGTCGAAAATGAGGAACGAATGACAAGGATGTTTCTGAGAGGTCTAAAACCCGAGATTCGACAATATCTTATCTCTCATAAATTTTCTTTATATTCAGATGTTGTAAATAGGGCTCAATTATTAGAGCGAGATAATGAGTATGTGCAACCGAGGGACCACAACCAGGGTCATACCGGTGGCGGCAGTCATCGAAGCAATGAAAACCAGCAGGGAAGAAAATATTCGGACAAAAGCGGCAACCACTCTGGTGGTAATCGTGGCTATGAAAATAGAAGAAGCGAGTCGGGAGGAGATTTTAAAAAGAGGAGATTCAACAATGACAATACGAAGACGTCAGCACCAGCAGCAACTGGTTCCAAGGGAGGAGAACGACCACCGGTTATATGCTATAAGTGCGGAAAAGAAGGACATATCAGCCCAAACTGCCCACAACAGTTTAAGGTATGTTATAACTGTGGAAAGGAAGGACATATCGCTCGAGATTGCACTGTAGCGAAACCAAGTCCAACGGGGGTGGTGACTCAAAAAGTTGTCCTAGAAAAGTCAAAGTCAACGGTTCCTGGAAGAACATTTTTCGTGACTGGTCAGAATGCGAGGAACCCGAACGAAGTTAGCACGGGTTAGTTAATTATAAATTTTTACAAAGTCTATACCTTATTAGATACCGGTTCTACCCATTCATTTATTTCTCCTGCTTGTGCTCAACGTTTAAACTTGACTCCGGAGAAAATTAGACTTTGACTTATCTGTTGAAACTCCGTTAGGAGAAACTTTCGTTACATCCACTGTTTAGAAATCTTGCTTGACTCAGGTTGGCACTATCACATTACCTGTTGACCTTATCTCTTTAAAGATACTTGCTTTTGATGTGATTTTAGAGATCGATTGGTTAACTACTCATCATGCCAAATTGATTGCTTTTGTAAGGTTGTTAGTTTTCATATTCCTAACCAACCTGTTATGCGAATTCAAGCAACCAAACCACTAAAATCAATCGCTGTCATACCAAGCCATAAAGCCATTCGTTTATTGAAAAACGGATGTCAATCTTTCTTAGCCCATGTCATGGACTTGAACAAAAATACGTCAGATTTGAATGATATTTCTGTTGTTAGTGAAATTCCTGACGTATTTCCTGAAGAATTTCTTGGCCTACGCGTGATATTGAATTTTGTGTCATCTTTGAATCTGGTACAAAACTCATTTCTAAAATCTCATATCGAATGGCTCCTATTGAACTTCAGGAGTTAAAAACCCAACTATAGAAGTTGATAACCGAGCCTCTATCTGGTGACTTCCTTTGTGGAATGCACCGAAGCCAGACTCTCCGTAGGGGACGCCATATTCGTGCGGTAGTAAACTGATAAGTGTCATTGTGACGTGCTATCCAAGATTGGGATATGAGTCACAGTTGAGAGCAACCTAAGTCAGTAATCGAAATACGTAGCTTTCTGGGCTTAGCTGGTTATTATCGGAGATTTGTGGAAGGATTTTCTCGAATCGCTACTCCGTTAACTCAGCTGACTCGGAAAGATACAAAATTCGTATGGAGTGAGGAATGCGAGAAGAGTTTCCAAGAACTCAAGAGGAGACTCATTTCGGCACCTGTTTTGACAATACCATCTGGTTCGGATGGATTTGTTATCTACAGCGATGCTTCAGGCAAAGGGTTAGGATGTGTTCTCATGCAACATGGGAAAGTCATAGCCTATGCCTCACGACAACTCAAAGAATATGAGAGGAATTATCCTACTCATGATTTGGAGTTGGCAGCAGTCGTTTTTGCGTTGAAGATCTGGAGACACTACCTGTATGGGGAGAAAGTGGAGATCTATACAGATCATAAAAGCCTCAAATATTTCTTCACCCAAAAGGAACTCAACATGCGGCAACGACGTTGGCTTGAGCTGTTGAAAGATTACGATCATACCATCCAATACCATCCTGGAAAAGCAAACGTAGTAGCTGACGCATTGAGTAGAAGATCATATGCGGGTACGAGTGCAATATTTTTAACACAAAGGCCCATTTTGTATGACTTGCAAAGGATGGAGATAGAGATGAAGGCTCCAAGTACCCACATGATGATATCAAATATACGAGTAGAACCGACTTTAATCGATAAAGTTAAAGCTGCTCAAGCTACGGATATAGAGCTGATGCGTATGAAGAAGAAAGTGCAAGAAGGTGCTATTCCAGAAGCAAGAATCGATGAAGAAGGAATACTTCGAGTCAACTCCAGACTTTGTGTTCCTAACGATTTTGACTTGAAGCATAGAATAATGATGGAGGCACACAACACACCGTTTGCAATCCATCCTGGGAGTACCAAAATGTATCACGATCTTCGACATACATTTTGGTGGAGCAATATGAAAAGAGAGATCGCGGAGTTTATCTCGAGATGTTTAACTTGTCAACGTGTAAAAGCGGAGCATCAAGTACCAAAGGGTCCATTGCAACCACTTGAGATTCCGAAATGGAAGTGGGAACACATTACTATGGATTTTGTTACAGGTCTTCCCAAGGTTTCTCAAGGCATAGATGCGATTTGGGTTATTGTTGATAGATTAACCAAGTCCGCTCATTTCTTGCCGATACGTGAGACTTATTCCCTTGAACGTCTTGCTAGTATGTACGTGAACGAGATTGTGAGATTGCATGGCATGCCAGTATCCATAGTTTCGGATCGTGACCCAAGATTCACTTCACGATTTTGGGTTAGCTTGCAGAAAGCTATGGGCACGGATTTACGATTCAGTTCAGCATACCATCCTCAAACGGACGGACAATCAGAGAGGACTATTCAAACTCTTGAAGATCTATTAAGACTTTGTGTCTTAGATCTCAAAGGGAGTTGGGATAAGTACCTACCATTGGTGGAATTCTCCTACAACAACAGTTATCAGGCGAGCATAGGTATGGCTCCATTTGAGGCGTTGTATGGAAGAAAATGTCGTTCTCCAGTATGCTGGGACGAGGTGGGTGAAGCAACATTGTTGGGACCAGAATTGGTACGCATTACTACAGAGAAGATCCAAACGATTCGACAACGTATACAAACGGCACAGGATCGACAAAAGAGTTATGCGGATCTTCATCGGAAGGACGTGGAATTTAATATTGGGGATCATGTATTGTTACGTGTTGCACCATGGAAGGGAGTTACAAGATTTGGGAAGAGAGGAAAGCTCAATCCAAGATTTGTTGGTCCATTTGAGATTCTTGAGCGAATAGGAAATGTGGCATATAGACTCGCATTACCTCCAAGCATGTCTCGTGTTCATAATGTTTTTCACATATCTATGCTTCGTAAATATGTTAAAGACCTGAACCACATTATTGAGTTAGAACCAGACGAGATAGCTGAAGATTTAACGTACGAGGAGGTACCTGTTAAGATCTTGGATAGGAAAGAGCATGTCCTACGCACGAAGGTTATACCACAAGTTAAGGTTTTGTGGAGAAACCATGCTATTGAAGAAATGACCTGGGAGTTGGAATCAGAAATGAAAGCGAGGTATCCTCACCTTTTTGAAACATCAGGTACGTACGTCAATTTCGAGGACGAAATTTCATAAGGAGGGGAGGTTGTAAGACCCCAACTTATTAATGAATAAAATCAAATTTTCTCTAAATATTATTGTGAATAATAAGGGGTTAATTTGATATAATACTTTGGTTATGGGTGAAATGTGTAAATTTTGCAAAATAAGCAAGTGGTTATAAAATATTTATTTTTGGTCGGTGAATATTCGGTTGGTCGTGGAATATTCTTGCTGTCGGGGAATATTCGTACGACGACGCAGCCTTGTGTGGGCCCCATAACGGAAAGCGATTGGATGAAGAAAACGACAAATATAAGTTGTTTATAAATAACGGCGTAGTTGTTATCGTTAATACTGTTGGAATACCCGGTGGTTAAAATACAGTAGCACACGGTATTGCACCAATTATTGATTCTTACGTAAGAAGGCACTACTCAATAATTGTTACAGTAGTTATTATTCAATATTTTATTTTATTAATTCAATAATTGCTGCGTTGATATTTTATATTATTGTTGTTTCAATAATTGTTGCTGCACAGTATTTTCATTTATCAGATCAATAATTCATATTATTTGAATAATATTATTAGATAACATTATTGGCAATGTCTAGAAAGTTCTGTCTAAGGAGAGGTTTGGTCATCTAATTGCGCGCCAGTAAGGAGAAATCCTTATTGGAAAGCCCCCTCTTTCCTGGGAACGGCCTGGTTGTCATAAATGTGATTCTGTAATATTATTTGTGAATAATTAATTATTGATTCATATGATAAGGAAATATTTATTTTATGTGGATATAAATGAGGGATATATTTTTGTGGTTAAAAATGAAGGAGTTAATGTTGAGGTTTTTGTCAGTATTTTTGTCGGAATGGAGGTATTAAAAATCAGGGTTTTTGAGATAGTTTGCGGGGGTTATAATTTTTAATCCGACCGTTGGATCGTGGTAATTTTTGGATATGTTATACATATATAAGTTGAGTATATGTCCACAAATTTTGAACCGTTAAAAATGAATGTATGATTTATTACGAATTTTACAAGATGACTGGTTCAGAAATTGTTGAATTTTCGGAGTTTATCATTTTGGTGGAAAATTCTAGAATTGGTGGGCCCCACTTGTGGTTGGTGAAGAAATGTGCTGAATTATATTTCAAATGTGGTGGGTGGGAATAGTAGCAGGTAAAGCCATCAGGTTGCAGGTCAAACCTACCAAAATTTTCCTATAAATAGAGGGCTAAGTTAGAATTGAAAATCACACCAGAAACAAGTTTTCTCTCTTTCTCTCTCTAGATTATTGAGTGTATTTTGTGAGTATTTAGATACTTTGAGAGTTTCTATTCATCAGAGCAAGTTTCTTTCAGCCTTATACCGGTATTCCGACCAGAAGTACTGATATTTTGAGGTAAGGGATATTATTTTCTTCTTAATGATATTATTTTCTTCAATATCATTATGCTGAAATATTGATATGAGTTTTTATCAAATTTGGAACTTTTTGTGTCGGGGTTACTATTCACGTATACGGTACTATTCACGTATACGACACTATTCACGAATACGACACTATTCACCGAAAAATAAAATTTTTCCTTTTTGTCCAAGATGTCTATTATGGTTACTATCTTTGATTGTATCCATGTTTTGATCTTTATTTTTGAATTCTGCTTCACAATTAATTATTATGAAGTATTATTGATCTTGGATAAACTGTTATACGAATCCCTACTATTTGTCCTTCTGTCTCATTGGATTCGTTCTCTTTAAGATATTTTTCATCATCCTCAGTCCTAAATGATGATATTACTGAATATCTTTGGCCTGTAGTGCAAAGATGTATAATTACTTGATGAATATCTTTGGCCTGTAGTGCAAAGATGAATATTTGGTTAAAGATGATTATTAATTGATGTTACAGGGATAAAATATTGATGATGGACTTTTAAATCTTAGAAGATAGTAGAATTCTTTCTCTACTTGACTCTTCTAATGGTTTGTTGTTTCCGCTGCAGTTGTTGATCTAAAACTTGTTGTCGATTATATTTTATCAGATTTTTCCCTGTTGAAGACTAACGATAATTTGTTGTATATTATCTTAGTCATAATATTCTTTACTGGGCTAGTTGAGCTCACCCTTTTTCTTTTTGTTCCATTTTTCTTCTCAGGAGGTGAGAACATAGCAGGATCTAGTCGGGGTATGGAGTGATGGTTCTAGAAAGATGTATTATCAGTCCTCACTATTTCTGTAAAATAGTGTTTGAATAATTATAATGAGGATTTATTTGAGTGTGGATATTGTCTAGAAGACAATATTTGTATTTAAACTCACAGTATGTGTTGTCGTATTTTGCACGACAATTGTATTATTGAAGTTGTAGTTTGCTTTCTGTACCATGTATTTGGCGACTCAGAATGGGTGTTGTATACCTATTCTGGGGGCGTCACAGAAATGACTCAGAATGCTTTCCATCTCTTTCCGTGGCATACAACATCTTATCATCTGATCCGCACAAGTTTTGAACAGAAAAGGTTCATCCCAAAAATATTGCTTGACATCGTGGATGAGCTTTTTCCGTTGTTGAGAATTTAAGTCAGGTGGGAGTACATTACTTACGAGGTAATTCACGTAGTCCGTATACCAAGGTACTTTCTGTTAGGTTTGTATATGGCGCGATCATGCAATCAAATTACATAAAAGGTGTGGAAGCGCGATAAAATAGGAATTTAAAATTTTCATACAAACCCATCACCATGATCATACTTTGTGCATAATTATCAATCAATAGAAAAGAGATGGAGATCAGATTCATACCCTTGTATAAACTAGCTTCCTCACGTACGAGTTCACGTCCAATTCTTTTTCACGTTCAACCTGAATCCACCGGGTTTGATTCCTTCCTTTGATCAACGTTAGCACCCAAGTATTTGGCCTCTAGAGGTGATCCACCAAGGAAGAACAAATATTCAAGAAGATGAGTGTTTGACAAAACTCTAGTTTTTCTATCTCTATAAAAAATACGTACTCTCTCAACTCTTGGAATTAAGTGTGTTGTAAAACATCAACCCTCACCCATAATAAGACTCTTCTTATTTATAGATGTAGGCAACCATCCTTAACAATTAAAGAATTGTGTTTTATTTTAATTATTTAAACTCCTTTAATTAATTAGGCTCTTAATCTTATGAGGAATAATTAATTAAACTCTTTTAATTAATTAGCCTCCTAATCTTATTAGGAATATATGAGAGTACTTTTATTAATTAATTTCCAAAATCCTTTAAGAATTAAATAATAATAATAGTAGTAATAATAATAAGACTCCTCTTATTAATTTATATTTAATATTTTCCAAATATTAAATAATAAATATTAAGCTATTTAATTTATTCTATCACCATAGATTAAATTAAATACACTTAAATTATTATTACGATTATGTCATTTATTTCTTAAATAAATATTCTTCCTTTTATGGTGTGACTATTTAGGTTCTTCATATTAAATCGATTTTGAATAAATCAATTAGAAAAATTATAATATTATTTAAATAAATAAATTTATTTATTTATTTATTTAAATAAATAACATTTATTCTATAATAAGGATAAGCCTCCTTAGCGATCAACGACTTTCGAGATAATATAGATTTCAACATTAATCATAAAAGATTTTTTGTGTAAATAGTTACTATACAATTCAATCCTTCTACCATACAATGTCCCAATTAAATATAAGACATGGAATTACTGTTAAGTCTTATTTTATTTAATTATATGTATTTCGATTCTTAAATGTCCAACTTCAAATAATACAAATTAGAAACTCCTTTCTAATTTTATCCTGCCTTGACCAAGGACTAATGAGTTGTCATTTATCGAATCACATAGGACATTCTCTTCTTTTACTAGAAGCGGTAGATTTTTTATTGATCATTCATTATCTCCATATATAACTTATTACACCCAAGCATACACTTTGATATAATCTAAGGGTCTTAAGAAATATGTCAAAGTATAATTTATCATACATAAGATATTATGATGATCTCAAGTCTAAGAATCACTTGTACTACTATCACTTTAGGAATTCCTATTGACAGGCAAGTAAAATTCCATTAGGTATTCTTTAGCGAGCCACGTTCAGTGAACTTATTCTCCAATAAGCACCTACATACTTGTTTTAGTGTCTCCACATAAATGATCATGAGATCAATCATCCTCATCCAATGAGCAAGCAACGTATGTACCAATCTATTCGGATTCATTAATCCTCTTTTTAGTAATCTAACGATTGGGAAAATTTTTAGTTTTTAAGCTATCTAAGAATTTAAATCTCATTAGCATGATCTCATCATGATTCTAAAAGCATTGCTTAAAACTATGGGTTTATCATATATTATAAAAACACCATCATGTTGATAAATTAAAGCCTTTAGTAAATGAATACTTTTATTATTTAATAAATAAGATTGTTACAAGGTATATGCTTTATCATCAACATGATTGGCTTGTGTGCATACTACTTTCACTTTCGTCGTGATTCTAAAAAGTTGCTCATCCGGAAATGACTCATTCATCAACACTTCATCCCTTTTCTGAGTTTCTGAATTTTGTAATCTGGAAAGATGATCTGCCACCTGATTTTTGGTACCCTTTCTATCTCGGATCTCCAAATCAAATTCTTACAGTAGAAGGACCCATCAAATCAACCTTGGCTTTGCATCCTTCTTTGCAATCAAATACTTTATGGCGGAGTGATCAGTGTAGACAATTATCTTAGTCCCAATAAGATATGCTTGGAATTTATCGAAGGCAAACACTACTACAAGTAACTCTTTTTCAGTGGTGGTGTAATTCAATTGAGCATCTATCAATGTTTTGCTTGAGTAATAGATGGTGTGGAAGACCTTATCTCGACGTTGTCCCAATATCACACCAACTGCATAATCACTTGCATCACACATCAGTTCAAATGGCAAGGTCCAATCTGGAGCAACAATGACTGACATTGTAACCAACTTCTTTTTCAGCACTTCAAAAGCCTTAATGCACAATTGATCCATCTTAAACGGTACATCATTCTCAAGGAGCGAACACAGCGATTTTGAAATTTTAAAAAAATCCTTGATGAAGCGTCTGTAAAAACCTGCTTGTCCGAGAAAACTTCTTATTCCCTTCACAGACATTGGCGGAGGTAATTTTTTTATAGTTTCAATTTTGCCTTATCTACCTCTAAGTTGGCTGCAGAGACCTTATGACCCAAAATTATGCCTTCCTACAGCATGAAGTGGCTCTTTTCCCAATTGAGCACCAAATTTGTCTCCACATAGTGTTTCAAAACCAAAATCAAATTATGGAGGCAAAGATCATAATTGTCCCCAAAAATAGAGAAATCATCCATGAAGACTTCCAAATTTTGTTCTACCATGTCCGAAAAAATTATCATCACACATCACTGAAAAATGGTCGGTGCATTGCAAAGACTAAAAGACATCCGTCGGAATGCAAAAGTTCCATAAGGACATGTGAATGCCATTTTCTCTTGATCTTTTGACGCTATTGCGATTTGGTTGTATCTCGAATAACCATCAAGGAGGAAGTAGAACTGATGACCAACCAATCTACCCAACATTTGATCAATAAATGGCAAGGGAAAGTAATCATTGCGAGTAACCTTGTTCAATTTGCAGCAATCCATGCACACTCTTAAATAGGTAACTGTTCTAGTAGAAATGATTTCGTTATTCTCATTTTTAACCATAGTCATTCCCCCTATTTTTGGCACATACTGTACAGGACTTACCCACTAACTGTCTGAAATTAGATATATGATATCGGCATCCAACCACTTGATGATCTATTTCTTTACCACTTTTTTCATGATCGGGTTCAACCTTCTTTGTTGCTCAATGCCTGGCTTTGGTCCTTCCTCAATTAGAATTTTTTGTAGCAAAATGATGGACTGATTAATATCTGCGATGTTCCACCCAATTTCTATTTTGTAATCTCGTAACACCCTTAATAACTTTTTTTTTGTCTCATCCTGATCCGCAGAAACAATCACTAGTAATGTGTTGGAACTTCCCAAGTAAGCATACTGTAAGTTAGAAGGAAGAGGTTTAAGCTCAAGCAATGGTGGCTCTTCTATTAATGTTTTGGACTTTTTGCCTCCTCCTTTGGATCAATCAAGAATATCAAACTATTTGCTGAATTTTTGAGATACTGGTAATGCATCTAACCATTTCACGTAACCCATATCTTCCAAGTCATCAACTGTCTCTATACCCACTAAGGCTGCTTCTAATGGATCCTCAAAGTAACTTCCATTGATTTTCTCATTCACAACTCCATCAATTATGTCTTTCCGGAAACATTCCTCGTCTTATTTTGGGAACCTCATTGATTTGAACACATTGAAGGTGACTTCCTGATCTTGAACTCACATTGTCAACTCACCTTTTTGCACGTCTATCAGAGTTCTCCCTGTGGCTAAGAATGGATGACCAAGAATGATTGGGATTTCTTTATCTTCCTCATAATAGAGAATGATGAAATCCGCTGGAAAGATGAATTTATCAACCTTTACCAAAATAACTTCTACAATATCCCTCGGATACGTAACTGACCTGTCTGCCAACTGTAAGCTGATATTTGTTAATTTTGGTGACTTTAATCCCAGCTGAATGTAGACTAATAGTGGCATTAAATTGATACTAGCCCCCAAATCACACAATGTTATTCCAGAAAAATTGATTACCAATCACACATGGAATAGTGAAACTCTTTGGGTCCTTCAAATTCAGTGGTAACTTTATTTGTAGGATAACACTGCATTCTTCGGTTAGTGTCACTATCTCAAATTCACCTCTTCTTAAAACAGACCTCCTTCATAAATTTGGCATAGTTTGACATTTGTTCCAAAGCTTTCGCAAACGGTATGTTGATATGAAGCTTCTTGAAAACATCTAGGAATCTAGAGAACTATTTGTCTAATTTTGATTTTTGAAATCTCTACAAATATGGCACAGGTAGTAATACATTGCTTTGTTTGTTCTCATTTAAATTTTCCTCAAAATTCGTATCTTTTATCTTCACGTCATCCTCAGCCTCATCTATTCTAGTGATTTTCTCTTCTTCCACAACTACATTATCTGACTTTGAATTCATTCTAACTGTATCAAGAAGCTTTTTTCCTCTTCTTAGAATCACATCTTTGTAGTGTTCATCTCTTCCCAGTTTAATCTCGGTATCACTCGGTAATGCTCCCTATGGATGGCTATTCAATGCATGAGCTAACTGACCCATTTGATTCTCCAAGTTTTTGATCAACACTACTTGGCTTTATATATTCAAATATACCTAACTCAACAGTTTATCCTGCTGCGAAACTTGATTATGAAAATAAAGTGGATTTTGCGGTCTTGAGTTTGAGCTTGATTATTACTTCAAGAGAAACCCGGATGATTCCTCCACCCCAAATTGTAAGCATTTTAATACGGCTGCGGTAGCTTGTTATAACTCCCCACAAACTAAGCTGACTATGTGCTGATGGAACACTAATCTGTAGAATTATTACCGGCATATAACTCACAAATCATCGCCACCTGTGAGACTAATTGTGACGAACGAGATTTGTGTAATTTAATTTGAATATTTATTGAATTAAATAAATATTTTTTGATGATTTAATTATTGGATTAAATAATTAATTATGGAATTTGTGGCAGATTAATTTAATTATATGTGTTATATTAATTAAATTAATGTGGAGAATTTTATTATTCAAAGTATGTATTTAATTGAGCTTATTGGATTAAATGAATTATTTAATAAGTATAATATTATTTTAATTAATTTAATAATTAATTAGAGATTTAATAATTTGACATAATTAATAAATGAGAAAATTAATTATGTGACTATGTGAATTAATGAGAAATTATTATATTTTATTTAAATTAACTTTAATAAGATATTCGATATATTGTTTAAATGGGTTTGACATTATTAAACTATATTATAAGAGATTTATTAAATTAAATGGGAATGAGCCTTTTAAGGCTAGCCAAACAAGGCCCTATGAGAAGTTGAGAGCAGTTAACCCATGAAACCCATGAATGGGGTTAACAGACCACCACGCTGTCAGTTACCTAAGCGCATTAATCAGTCTTATTTTAGAAGACGTATTTTATTTATGAGTCCTAACTAAAGAAAATCCAGAGAGAATTCAGAGAAAATTTAGAGGGATATTGTAAGATTGAAGAATCAGAAAATCTGCAATAGCGTAATCTCTTCAACCCAACTTATAATTTACGATGTTAATAATTCTATGAAAAATCAATTCAAGTCTCTATAATTGGAAGTTCAAGTCTCTGTAATTGAAAAGAGTAATGATTTGTGTGTGTGTGTGTGTGTATATATATATATATATATATATATATATATATATATATATATATATATATATATATGATAATACGTTATCATAACATGTTTTTACCATAAATGTATGTTTTCATAACATCAAATTCATAAAAATATGTAGTAAATAGATTTTTGAAGTTACAGAGTATAAAGTTTCATATATTTGGCCCTTATGGGAAATGGTATGCTACGAATTGTTGTTTAACTTGAAATTTAACGGTAGATTATGTTATCACATGTCAAAACGAAGAAAATAAACTTTGAATGGATAGATTCGGTGTTATAACGAACCCGTAATGTCAATTTTCCTGTTTCATGTTCAATATTTTCAAAAACACCAAGAACAGTGAAACTTTATGGTTTGATTCAAGTAATTGTATGTTTTAACTTGTTAAATCATGCTTGAATGGTTGGGTAGGGATCATGTACGAATTCTAGTGTCTGGGTATACTTAAATTCATGTATGAATAATGTAATTGGACGTAATTGGTCATGATCTGTATTCCTCGCGAAACTCAGAATCAGAAACTGGCATGTCGCACCGCAGCGCTGACCCAATGCCTTAAGGACCGCGTCGCCGCACCACAGACCAAGGTGCAGCGCCAGCCGCGCCGCAGAGCCAAGAATAGGCTAGATGGTGGCGCCGCAGCGCCACTATGCAGTTGTCTAAGAATGAGCATTTTAACTATTTTATTTCAGGGAATGTAATTGTAACCTAATCTAATGAACATTAAAAATGTGTTAGACCTATAATGTGATGTTAAAATAGATTCGTATCATGTCAATAAGGTATTTATATGTTTGATTCATTTGTTGAACGCGTAGTTAACTTGTCGTTCATGAAGTTTAATATTGTGTGAAAACAAGTGTTGTGAATCGACTAAGTATAGTCATAATCAGAGTTTATACAAAAGAGAATGAACTTGTGATGCTAGTTATGTTATAATTGACTGGTATTGTGAATGTAATGGTATGTAAGATTAAATCGAGGAACGTGTATAATTAACGTATAACCTATGCACGAGGCAAGTTTCCTAACCCTACTTGTTATTGTTATGCAAGTTTCTAAACCTTACATCTTTACATTGAGCAAATTATAGACTTATATTTTATATCGAGCAAATTGATAAGTGGTATTTTTACCTACTTATTGAATACCAATTCATGCGAATTGTGCCCATCTCAAGTACATTTTGTTATGTTTTAGCTGTATTTCATTATATTTTGCATTGCATTTATTTAAAACTCTTTTTGGTGAATAAGTGCAGGAATTGGCCTAATTTTGGTGGTATTAGAGGGCACGAGGCTAATGGATGCGTGAAGGCGAGGCACAAACGAGGATGTGCATGGCATGGAGGTACAATGAAGCATGGAGATCAAGCATGGAGCAATAGGAGCAAGCACGAAAGAACAAATAGCAGCAGCAGCATGGCAGAAGCAAAAAACCAGAACCTGCAGAGTGCAAGCCGCGCGGCAGAACAGCCGTAGGAGCGTGCGTCCGCGCGAGTACCCGGCCAGACACTACTGACCTACTACAAGTTGTGCGGCCGTGAGGTAGGAGCTCACGCCCGCGTGAGAGGCTAGCGGGATAAGGGCAGACTTTTTGTAAGTCTCGCGGCCGCGAGAAGGATAGGCTATAGAGGCGCGCGGCCGCGCGCGATGCTAATGCTGTAATTTCGTTTTATTTTAATTTCAATTAAATGATGTGTAATTGGTTTTAAAACGATTCTGACTGGTGTCAGACGAACACTCGATAACTTTTAGCGTATTTTCATCATCGAAACTAGGGTTTACACCTTGGTAGAGATTCTAACGTAGAACGAAGCCAAAACGTCTACTTCTCTAATTCTTCTTGGGATTCTCTGTCATTGTGGATTTCTATTATTATTCACTGGATTTTTATGAGGATTTAATAGTTGATCATTGGTTTTTATTCAGCGATTGGGTTTGATCATTCTATCTTTCTTACTTCAATTGTTTGCTTATTGATCATGTTTAGCGTTGATCCCATAATGGCTTTTGGTTCAGTTATGAACTAAACTCCATTATGGGATTCTAACGGATTTTAATATGTAGTTTGGTTGTACACTTAAATGTTAGGGTTGTTTTGCATATCATATGGGATATCTGTCATGATTGTTTTACATGTATGAATGCTTGATCACCATTTGTCTCAATATTTGTATGGAATTGACAATGAACATGCAAGTATGGATTGTAATCATGATAGCATGCGAATATGGGGCTGTTGTATATGGCTTGCGTATTTTGTGAAAAAGATAGACATATACTGTTTCACCATATGAGCTAGAGTAAGGGCTTGAGCTTAAAATCAATGTAATTGCAATTTCACATAGACATATAGTGATTTTGATTATATTGGTGATTACATGGAGTCTAACATCTGTAGATACTGTGTAAGTAGGTTATAGTGCATTGAAAAATGGTTATAACTCTATTCGTGCTCTTGGCTATTTTCCTGTGATATGTGAACACATCTTGCATGATAGTGGCGATTAGATGAAGTATTAAATGGAGTTAGGATCCCATTATTTCCAGATTATATTTATTTCATTATTATTCTTATTTTTAGTTGTTATTCACAATTAGTTTAATTCAACAATTTTAGTCATTAGTCTAAGCATATAAGTGCGGTGAGTCAATTGATGCATAATAGTTTAATTTTGACAACTTTCTCTGTGGGATCGATACTCTACTTACTCTATAATACTTGCTGACACATGTATGCTTGCATGAGTTAGAGCTCTTTTATTAGAACTATAAATGAGGCAACAAGTTTTTGGCGTCGTTGCTGGGGAAAGGTGTTAATTTAGATAATTATCATCAGTTTAAAGTTATATTGTATGACTTAGAGAATTCTGATCGTTTCTCATTTCTATTTTTGTTTCGTTTTTGGTTTCAGGTACTTGTAGATTTTTATGCACACAAGATCTTCTAATTCCGAACTAACACCAGCACAAGATAACATAAACGAAAAAGGTTGGAAAGCGAGTGTGCGGAGAAATTTGCAAGCACAGTTAGAGAGCACTACAGTCAGTATGGCGGAAGAACCGAGAATTGAGCAAAGAGAAGAGCATCGGGCTCTAAAGGACTATTCCATGCCGAATATAAACGGACTACAGTCTAGCACAGTCAGACTGACGATAGCAGCCAATACTTTTGAGATTAAAACGGGCACTATACAGATGGTGCAAAACTCGGTACAGTTTGGGGGTACTGCTACGGATGATCCGAATGAACACCTGTTAAGTTTCATCGAGATATGCGACACATTCAGATATAATGGTGTGACGGAGGATGCTATCAGACTAAAGCTATTCCCATTCTCATTGAAGGATAAAGCGAGAAGTTGGCTACATTCTTTGCCAGCAGGGTCAATCACTACATGGGAGGACTTAGCACAGAAATTTTTAGCCAAGTTCTTTCCAATGGCTAAAACTGCAAAGATGAGGACGACGATCTCTCAGTTTGAGCAACAACAGGGCGAGTCCTTATATAAAGCATGGGAGAGGTATAAAGAGATGCTAAGAAAGTGTCCGCATCACGGTATGCCAGATTGGATGGTGATCAATTCATTTTACAATGGTTTGGGTTGGTAGTCGAGACCGATTGTGGATGCAGCCGCAGGAGGGGCATTATGGGCAAAGAGCTATGACGAGGCATATACACTTATTGAAACTATGGTTGCGAATGATTATCAGAATCCTACAGCTCGGATGCCACAGCCTAAGGTTGCAGGTGTGTTGGAGGTAGATGCTATTACACAGTTGTCAGCACAGATGGCAGCTATGGCTAAGAAGATAGATACGTTGGCAGAGAGCAAAGTGAAAATAGTTGCCTTCATTTGTGAGATTTGTGCGGGGTCACACTCCACGGATCAATGTGCTATCAGTTTGGAGTCAGTGCAGTATGTGAGCAACTACAGGAAAGACCAAGGTCAAGTTCAGAACACATACCACCCCAACAACCGCAATCATCCGAACTTTAGTTGGTCAAATAACCAAGGACAACAATAGAATCAGTTTCAGCAGAACCAACAGTCATCTCAGCCCCAGTTTTCCTCAACACCACCGTTTCCACCAGGATTTTCTCAACAACAACAACATCAAACTCTAGCTACACCATAACCAGAAAAGAAATTAGAGATGGAGGAGATGATGTTGAAATACATGGCAAACACTGAAGTAATGATCAAAAGCCAAGCAGTGGCTATCAAGAATCTGGAGACGCGGATGGGGCAGATGGCGAACATGCTTACTAATAGGCCCCAGGGTTCATTGCCAAGTAACACAGAGATAAATCCTAGAAGAGACGCGAAGGAATAGTGTCAAGCGATCACATTGAGATCTGGGAAAGATTTGACAGGTACTGTAAGTCACACGCCCACGCCTAACAACACTAAGGAGGACGCGCGACCGCGCGAGACAGAGTAGGTCACTGAAGAGAAAGAAAATCTGGAAAAGTTTGATGTGCAACAGGAAGAAAAAGATAAAAACAGGTTCAGAGGAGAAGGTCAAGCATCCAATACCACCAACTCACCCTAAAGTACCGTATCCGCAAAGGTTAATTAAGCAGAAGGAAGACAAACAGTTCAATAAGTTCTTGGAGGTATTCAAAAAGCTGTAGATTAACATACCGTTTGCCGAGGCATTGGAACAAATGCTGGGTTATGCAAAGTTCATGAAAGGAATATTGTCAAGGAAGAGAAGACTAGATGAGTTTGAGACAGTAGCCTTGACAGAGGAATGCAGTGTAGTGCTCCAACGTAAATTACCTCAAAAGCTGAAGGATCCGGGCAGCTTCACAATTCCGTGCACAATCGGCAAGATGAGTTTTAGTAAGTGTTTATGTGATCTGGGGGCAAGTATTAATTTAATTCCCTTGTCAGTGTTCAATCAGTTGGGACTGCCAGATCCAAGGCCGACAAACATATCATTACAACTAGCTGATAGATCCATCACATATCCACGAGGATTTGTTGAAGATGTGTTGGTTAAGGTGGATAAGTTCATTTTTTCGGCTGACTTTATCATCCTGGATTTCGAAGAAGACAAGAGTATACCGATAATACTGGGGAGACCATTTCTAGCCACAGGCAGGGCTTCGATAGATGTGCAAAAAGGGGAACTCACTATGTGCGTACATGATCAGGAGGTCACATTCAATGTCTTTAAGGCAATGAAGTTCCCAACAGACGAAGAAGAATGTTTTTTGGTTGACTTGGTAGACCGGGGCCTGCAGGATGAGGTACAGAAATCAAAGAATTATGAACCGATGAGGTGTGTAACGGGCAATAGTTCAGAGTTGAAGGTAGAGCCGTTGACGAAAGCCGAAGTCATTAAATTTTGGGGCGCAGAGGACAGCAAGGAAGGCACCTCAATTCTTGATGTGACGTGAGATTCAGAGATAGTCAAGCTAATTGACTATAACTTAGTGCTGGATGGGAGGCAACCCATCATTTCTACCCCCATTGATTTTTTTATTTAGTTATTCATTTTGGAGTATTGTAGCTAGTATGTCTAATTCATTGTTAAAAGGAAACTAGATGTTCATACTTAAGTGTGTAGCAAGAATTGTGTGGCGAATATTTGCGAGATGTTAGCATTATGTGGCCACTAATTCCTGCCTTAACCATATGCATTACTATCTGTGTAGGTACCATTATTGGAAAGCATCACTGATGAGAAGAGTGATATCAAACTTCAGAATGGCAGATACCAGGGTCGAGTGCCAGCGTGCCAAGCCAATCTGACCAACAAACCTTCTATAAGTCTCGCGCTCGCGCGCTCAATTCAATACATTCTCGCGCGGCCGCGCGCGACACCGAATCAAGGCAGATCTGAACATTTTAAAATAGAGTTGTGGACCATTTGGACTCTCATTTGTGATAATAACAGACGCAAAACTCTCTCACTCTCCATAACTCACGTCTCTATCTCTCTATTAGTTACAGATTGAAGCCGTATATCTCTCCATCAAATCTCCGCGATTCTCTCCACGTTCAAAGCTCAACCACCTCTCATCCCCTCCATAAAGCTAGGGTCCTCAAGTGGGTTGGCATACACAAGTGTGCAGGTTATCAATTCACAAATTTTCGTTCTCTCTCTCAGTAAGTTCATCTGCACTCTCAATCAACTATCTGCAAATGGGTCCAAAGAGAGCTTGCTCCAGTTCATTGTCTTCATCCTCCTCCAGCAGTCGTGGGGAGGACATTGTCGACCATAACAAGTTCTTATGTTTGGAAGCCCAGCAGGAGTACTACCGAATCGTAGCAAAAACATTCATCAAGGAAAGAGGATTCAAACCAGAAGGCCGGGATGGACAGCTTTGTGCCATGATTCAGGAACGATTCCGATGAGCATAGTCCAAGAGTTTTATGCCAATGCCAAAGTCATCATGAACGATACCTCAATGGTTTGAGGTGTCGAGATAGATTACAGACCCTCCGCCATCAGAACCATTTTGAGAATCACCGCGATACCACCACGAGGGGCTGCCAATTGGATCACAGGGGCACATGAGGAAACGGACTTGGAGCGTGTCATTGCAGAGTTGTGCATACCAGGCACAAAGTGGACTTACAAAGTCGGCACGACCCAACCTCATATATTCCCAGCAACTGCACTGAATCGATATGCCAAGGCGTGGAATCTGTTTATTTGTGCCAAGTTATTGCCTTCCTCGCATCAGCATGAAATCACGACGGAAAGGGCCATAATTCTGTGGGGCATCATTACTGGCGAGTATATTGACATGGGTTATTTGATCCATCAAAACATTGTAAAGTATCTGAAGGGAAGTACCACTGGGACCATTCCACATGCATCAATGGTAGCCATCCTATGTGCTCATCAAGGATGCAATTGGGATAATGAACAAATGCAATATCCAAGCCAGGACATCACTCATGCCACCATTGCGAAATTCAAGGACTGGGCAGGAGGCGAAGCACAACTGCGCAGACGAGGATTTATTCTCTGGCCCACATTCCCCGAGCCATCGCAGCCCCATCCGACAGATGAGGTCGGCCCATCCACCCGAGCACACGCTGTTCCTAGCGATCGACAGCTCCGAAGGTTGGAGCGAAAAGTCGACGCCATGTATGATAATCTTGGAACGTTTGCTACGGGACTCACAAGGGCCTTGGCCGAAGCGTTTGCACAGCAAGCAACGACGATAGAGTGGCCCCAGTTTGGGACCACTGTGTCGTATCCACCACCAGATTCACCACCCGAGGAGGGTGTTCAAGCTGATCAGTAGGGGAGTTTTTTGCACCCTTTACCTTCATTCAATGAGGACATTGAATATTTTAAGTTTGGGGGTTTTGGGGATCATAGCATAGTAGTTTAGTTTTATTTAAGTTTTACATGTTTAGTTTAATTTTACATGTTTAGGTGTTAGATAAAATTTTTAATTTTTATTCATTATGGATTGTGATAGTATGTTTTAGTTGCATGTCTCACACAAATTCTTGCTTAATAGAAATTTTTGCCTAGCCAATGATGATAATGAATTGTGAAAGATTCTAGAGTATTTTAGATAACATGAGCTGGGATATAATGTTTTACACGATGAGATTCATGTTGTTGTTTAAATGCTTTCGGGTTGCACGACCATGTTCGCAATCACTTGTAGGTTCAAAAGGCATGTGTTGCATTGCTTAATAGAACGTGTAGTTTTAAAAAGAGAAATATGTGGAATATGCATATAGACTTGAAACATTGACATTCAAACTTTGGGAACACCTGGGCATGCCTGTATTGGGACGAGATGGAGCGGAAAACGCATTCGTTTAAATGAAAATGGGAAGTGAGATGGAGCGTAAAACGCACTCGCTATATATAAAAAAAAGGAAAGAGAAAAAGAAAAATAGCAATAAACACCGCGGAAAAGTGCGAGAATCGCCCTCGTGAGTAGGAATAAAGCATTAAGCCCATTGTTGAACCTTAGTTTGCGTTGATATGTTGAAACAGTTTGTGTTGCATGAGTATACATGAGTCTTGATTTAGACTATAATTTTCTATTTGGAGCAATGTAGCATATGTATTCTTTGCTTAGATCAAGTTTTGGTGAACACTATACACACACACACACAACATCTCTATAGCATTCATGAATTATCTGAGTGTATGATATTATGTCAATAGTTTGGTTTGAAATTGTATTCTTGGATCTGGATAATTCATTGAGGTAATTTGGGCTAAAATTCTGTTATGGTTGGGATTGTGTGAGGCTAGTTTGCATCATGGAGTAGTTGCATCGTTTGGTAGTTGTATTCTCATTATTCATTAATATGCATTACTTGAGGGCAAGCAACAATTCAAGTTTGGGAGTATTTGATAAGTAGTATTTTTACCTACTCATTGAATACCAATTCATACGAATTGTGCCCATCTCAAGTATATTTTGTTGTGTTTTAGCTGCATTTCATTATATTTTGCATTGCATTTATTTAAAACTCCTTTTGTGAATAAGTGCAGGAATTGGCTTAATTTTAGTGGTATTAGAGGGCACGAGGCTAATGGATGCGTGAAGGTGAGGCACAAGCGATCGAGGATGTGCATGGCATGGAGGTACAATGAAGCATGAAGATCAAGCATGGAGCAATAGGAGAAAGCATGAAAGAACAAATAGCAGCAGTAGCATGGCAGAAGCAAAAAACTAGAACCAGAACTTGCAGAGTGCAAGCCGCACGGCAGAACAGCCTGGGGAGCGAGCGTCCGCGCGAGTACCCGGCCAGACACTACTGACCTATTGCAAGTTGTGCGGCCGCGAGGTAGGAGCGCGCGCCCGCGTGAGAGGCTAGCTAGATAAGGGCAGACTTTCTGTAAGTCTCGCGGCCACGAGAAGGATAGGCTATAGAGGCGCGCGGCCGCGCGCGATGCTGATGTTGTAATTTCATTTCATTTTAATTTTAATTAAATGATGTGTAATTGGTTTTAAAACGATTCTGACTGGTGTCAGACGAACACTAGATAACTTTTAGCGTATTTTCATCATAGAAACTAGGGTTTACACCTTGGTAGAGATTCCAACGTATAACGAAGCCAAAACGTCTACTTCTCCAATTCTTCTTGGGATTCTCTGTCATTGTGGATTTCTATTATTATTCACTGGATTTTTATGAGGATTTAATAGTTGATCATTGGTTTTTATTCAGCGATTGGGTTTGATCGTTCTATCTTTCTTACTTCAATTGTTTGCTTATTGATTATGTTTAGCGTTGATCCCATAATGGCTTTTGGTTCAGTCATGAACTATACTCCATTATGGGATTCTAACGGATTTTAATATGTAGTCTGGTTGTACACTTAAATGTTAGGGTTGTTTTGCATATCATATGGGATATTTGTCATGATTGTTTTACATGTATGAATGCTTGATCACCATTCGTCTCAATATTTATATGGAATTGACAATGAACATGCAAGTATGGATTGTAATCATGATAGCATGCGAATATGGGGTTGTTGTATATGGCTTACGTATTTTGTGAAAAAGATAGACATATACTGTTTTACCGTATGAGCTAGAGTAAGGGCTTGAGCTTAAAATCAATGTAATTGCAATTTCACATAGACATATAGTGATTTTGGTTATATTGGTGATTGTATGGAGTCTAACATCTGTAGATGCTGTGTAAGTAGGTTATAGTGCATTGAAAAATTGTTATAACTCTATTCGTGCTCTTGGCTATTTTCCTGTGATATGTGAACACTTCTTGCATGATAGTGGCGATTAGATGAAGTATTAAATGGAGTTAGGATCCCATTATTTCTAGATTATATTTATTTCATTATTATTCTTATTTTTAGTTGTTATTCACAATTAGTTTAATTCAACAATTTTAGTCATTAGTCTATGCATGTAAGTACGGTGAGTCAATTGATGCATAATAGTTTAATTTTGACAACTTTCTCTGTGGGATCGATACTCTACTTACTCTGTATTACTTGTTGACACATGTATGCTTGCATGAGTTAGAGCTCTTTTATTAGAACTATAAAAGAGGCAACACAAATTCCTACTATTTATTGATCAAGTTCAATATGTTATATTAAGGGTTATCAATCTTTTAAAACATGATTCCTGTTATACAATATTTATTCCATTGTATACCTCTTGAGTTATTATTCAATTTGAATATTGTTTATTGTTGAACCTTGTAAGACTAGCAAACCCTTGTTGATTCGACTAGTCCATAGTTGATGAACATTCTAAATTTCAGAACCCTTGTTGAGTTTATCCAAACCAAACTTCCTTTGGTGCGAACGCTAATGTCAAACTGAGATGAACAACCCTATTATAGCGGATTCCTTATACTGTAGCATTAAGATATTGTGCACAGTATGGTACTAAGGGCTGATCCCCCTAAGTACGAGTAGAAGAGTCCATAGTCTTATGACTGTTAAAGGTTTCAAGTATAACCCTTGACAACCTAGGACATAGTTCAAGGTCTTATGACCCTTAGAAGTTCTGTTGATTCTTGTTATTCATTCTCGATTCAAAAGTCTAGTTTCTTATTTCAGAAGTCTTTGATTTACTCACATGTTATTCTATTGTTGTTACATTATTATACTTGTGGACAATCGTGCTCACTCTTGCATAATAATAACATTGCAGTTAAGAACGAAAGGTCCGACGAGTCTTCTACTAGCAAAGGCAAGGGCAAGATTAATAAGTGATGAAGACTTGTTGTTTATAGTTATGTTATGTTTTAGACTTATGACAATGTTGTGTAAGACTTAATATTTATGTTTTCGCATTTGAGATTTAAGGTTAGTATGACTTGGGATTGATGTATTTATTTTCAGATGTTGTAACTCCTTAAGGAGATGATTTATTTCTATCTATTTTATGGTTTTCAATTATTATGGGTAGATAGACATATGATGTTTGTACAGTGAGCACCAAATCCCGTGGGAATTGAAGTGCCCGAATTTGGGGGTGTCACACTAATTGTAGTCCCCATGAGTCAGTTTTCTTAGTTAACGACGGTATATGTGCTGCTAAAGCCGTAACTGCATCTAATTCCAAGTTCCCTGCTATTTTTGATGGATTAGTCCTTACCATAATGGCACCTAACGCTGATACCTGTGTTGCTAAAGCCGTACCTAATAGTTGTTGTTGGCCATTTTCTCTAACAACTGGTAAGAATCATCAAAATTCTTTCCCATAATGGCACCTCTCACTGCTGCATCAATACTAGCTCTTGTAGGACCATGCAAACCATCACAAAACGTCTGAACCTACAACTATCTCGAGATCGTATGATATGGACACTTACAGAGCAAATCCGTAAACCTTTCCCATGCCTCATATAATGTCTCCGAGTCAAACTGGGTGAAAGTGTGGATATCATTCCTTAGTCTTGGCGTCTTGGCGTCTTTGTAGGTGGGAAAAATTTGGCAAGGAATTTTTGAGCTAAATTATCCAAGGCTGTGATTGGTCCGGGTGGCAAAGAGTGCAACCAACTTTTCGCTTTATCTCACAATGTGAACGAGAAAATTCTTGACCTTACTGCTTCTTCCGTAACATTATTGAACTTAAACGTATCGCAGATCTCCAAGAAGCTCAGTATGTGTTCATTAGGATCATCATTCAAAACACCCCCAAAACTGAACTGAATTCTGTAACATTTGAATGGTACTTGGTTTGATCTCAAAACTATTTGCATTGATCGTAGGTCTCCGAATGCTAGATTGAATGTCTGTTAATGTCTGCATGGCGTAATCCCTAAGTGATTTTTGTTCTTCCGCTACCATGTTCAATTGATTGTCTGTTTCCTCTGCCAGTTCTCTTTTCGAATTTACCTCCTCACTAGATAACCTCAGTTTTCAGAACTTCCTTTCGATATCATCGGTGTATGGCAAAAGTGTCTCTTTAATTACCCTTAGATCTAGGGTGCATAGACGGATAAAAAACCTACAAGAAGAAACAAATAATTAAAAATAAAAAAATGTTTAAATTAAAACCAAATTGATTGTAATTAATATGGAATTAATATTAAATTCAGATTCCCCTACAACGACGCCAAAAACTTGTTGTCTTATTTCACAATAAACAATTACGTGCAAGTATACACCATTAACAAGTAATAAAGTGATAAGAAAAAGTGTCGTACCTACGAGGAATCCTATTTAACAAATCCTAACTACTAGTTTTATATTAATCCAATTTTATTTAAAGAACTGAATTTTGAGATTTTCCAATTAAAATTAAATTAAATTAACTAAAACTAATTTTAACACAAAGATTTGATTCAGATGACAAAGGTTTAAAACTACAATATCCCCAATTATGCAATATAATTCAATTACCCAAATTCTTCAATTATTAAATCTACTCGAGTTGTTAACAGGAATTTAAAGTATCTATAAGCCTTTTTCCAAGTGATCAAATAAAATTATTCAAATTAATTAATTTTGCAATATTCATATGCAAAACAAAATAATCAAATTCATTAAGCATAAATCCCCAATTGTTACATGCAGTGAAAAAAAAAATCCTAATCAACTCACAACCCTAATTATTCATCACATGCAAATAACTAATAATACATGCTATCACATTCAGTTTTTAACCCTAGATTTTATCTCCCGAATTTATCTAGTATAACATGGTAATTGTTGATCAAACAACAAAACAATAAGCACAAAATATGATAGACAACTCAACTTGAATAATAATTGGATTAATTAAAGTAATCATTCATATGCATAAAAGGTTCAATTGTAACCTTAATTAAAAAGTTAGTTCATACTAAAAATTAAAACTAAAAATCCCTGGAAGATATCACAATTAAATTACAAATTGAATAAGAGAAGGAAAGATAAACTCTGTAATTGACTCTATTCTTCAATCTCCAATCTGAATTACTTGTGTGTTCCCTTGCAATCTCCAAATCCAATCTCCAGTTTATGTCTCAAATTATGTGTGTTTTGTGTCAAAAACCCTTCTTCCTTTTATAGCCTTTGGTCCTTTCAAGTCAGCCTTCAATTAGAATTCTTTTCTTAATAGAAATTAGCTTTCCTTTTCTTGCATTTCCTTTCCTTGCACCAAAGTCGAGCAACATATACTGCCTCCAAGCGCCCCGGCGCTGGGATTCCTTCACAATTGAGTGCCCCGGCACTGGACTACTCTCAGAAATTACCAGTTTACCATTAAAGCTATCAAAATGCCACTTTTGCCCTACTTTGTCCTAACCTGCAAAATAAAAAATAAACCAATAAAAATATCCTAAAATTCTTGAAAACAATAATACGCTAAGTCTAAAAATATCTAACTCATGGGTATATTACCCACTCATTCCCAAAACTCAACTCAAAAGCTTCTTCAAGTTTGAATAGCATGGAGAAAGGAGAGGAGAGTACTGACTACTCTATTTTGAAGCCAGAAAATTTAAAAGGGGCAGGTGCCCCCCCTGCCCCAGGCATAGATATGCCCTTGATTACTAATTATCGCCTTATAATTATATTATTATAAATAGTATGTAGGTGATTGAATTTATATTACATTGCTACCCATAAACAAATTACATAGTCAATTACTACTCCCAAATTACTTTGTCAAGTACTATTCTTTATATTAGTCTACTACTCATTTTATAATTCTTTATATTTGTGAACCAATTAGTGAGTGGAGTATTAATACTCTCCAATTTTTTTAATTTAAATTATAATTACTTTAAGTCCCATGATTAATTTCTACGACAACCAAATTCTTTTTCGTTTTGGCCGCTAAAGAGAATAGCGGCCAACATAAATGAATTTTGCTGGTCGTGAGAGAGAGAGAGTAGCGGCCGGTCCCAACCAAACCCTTAGATCTTCCATTGGACGATATGAGATGAGTTAGCTAGAATAATACCCATAGCTAACGCAAGTTATAGATCACTTCCCTATATATATATATATATATATATATATATATATATATATATATATATATATATAGCCCGGCTCTCTCTAACGAACTCAGGGTGGATCCAGCCCATTAATTCAGTGGGTTCAATTTTTTTAAAATAAAAATTTATAAAAAAAATTAAATACAATAAAATAAAGGCGTCAGAATGCGAGAGATATTGCAAATAATTGTGTGAGCTATCATATAAAATTGATATTGTTTTATGTAATTGAATACACTTCGAATCCTCGATCTTATGTTATATATAAAATGATATTTTATAATTTTTTAAAACACTGTTATTATAAGAGACACTTATTGTGTCCTCTAAAATAAATTACAAAACTAAATAATATTATTAAAATATTATTTATAATAACATTTTTTGAGATTTTATTGTTTGAAACTATCGTAATGATAGTCTCATTTCAATAGCTGCAAAAATATCATGTTTAATGTAAGTTACTAAACAATATAAAAGAGTGGAGTGTTTGTGTTAGTATAAATTTGAGACATTTAATAGTCTTTTAATCTGAATTTTTTATTTTCACTAAACACTTTATAAAATTAAAATCAAATTAAAAATTAACTCCCAAAAATTCAGTGGGATCAATTGACCCCACTGCCCTAAGGTAGATCCGCCCATGAGCGAATTGGAGGGAGCGAACTAAGAGCGAACCGGCTATAGTGACGGTTTTCTCTGTCGCTATAACATAAAAAATCGACTTTCTATGCTATTATAGCGACGGGCACAAACTTTTTGATTTTAGTACGAAACGTTTGAATATACACTGAGCTATAATTGGGCCACAGAATTTAAACTTAATTTGATCCCAAAAGTAAATTTAAGTAAGTATGATAGACACTAAATAGTAATCCAATTTAGTCATCAAATTGTTGTCATTTGAGCAGCAGATGAGTTGTATTTGAATAGTATTTAAATATTTTTAATACAACGTCGGAGACCATTTCGATTAATTTTTTTCACTGATTCTTCCCTCAATGTTATTAACCATCAAAGAGATAGTCTTGTGATAAAAGTTAAATTTTTTTAGTAGGCGTTTTAAAAGATTAATATGTAAGAGACTCTTTTAAGTTTCCCATAATTCATTTCCTAGCCACTTCCTTAGGCTCCCCCTAGATTCATAAGATATGGTGTAGGTTTTGGAAAAAAAAATCAAAAAAGAAAAAAACACATTATTTAAGACAGAAAATACGAAACCTTTAATATTACCGTAGTAAAAATAGTTATAACTGTTATAAACTAACAAAAATATTATAGGATTACATAGTTACTTTCAAAACACGAATAAATTCTTATCAGCTTTAAATTTTAAAAGAGTGCTACAATACATTACGAAAGTTTTCAGTCGAATTATGATTGTGACAGATATGCATTCATAGATAGATTGGAATTAAGAAGGGTCTCAAATTAATTTATTATATCTTATCGTATAAACTTACATGTTAGTTGCAATTCAATTTCGTCAAAAATTTATCGAAATGTATATTATTTTTCATTTTAAAATTAGAAAAATTATTTTATAAAAAATCAAAATCTATATAATAAAACAGAACCCATTTTGAATTTTTCATTTGATAAAGCACAAGGACGGTTCAGATTTTCATAATAATTCTTCCAACTTAATCTAAAGGCTTGCTTTTCATCTCATACTAAAAATTCCCGTCCAAATCAAATAGTATCAATAATAATAATAATAATAATAATAATAATAATTACTACAATTATAATAATAATTATTATTATAATTATAATAGTAGTAATAATAATATTTATAATAATAATAATAGTAATAATGATAATAATAGTAATAATTATAATAATAATTACAATAATAATTACAATAATTATAATAATAATAATAATTATTATTATTATTATATAATTATTATAATAGTACTAACACTACAAGAAATAGGACTATTTCCGACGGGATTAAGGTCGACCGAATTGATTCGCTCGGAATTAATGTCTTACCGACGGAATATTCAGTCGGTCATAAATCCCTCAATAATAGGACAAAGTCGACAGAATTTAGTCGATCTTAGACCATGGTTGGGGCGCAAAAGTTTTCCTCCAACGCGAATAACAATCTCGACGAAATAGCTATTAAGGTCGACAGATTGTGCGTCGAGGCTACACTATTGTCGACGAAACTAACCTCGACTGAATTCCGTCGGAAATAGTAGTTAAAACCTAATTGCTATCTGCAGCGCGCCTCACTTCTGCTCACTACTACAAAGCAGTAAATAGACAACGCGGAAAAAACGTTGTGATTTCTGTCAGAAAAACGTCGTGGTTATGGGTGTTATCTATTTGACACCCTTACACAACGTTTTCAAAACGTTGTAGTTAAGCACTATACACAACGTTTTTTAGGAAAAAACGTTGTAGATTTATTTTTCAAAAATTAGCAGATGCTTAAAAACGTTGTAGAATATATGATTCCACAACGTTTCTTGGATAAAAATGTTGTTGTTTAGTATATCAAACAACGTTTTTTAAATGTTGTAGATTAAAAAAAAGAAAAAAAAATTGGTTCACATATATTACCAATGCACCTGCAATATGCTAATGACATGATATATAGCTAAAATTACAAAGAATATTAATACCATACAATACGTTTACATCCCAATAATTCTTCGTAATGCTAATTACAAAAAAATATTATATTAATACCATACAATAAGTTTACATCTCAATAATGCCAAACTATCCATACATCCCTACAATTTTTAGTTTCAGATTCTGACTTAAATAATTGCATAAAGAAACAGTAAGTTAACTTGAAAGAGGAGGACAAAGCAAAAGGAACTTAAATCCAAAACCTCCAACTCGTCCTGTGAACCACCTTCAGAGATCTGGCCATCTGTTGCACACCCATCATTCATAAGCAACTCTGAATCTGCCTCACAGGAAAGCAAGATTAACAAAAGCTTGTTCTATACAAAGGACAATCAGTAATGTAATAGGTTGCAAAAATTGGTAAGGCAACATTACCAGACCAGGCTCGATTTCAAAGAACAACTTCAGCTCTGTATTGTTTGTCTTATTAGAAACCTCCCTTAACTGTCCGACCTGCATTTGCAAACATAACTCATTAGCTAAAATTGGTATTTTTTGATGGCTCGTGTGATACCTGCTGTGACTCCCCCAAAATAGGTATACAACACCCATTCTGAGTCGTCAAAATACATGGTACAGATACAACTACAACTTTTTTAATATAACATAAAAACTGTGAGTTTACAAATAAATATTGTCATCTAGACAATATCTACACTCAAATAAGTCCTCATTACAATTATTGATACATTATTATACAAAAATGGTGAGGACTACTAAAACGACTTTCTAGAACCTTCATTCCATATCCCGACTAGTACTCGCTACATTCTCGCCTCTTGAGAAGAAAAATAGAACAAAAGGAAAAGAGTGAGCTCAACTAGCCCAGTAAAGAACATTATGACTAAGATAATATAGAACAAATTATCGTTAGTTCTCAACAGGAAAAAATCTAATAGAATACATTAGACAATAAGTTTTAAATCAATATTCGCAGCGGAAAATAATAATTCATAGAAGAGTTACGTAGAGAATGAAATCTACTACTATCTATGAATTTAAAAGTTCATCATCAATATTTTATCCCCGTAACATCAATCAATATTCATCTTTGCACTACAAGCCAAAGATATTCATCAGTTGGTCATGTTCATCTAAACACATGTTCATCTTTGCACTACGGGCCAAAGATATTCATCAGAAATCATTCATATTTGCACTACAGGCCAAAGATATTCAGTTATATCATCATTTAGGACTGAGGATGATGAAAAATATTATAAAGAAAACGAATCCAGTGAAACACAAGAATAAATATTAAAGATTCGTATTTCAGCTAGTCCATGTCCAAAAATACCTCATAAATAATCATAGTAGAGTAAAATTCAAGAATGATCAAAACATGGATACAATCAAAGCTAGTATCCAGAATAGATATTTTGGACGAAAAGAAGAAAATTTCATTTATCGGTGAATAGTGTCGTATGCGTGAATAGTGTTGTATACGTGAATAGTGCTGTATACGTGAATAGTAACTCTGACATGAAAAGTTCCAAATTTGATAAAAATTTCCAATTAATATTTCAACATAATGATATTGAAGAAATAATATCATTTTCGAATAAAATAACATTCCTTACCTCGTAAAGACAGTACTTCTAGTTGAAACACTGGATATAGGCTATGACTTGAACTTGCACCGTATAGCAAGACTTAAAGTATTAAAATACTCACAAGAATACGCTCAATATATCGAGAGAGAAAGAGAGAGAAATCTTTAGTTTCTGGTGTGATTTTCAATTTTAACCTAAGCACCCAATTTATAAAAAAATGCTTAGAACACCAAAGCAGAAAATTTAATAAATTAATAATATATTTATATAAATTTTCAAGCCAACAGTAGCAAATCTGAAATCAGCCCATTCAACACATATGTGGAACACACCATAATGAAAAAAACATTTTTGTTATTTAAAAAAATTTTAAACTTCCAAAAATTAATTATTTCGGAACTCTGGAACTTCAATAATTCATAATAAATAGTCCTTTTATCAGAAAATTCGAATGTCGCGTTTTTTTATAGGAAATTCAATTCTCTAAAAATTTACAGAAGAAAGTTTTTCTAAATTCCAAACAGAAATTGACCGAAATCCACAAACGGGCGATTATACAGGCTATAATCAAATTTCAGTCAAGAAATGGGCCCACAGACATGTTTAACATGTTTTAAACAACTTTTGTAATAAAAATACTCTTCCTCCTCATATACTCATATATCTCACATTCATTGTAAAAATATCATCATTATTATATTATAATAATATAATAAAATATTATTTTATCAGAAAAGATAAAATATCAATTTTCAACAATTGTCACTTTAAAAATTTTCTCCATCTATATCCACATAAAATCAATATTTTTCTTATCATATAAATCAATAATTAATTATTCATAAATAATATTACAGAATCACAATAATGACAACCAGACCGTTCCCAGGAAAGAGGGGGCTTTTCAATAAGGATTTCTCCTTACTGGCGCGCAATTAGGTGACCAAACCTCTCCTTAGACAGAACTTTCATACATTGCCAATAATGTTATCTAATAATATTATTCAGATAATATGAATTATTGCTCCGATAATGAAAAATACTGTGTAGTGACAATTATTGAAACAAAAATAATATAAAATATCAACGCAACAATTATTGAATCAATAAAATAAAATACTGAACAGTAATTACTGTAACAATTATTGAGTAGTGTCTTCTTACGTAAGAATCAATAATTGGTGCAATACCGTGTGCTACTGTGCAACAACGCGTATTACTGTGTTTTAACCACCGAGTATTCCAACAGTCTTAACGGTAACAACTACGCCGTTATTTATAAACAACTTATACTTGTCGTTTTCTTCATCCAATCGCTTTCCTTTATGGGGCCCACAAAAGACTGCTCCGTCATACGAATATTCCCCGACAGTAAGAATATTCCACGACCAAACGAATATTCCCCGACAACAATTAATATTTTATAACCACTTGCTTATTTGAAATATTTGTGCATTTTACCCATAACTAACCACATTAATCAAATTAACCCTTACTATTTCAAAATAATAAATAAAGGAAAATCAATTTTATTTATAATAAATTGGGGTCTTACACCTGCACTTAACCCAGATCACGTCAAAGCTATGTTCAAATACATACAAGCCATGAGATATGTTCAAATACATAAAGGCCATCAGTAATTTTACTCATTAGGTGAGGTTGTTTGGACTTAGGAGAGTAAAAGGGTGCAGAACAAAACTTCGCATAATTTTAGTGCAAAGTGGCTGCCCCACATATTTGTACCAACAATTTTGAGTTTTCACCCAAGAATTTACCATTGTTGAATAGCCGCCCTTAAACATTTGGACAGATAAGACATACAATGCTAATTGCTAGATCATGATACACTAAGCTGAAGCACGTAAATCATGAAAGAGAGCAGAAATATTGCTAATGTGCAGCAACTTGCTGGAACATCCAAACAAGCTTGTTAAAAAAGCTTGCCAACTCATGTAACTTAGATTGATGAATTAAACATGTATCATGACAACTGTATTTTGAGCTTCAAATTAAACTACCATAAGCCAGAGTAAGATGAACATGCAAATTCTACACAAAAGATTATATTATGAAATTTGCAACAATTTTCCAGCACAGCAAAAAAAGTGAAAGAACGACCGAAAGAACATGCATTGAAATTATGAGGAATTCCTTGGTTTAGAAGGGGAAGTCCTTCACTGGCTGGTATAGTAAGGATTTAGGCCACCTAGCCGGTTTCAATGCTTTGAGCTTGTTATTGGCTCTATGCTTTTCCAATATGAGAAGAAGAACCATCTTTTTATGATAAGTATTAGATGAAGGATTGTAGCTGAATAAAGTAAAGCTCACACTGGTAAGGATAGCATATTGTAAAATGGGGGGTAAGAAGCAGCACTGTCTGAAATTCAACAATGGCACAACAAAGCGTGCTTTCAAGGCTCAAGCCAAGTCACAGTTCACATTTGATTGTACTGGTTTAGTTTTCTTAAGTTTTAGTATCTCCTAGAAGTCATGAATCATGAAAGTCACTAATTGAACAAGTGACACCCTCTTTTACAGGATTCAGCATCCTTATTTGTACAGCACCTTCTACCTAACAGTTTTAGAAACCAATACTATAGGTATACTGTTCAATAAACCTTTTAACATTTCTATAAGCATAATCACTGATTCACCATAGATGTTTTAGTTAGAAAATCGATGGCAATATATGCTTAGAGTACAAAAGATAACACTGATCAATAAGGATATATGATGAGTATGATGAGTTTTAGTTATTCTTGTGTGTGTGTGTGTATGTATATATATGTGTATATATATACATTAAAACATATACAGTACTGTGTTCTAATTATGGAAAAATCACTTTTAACAATGGCATTTGATAAGGGAATAAGATTGGAGGATGCACAATCGTGAATTCCCCTTCCACATAACATCTACTTAAAACATCACATACAAAGACAAGAAAATGAATTTGGTCCACAAACCTGCAAATCTTTTAATTTCACTCCGGCAACAACAGACACCAGAAGTTGCTTTTCTGAAAGTTTTGGTCTCAACTGCAGGATCACATCTTTAACTGCAATGCAATAAATTTTCCTAATTAGCGAGACAATACAAAATCATCATCTGATAGATTATGCAGAAAACCATAAGATAGTATGTAGAAACTCATAAACACTAAAATTTGAAGTCCTTCATTCATTACAAACAAGAATAAATTTTTATTAATAATTTTTGTTCGTTTTGCCATAGGAGGGAGGGAGAGAGAGAAACATATATATAAATCTCCAATAATATTCATCAAAGCAATTTCAAGCATATAAATGGTCAAAAATTCATTCTATCACATGATAGGAAAAAATTATGTATAGGCAGGGCATATATACCAACTTGAGGCTTCACGGAAAGTATCACCACATCGCTGACTTCAACAACCTGTTAGTCAGACACCCACCAAAATGAAATTAAGAAATATCAGTAAACTACACAAACAATCAAATGAAAGAGAATGGAAAGACAAAATAAATCAAATAAACAGATTGAGTTATTAATCACAAGGTTGTAATTTAAAAAAATAGTCCTATAATAGTATCAGGTTAAATAAACCAAAGGATTTAAAATCACATAAAATGATTAACAAAGGGATTTAAAGGAAAAACGGTATCTGGGATAACCGAACCTGGTTGTTATGATCGAGAACGTTGACGCCGAAGGATTCAAAAGCGGCACGGCGAGCGGAACTGAGATGAGCGGTTCGGATCCTGGAAGCAGGCAATACACCGTACCCAGTTCGCCCAGGTCTACACAGGCAATCGAACCCGCATCGGTTGTATAACTTCGTTGAGCCATTATCTTCTAGGGTTAGGGCTTATCGGAACATGGTTGGTTGATCTTAGTCAGAGATGTTATCCTTATGAACCAGGTTAGGCCTGAACCACAGTACTGAGATATTGAATCCCCTCTGGTTTTGGCCATTTGAACCCTAGTTTTCGTGACTATTTAGGAGTAGAGAAAGAGAAAAATGTGAGATGAAATACGAAGAGAGAGAAAGAACGGATTTGTAATTTTAAGTTTTCAGTTCCGCCTAAATTAAGCTCCGTGTTTTTCACATACACAGCGTTTTTAAAAAAAACGATATCTATTTAAAACTAAAAAAAATGCCTTTTTAAATAAATAACTTTTTTGTATATATATCTACAACTGTGACGCCCCCAAAATAGGTATACATCACCCATTCTGAGTTGTCAAATACATGGTACAGAAACAACTACAACTTTATTAATACAATTATCGTGCAAAATACGACAACACTTAAACTGTGAGTTTAAATATAAATATTGTCTTCTAGATAATATCCACACCCAAATAAGTCCTCATTACTATTATTGATACATTATTTTATAAAAATGGTGAGGACTACTAAAACAATTTCTAGAACCATCATTTCATACCCCGACTGTACTCGTTACATTCTCGCCTCCTGAGAAGAAAAATGGAACAAAAAGGAAAAGGGTGAGCTCAACTAGCCCAGTAAAGAATACTATGACAAAGATAATATAAAATAAATTATCGTTAGTCCTCAACAGGAAAAATATAATAGAATACAGTAGACAACAAATTTTAAATCAATATTCGCAGCGAAAATAATAATTCATTAGAAGAGCTAAGTAGAGAATGAAATATACTATCTTTTATATATGAATTTAAAAGTTCATCGTCATTATTTTATCCCTGTAACATCAATCAATATATAACTGAAATCAAATATTCATCTATGCACTACAGGCCAAAGATATTCTTCAGTTGGTCATATTCATCTAAACATCTGTTCATCTTTGCACTACGGGCCAAAGATATTCATCAAAAAATCATTCATCTTTGCACTACAGGCCAAAGATATTCAGTTATATCATCATTTAGGACTGAGGATGATGAAAAATATTTTAAAAAAAAACGAATCCGGTGAAATAAAAGAACAAAGATTAAGGATTCATACTTTAAACAATCTAAGTTCAAAAATAATTCATAAATAATCATAGTGGAGTAAAATTTAAGAATGATCAAAATATGGATACAATCAAAGCTAGTATCCATATTAGATATCTTAGACAAAAAGAAGAAAATTTCATTTTTCGATAAATAGTGTCGTATTCGTGAATAGTGCCGTATACATGAATAGTGCCGTATACGTGAATAGTAATCCCGACACAAAAAGTTCTAAATTTGATAAAAAGTTCAGACCAATATTTTAGCATAATGATATTGAAAGAAATAATATCATTTACGAAAAAAAATAATATCTCTTACCTCAAAAAGACAGCACTTCTAGCTGGAATACCGGATATAGTGCTGAAGGGAACTTGCACCGTATAGCAACACTCAAAATATCAAAATACTCACAAGAATACGCTCGATAATATAGAGAGAGAAATCTTTAGTTTCTGGTGTGATTTTTAATTCTAACCTAAGCACCCTATTTATAGAAAATTGCTTAGAACACCAAAGCAGAAAATTTAATAAAATATTAATATATATATTATAAATTCCTACGCACACCTCCACTGATCCAAAACATCTGCCACACATGTTCCAAACTCACCAAAAACCTTTTTTATATAAAAATCATTTAAAACTCCAAAAAAAATTAAAATCAATTATTCCGAAACTTTAATAACTCAAAATAAATAGTCCTTTTATCAGAAAAATTTAAATCTTATGTCCATTCCATAGAAAATTCAATTCTCTACAACTTTGTAGTTTTAAGTTTTTCAAAATCTTAAATAAAAATTGACCGAAATTCACAAACGGGCGATTTTGCAGGCTATAATCAAATTTCAGTCAAGAAATAGGGTCCACAAACATGAAAAATATGTTTTAAATATTTTTAGTAACAAAAATACTCTTCCTCCTCATTTATTCATATATCCCACATTCATTGTAAAAATATCACCATTATTATATTATTATAATATAATAATATATTTAAATGAATTTTTTATCAGAAAAAGATAAAATATTAATTTTTAACAATTGTCACATTAAAAATTTTCTCCATCTATATTCACATACAATGAATATTTTCCTCATCATATAAATCAATAATTAATTATTCCCAAATAATATTACAGAATCACAATACTGACAACCAGACAGTTCCTAGGAAAGAGGGGGCTTTCCAATAAGGATTTCTCCTTACTTGAGCGCAATTAGGTGACCAAACCTCTCCTTAGACAGAACTTTCTAGACATTGCCAATAATGCTATCTAATAATATTATTCAAATAATATGAATTATTGATCTGATAATAAAAAATACTATGTAGTGACAATTATTGAAACAACAATAATATAAAATATCAACGTAATAATTATTGAATCAATAAAATAAAATATTGAACAGTAATTACTGTAACAATTATTGAGTAGTGCCTTCTTACGTAAGAATCAATAATTGGTGCAATACCGTATGCTACTGTGCAACAGCGCGTATTACTGTGTTTTAACCATCGGGTATTCCAACAGTATTAACGGTAACAACTACGCCGTTATTTATAAATAACTTATACTTGTCGTTTTATTCATCCAATCGCTTTTCGTTATGGGGCCCACACAAGGCTGCACCGTCGTATGAATATTTCCCGACAGCAAGAATATTCCACGACCAAACGAATATTCCCCAACAACAATGAATATTTTATAACCACTTGCTTATTTGAAATATTTGTGCATTTTACCCATAACTAACCACATTAATCAATTCAACCCTTACTATTTCAAAATAATAAATAGAAGAAATTAAATTTCATTTATAATAAGTTGGGGTCTTACAACCTCCCCTCCTTATAAAATTTCGTCCTCGAAATTGACGTACGTACCTGGTATTTCGAAAAGGTGAAGATACCTCGCTTTCATTTCCATTTCCTACTCCTAGGTCATTTCCTCTATAGCATGGTTCCTCCACAAAACTTTAACTTGTGGTATGATCTTTGTGCGTAGGACATGCTCCTTTCTATCCAAGATCTTGACAGGTACCTCCTCGTACGTTAAGTCTTCGGCTATCTCGTCCGGTTCTAACTCAATAACGTGGTTTGGGTCTTTCACATATTTACGAAGCACGGATATGTGAAAACCATTATGAACACGAGACATACTTGGAGGTAACGCGAGTCTATAGGCCACATTTTCTACTCGGTCAAGAATCTGAAATGGACCAATAAATCGTAGATTGAGCTTTCTTCTTTTCCCAAATCTTGTAACTCCCTTCCATGGAGCCACACGCAATAATACATGATCCCCAATATTAAATTCCACGTCCTTTCGATGAAGATCCGCATAATTCTTTTGTCGATCATGTGCCGTTTGTATACGTTGTCGAATCATTTGGATCTTTTCTGTAGTAATACATACCAACTCTGGTCCCAATAATGTTGCTTCACCCACCTCATCCCAACATATTGAAGAGCGGCACTTTCGTCCATACAATGCTTCGAATGGAGCCACACCTATACTTGCCTGATAACTGTTGTCGTAGGAGAATTCCACCAATGGTAAATACTTATCCCAACTCCCTTTGAAGTCTAAGACACAGAGTCTCAATAGATCTTCAAGAGTTTGAATAGTCCTCTCTGATTGTCCGTCCATTTGAGGATGGTAGGCCGAACTGAATCGTAAATCCGTGCCCAAAGCTTTTTATAAGCTAATCCAAAATCGTGAAGTGAATCTTGGGTCACGATCCGAAACTATGGATACTGGCATGCCATGCAACCTCAAAATCTCATTTACGTATATACGAGCAAGTCGTTCAAGGGAATAAGTCTTCCGTATCGGCAAGAAATGGGCAGACTTAGTTAATCTATCAACAATAACCCAAATGACATATATGCCTTGAGAAACCTTGGGAAGACCCATAACGAAATCCATAGTAATGTGTTCCCACTTCCATTTCAGAATCTCAAGTGGTTGTAATGGACCCTTTGACACTTGATGCTCTGCCTCTACACGTTAACAAGTTAAACACCTCGAGATAAACTTCGCGATCTCTCTCTTCATATTGCTCCACCAAAATATATGTCGAAGATCATGATACATTTTGGTACTTCCAGGGTGAATTGCAAATGGTGTGTTGTGTGCCTCCATCATGATTTTATGTTTCAAGTCAGAATCGTTAGGAACGCAAAGTCTGGAGTGGACTCAAAGTATTCCTTCTTCATCGATTCTTGCTTCTGGAATAGCACCTTCCTGTACTTTCTTATTCATACGCATCAGCTCCGGGTCTGTAGCTTGAGCAACTTTAACTTTATCGATTAAAGTTGGTTCTATGCGTATACTTGACATCATTGCATGGGTCCCCGGAGTCTTGAATTCCATCTTCATCTTTTGTAAATCACACAAAATGGGCCTTTGTGTTGACAACATTGCACTCGTTCTCGCATATGATCTTCTACTCAACGCGTCAGCTACCACGTTCGCTTTTCCAAGATGGTATTGAATAGTGTGGTCATAATCTTTCAACAGCTCGAGCCAACGTCGTTGCCGCCTGTTGAGTTCCTTTTTGGTGAAAAAATATTTGAGGCTTTTATGATATGAATATATCTCCACTTTTTCCCCATATAGATAGTGCCTCCAGATCTTTAGCGCAAAAATGACTGCTGCCAATTCTAGATCATGAGTAGGATGATTCCTCTCATACTCTTTAAGTTGTCGTGAGGCATAGGCTATGAATTTCCCATGTTGCATGAGCACACATCCTAACCCTTTGCCTAAAGCATCGCTGTAGATAACAAATCCATCCAAACCAGATAGTATTATAAGAACAGGTGCCGAAATGAGTCTCCTCTTGAGCTCTTGAAAACTCTTCTCGCATTCCTCGCTCCATACGAATTTTATATCTTTACGAGTCAGCTGAGTTAACAGAGTAGCGATTCGAGAAAATCCTTCCACGAATCTCCGATAATAACCAGCTAAGCCCAGAAAACTACGTACTTCGGTCACCGACTTCGGTTGCTCCCAACTTTGTATTGCTTCAATCTTCGCCGGGTCAACAGATACTCCATGATTTGACACCATGTGCCCAAGGAATGCTACTTCCTCAAACCAGAACTCGCATTTCTTCAGTTTGGCATATAGCTTATTTTCACGAAACTTTTGGAGTACCAGCTTCAAATGGTGCTCATGATCTTCACGACTTTTGGAATATATGAGGATGTCATCAATAAAGACAACAACGAGCTGATCCAAATATTCCTTGAATACTCGGTTCATCATATCCATGAAAGCCGCAGGAGCATTAGTCAATCCAAAAGACATGACTAAGAATTCATAATGCCCATATCGAGTTCTGAAGGCAGTCTTTGGAATATTCTCAGTTCTAATCTTCAGCTGATGATATCCAGAATGAAGATCGATCTTTGAAAAGAATTGTGCTCCTTGTAACTGGTCAAACAGGTCATCAATATGAGGTAGCGGATACCTATTCTTGATAGTGACATGGTTTAATTCCTGGTAGTCAATACAAAGTCGCATACTCCCATCTTTCTTCTTTACGAATAAAACAGGAGCACCCCAAGGAGATGTACTAGGACGAATAAAACCGATGTCTAATAACTCCTGTAGTTGAACCTTTAACTCCTGAAGTTCAATAGGAGCCATGCGATATGGGATTTTAAAAATGGGCTTTGTACCAGGTTCAAGATCAATAAAGAATTTAACTTCACGTTTCGGGGGTAGACCGGGAAGTTCTTCAGGAAAATCACTAACAACAAGAATATTATTCAAATCTGACGTGTCTTTATTCAAATCCATAACATGGGCTAAGAAAGCTTGACATCCATTTTTTAATAAACGAATGGCTTTATGACTTGATATAACAGTGATTGATTTTAGTGGTTTAGTTGCTTGAATTTGAACAACAGGTTGATTAGGAATATGAAAACTAACAACCTTACGAAAATAATCAATTTTGGCATGATGAGTAGTTAACCAATCAATCCCTAAAATCACATCAAAAGCAAGTATCTTTAAAGAGATAAGGTCAACAGGTAATGTGATGGTGCCAACTTGGATCAAACAAGATTTATAAACAGTGGATGTGATGAAAATTTCTCCTAACGGAGTCTCCACAGATAGGTCAAAGTCTAATTTCTCTGGAGTCAAGTTTAAACGTTGAGCACAAGTAGGAGAGATAAATGAATGGATAGCACTGGTATCTAATAAGGTATAAACTTCGTAAGAATTTATGATTAGCTTACTCGTGATCACCTCGTTTGGGTTCCTTGCATTTTGACCAGTCACGATAAATGCTCTTCCAGGAACCCTTGCCTTTGACTTTTTTGGGATAGCCTTTTGAGTCACCATCCCCGTTGGACTTGGTTTCGCTACAGTGCAATCTCGAGCGATATGTCCTTCCTTTCCACAATTATAACATACTTTAAACTGTTGTGGACAGTTTGGGCTGATATGTTCTTCTTTCCCGCACTTATAGCATACGACCGGTGGTCGTTCTCCTCCCTTAGAACCAGTTGCTGCTGGTGCTGACGTCTTTGCATTGTCATTATTGAATCTCCTTTTTTTAAAATATCCCCCCGACTCGCTTCTTCTATTTTCATGGCCATGATTACCACCAGAGTGGTTGCCGCTCTTGTCCGTATTTTTCTTTCTCCGCTGGTTATCGTTGTTCTGATGACTGCTGTCACCGGTATGATCCCGGTTGTGGTCCCTCGGTTGAACGTACTCATTATCTCGCTCTAATAATTGAGCCATGTTGACAACATCTGAATAGAGAGAAAATTTATGAGAAATGAGATATTGACGTATGTCGGGTTTCAAACCTCTCAGAAACATCCGCGTCATACGTTCCTCATTCTCTACAAAATGAGGTGCAAACCTGGATAACTCTGCAAACTTTGCCTAGTATTGGGACACCGTCATGTTGTTTTGTTCCAGTCTAATAAACTCCACTTCCTTCATATGACGAATGCTTTCAGGAAAGTACTTGTCATTGAACAGTTTCTGAAACGTCTCCCAAGACATGCTGAGTGCGGCTGGATGGGTACGCCTCACAGACTCCCACCAGTAATCTGCCTCATTACGGAATATAAAGGTGGCAAATGGAACCTTCTGTTCCTTCGTGCATCCCAGGACATCGAATATCTTGGTAATTTGTTTGACCCACATCTCCGCCTTAATCGGATCCGGCTTTCCCCAGAATTCTGGTGGTCCCAACTCCTTGAACTGCTTGGTTATGACTAGCTGTGTGTTGCCATTGTTTCTACCTGTATTTTGAACAGGAGTCTCCCTCGTCTAGTTTTACATGAACCGCAAAAAGCTTCTAAACATCTCATCATTCATCGTTTGCTCAGTAGTGTTATTTACAGGAGGAACATTGTCGGCCTGTTGCACGTTCTCTTCATTGGTGATTAATGGTGTCTCCACGGTCGCATTTACTCCATCGTTAATATTCTCAGCTGCCATTCTTAAATACTGCCACAAAACAAGGGTTAATTAAAGAAATTAACATATCACACAATATCCCTATATTCCGACCAACCAACAAATAAGCTTAAGTAGGACACACTAGTGAAGGATTTACTCATCTCTCCCCTCCTAGTTCTATTCCCCAATCTCCGCCAAAGATCATATCCCTAAGCTCTAATACCAACTGTGATACCCCCAAAATAGGTATACATCACCCATTCTGAGTTGTCAAATACATGGTACAGAAACAACTACAACTTTATTAATACAATTGTCGTGCAAAATACGACAACACTTAAACTGTGAGTTTAAATACAAATATTGTCTTCAAGATAATATCTACACCCAAATAAGTCCTCATTACTATTATTGATACATTATTTTATAAAAATAGTGAGGACTACTAAAACAACTTCTAGAACCATCATTCCATACCCCGACTAGTACTCGCTACATTCTCACCTCCTGAGAAGAAAAATGGAACAAAAAAGAAAAGGGTGAGCTCAACTAGTCCAGTAAAGAATACTATGACTAAGATAATATAAAACAAATTATCGTTAGTCCTCAACAGGGAAAAATATAATAGAATACAATAGACAACAAATTTTAAATTAATATTCGCAGCGAAAATAATAATTCATTAGAAGAGTTAAGTAGATAATGAAATCTACTATCTTTTATATATGAATTTAAAAGTTCATCGTCATTATTTTATCCCTGTAACATCAATCAATATATAGCTGGAATCAAATATTCATCTTTGCACTACAGGCCAAAGATATTCTTCAGTTGGTCATATTCATCTAAACACCTGTTCATCTTTGCACTACGGGCCAAAGATATTCATCAAAAAATCTTTCATCTTTGCACTACAGGCCAAAGATATTCAGTTATATCATCATTTAGGACTGAGAATGATGAAACATATTTTAAAAAAACAAAATCCAATGAAACAAAAGAACAAATATTAAGGATTCGTACTTTAAACAATCCAAGTTCAAAAATACTTCATAAATAATCATAGTGGAGTAAAATTCAAGAATGATCAAAACATGGATACAATCAAAGCTAGTATCCATAATAGATATCTTAGACAAAAAGAGAAAAAATTTATTTTTCGATGAATAGTGTCGTATTCGTGAATAGTGCCGTATACGTGAATAGTGTCGTATACGTGAATAGTAGTTCCGACACAAAAAGTTTCAAATTTGATAAAAATTTCAGACCAATATTTTGGCATAATGATATTGAAAGAAATAATATCATTTACGAAAAAAAATAGCATCCCTTACCTCAAAAAGACAGTACTTCTAGCTGAAATACCGAATATAGTGCTGAAGAGAACTTGCACCATATAGCAACACTCAAAATATCAAAATATTCACAAGAATACGCTCGATAATATAGAGAGAGAAAATCTTTAGTTTCTGGTGTGATTTTCAATTTTAACCTAAGCACCCTATTTATAAGAAATTGTTTAGAACACCAAAGCAGAAAATTTAATAAAATATTAATTTATATATATATTATAAATTCTTACGCACAACTCCACTGATCCAAAACATTAGCCACACATGTGCCAAACTCACCAAAAACGTTTTTCATATAAAAATCATTTAAAACTCCAAAAAAAATTAAAATCAATTATTCCGGAACTTTAATAATTCATAATAAATAACCCTTTTATCAAAAATATTTAAATCTTATGTCCATTCTATAGAAAATTCAATTCTCTACAACTTTGTAGTTTTAAGTTTTTCCAAATTCCAAATAGAAATTGACCGAAATTCACAAACGGACGATTTTACGGGCCATAATCAAATTTCAGTCAAGAAATGGGGTCCACAAACACAAAAAACATGTTTTAAATATTTTTAGTAACAAAAATACTCTTCCTCCTCATTTATTCATATATCCCACATTCATTGTAAAAATAGCACCATTATTATATTATTATAATATAATAATATATTTAAATAAATTTTTTATCAGAAAAATATAAAATATTAATTTTTAACAATTGTCATATTAAAAATTTTCTCCATCTATATCCACATACAATGAATATTTTTCTCATCATATAAATCAATAACTAATTATTCCCAAATAATTTTACAGAATCATAATACTGACAACCACGCAGTTCCCAGGAAAGAGGGGGCTTTCCAATATGGATTTTTCCTTACTGGCGCACAATTAGATGATCAAACCTCTCCTTAGACAGAACTTTCTAGATATTGTCAATAATGCTATCTAATAATATTATTCAAACGATATGAATTATTGATCTGATAATGAAAAATACTATGTAGTGACAATTATTGAAACAATAATAATATAAAATATTAACGTAACAATTATTGAATCAATAAAATAAAATATTGAACAATAATTACTGTAACAATTATTAAGTAGTGCCTTCTTACGTAAGAATCAATAATTGGTGCAATACCGTGTGCTACTGTGCAACAACGCATATTACTGTGTTTTAACCACCGGGTATTCTAACAGTATTAACGGTAACAACTACGCCGTTATTTATAAACAACTTATACTTGTCGTTTTCTTCGTCTAATCGCTTTCCGTTATGGGGCTCACACAAGGCTGCGCCGTCGTACGAATATTTCCCGATAACAAGAATATTCCACGACCAAACGAATATTTCCCGACAACAATGAATATTTTATAACCACTTGCTTATTTGAAATATTTGCACATTTTACCCATAACTAACCATATTAATCAATTCAACCCTTACTATTTCAAAATAATAAATAGAGAAAATTAAATTTCATTTATAATAAGTTGGGGTCTTACAACAACGTTTTTAAAAAAAAACGTTGTGAAAAAAAATACCACAACGTTTTTATAAAAAACGTTGTGCTTTAAGTGTTGTCTATTTACTGTTTTGTACTAGTGGCTGCTTCTCATTTCTTTCTTTCTCTCTGCTAGCTGCTACTCGCTCTCTCTCTCTCCTCCCACTGCTGCTGCTCTCTATCTCGTCCCCCTCCTCGCCGGTCGCCGCATCTCCGGCCTTACCTTCGGCCGCACCTCCGACTCTGGCCTCACTGTACCTCTGCTACTCTCTCTCTCGTCCCTCTCTGCTCCTCCTTCTCTCTTAATTTAAGGTTAGTTTTATCAATTAATTTTAAATTTAGAACCCTAAATTTTAAGATATATATATATATATATATATATATATATATATATATATATATATATATGGTTATGCATAAATTTGGGTACAAGTACTTAGATTTAGTAAATATTTTGTTTAAATGTCGTTGAAAGTGTTGAAATGCTGTTGAACCATAAATTTGCTTTGCAATGTTGTTGAAATTGGGATTTTTTGTGATATATAGTTTGCTAAATTTGGAACTTTATTATATTAATTGTTAATTTGTCTGTTAATGTTAATTACTGCCTATTTTGCAGATTTGAGTATATACAATTGTTGAATTATATAAACTTGTTGGTTGTTCATCTCATTATAGTTGATAAATTGATTGGGGTTGGTTGTGTTGGTATTGGTATTGATTCTTGCTGTGATATATGTTGATTGCCTTATGTCTAAATATTGTCATATTTGTTATATCCGACGGAATTTCCGAAGGAATTCTATCAGAATTTAGAAATTACAACACCTTCTTTATTATATTAATGTATAGTTTTAGTTTCTCAATACTAAAATATAATTTAAATAAATTGAATTATGTAATATAATACAAATTAAATTAAATTAAATTAAAAATTGACTTAATTTAATTTAATTTAAGATAATAAAATTTAAATAAATTAATTAATACTAAATTATATAATATAATATAATATAATCAAAAATTTAATTTAATTTAAAATAAAATAAAAATTTTGATTTAATTTAATATAATATAATTTATTTAATTTAATTAAATAATATAATATAATACAAATTTAATTAATTTAATTTAAAATAAAATAAAAATATGATTTAATTTAATTTAAGATAATACAAATTAAATTAAATTAATTTAAATAAAATAAAATAAAAAATTGACTTAATTTAATTTAAGATAATATAATAAAAAATAAATATAATTAAATTGAGTAACACTTATTTAGTTAAATAAAATCAAAAAAAATAAATAAATAAACTAATTAAACTAAGTAGCACTTACTTAGTTAATATTTATCATTGAAAAAATAAATTAAGTAGCATAAACTGAGTAGCACTTCCTTAGTTAATTTGTATTATTGAAAAAATAAATTAAGTAGCATAAACTGAATAGCACTTTCTTAGTTTATATCATTGGAAAAATAAACTAAGTAGGATTTGTTTAGTTTTCCACAATTACAATAAACTGCATATATATACTTCATGTGCATGTAGTATTAATAGAAGCTTAGAAACATGTTTGACATTCACTCATTAGGAGTGAATGTCGAATAGTCCCCAGTTTAGGACTGTTACTAGAAGTTATGTCTCTCACTTAGGTCGGTGCCAATGTATATGGTGCGTTTTTATAAATTTTGAGGAACTTTCAGCTGGTGTCTCTACATGTTCTATGAGTGACTAAGTTTTCTTGGTCTATTTCGTGTACTTTGAAACCATGGGGAGATGCTGCTGAAATTTTTTGAAAATAGTAAAAACGTGCTCAAGATTGACACTAGTGAGGAGACACATCCAGGAATGGGATAAAAGCCTAACCCCTGTAGAGTGGAGATATATACTAGGTAAAATAAATTCATGCTTGGACCACATTTATGATTATTCTTGATCTAATTGGGTATTTTCTTCAATTAAAGATGTCAGCCGACCGGAGTTGGATGTACCGTAGGATAAAGATTGATGAGAGGGGATTAATTGATGCGTACCGTGATGGGGTGTCCAATTTTATGAACAAAGCAATAGAATATGCTGATGATCCGAACGGAAAGATGAGATGCCCGTGTCTCAAGTGTAAGAACATGATATAGAAGAATGCCGATGAAGTGAAATTTGACTTATATTCACGTGGGTTTATAGATGGGTATTCGGTATGGATTCATCATGGGGAATCAGTTGAGTTTAGAGAACTAAGAGACAATACTGTAGACCAACCAGTTCACAGGGATTCCCAATCAGATCACTATGATGTCGTGGAGATGTTGGTAGTTGCATATGGTCCTACCAATATTGAGTGGGCTGAAAACGAGCATGCGTCAAGCAGTGCTGATCAACAAATGATAAATGATTCAGCAATTGCCTTCTACAAGATGCTATTTGAATTAGGGATCCCATTGTATCCTAAAAATAACAAGCACATCAGGCTTTCTGCAGTGACGAAGCTTTTACACTACAAGAATGAGCATGGCTACAGTGAAAGAGGATTCAATGATTTGCTTACTATTATCGGCGAGTTCTTACCTAGGAATAATACTCTGCCCGCGAATTACTATGACGTGAAGAAGATGGTTAAGGGGTTGAATCTCGAGTATGAGAAGATCGATGCCTGTGAGTAGGATTGTATGTTATACTATGGGGAGGACAAAGATAAGGTGCAGTGTGAAATATGCAATTTGTCTCTGTACAAGATCATAAAACGTGGGGGGAGGAGAAACATGTTCCGAAGAAGATATTACGGTACTTTCCTCCTATGCCGAGGTTGCAGCGGCTATTCATGTCTTCGCACACTGCTCCCAGTATACGTTGGCATAGGACAAGGGATGTCGTCCCTGGTCAGCTTACTCACCCAGCAGATGGAGATGAATGGAAGAATTTTGATGCCAATTTTCCATAATTTGTCGACGAAGTTAGGAATGTCAGGCTTTGCATGGCTACAGATGAATTTTGTCCATTAAATAATTTTAGTCAGTCATACTTTGTTTGGCCAGTGATTAGGGTAGCTTACAATCTTCCACCGTCAATGTGCATGAGGGATCCGTATCTTTTCTAGACTTTACTCATATTGGGGGATAAGAGTCCTACAAAAGACATCAACGTGTACCTTAGACCGTTAGTCGATGAAATTAAGATGTTGTGGGAAACAGGGGTTCAGACTTTTGATAAATCTGTCGAACAAAATTTTTTGATAAAGGCTGCCTTGTTGTGGACTATCACTGACTTTCCGTCTGGCACTTGGGATGATCAGTGGTTGGTCGAATCATGGTAAGTTGTCATGTCCAGTATGTATGGGGGATGTGCAGGGCACACAACTACGTAATGGGCAAAAAACTAGTTTCTTTGGAACTGCTCGAAGTTTCTTGCCTGTTAAGCACAGTTATAGAGAGATGGCTACACAGTTTAACAGAAAGACAGAAAAGAAGGGGTTGTTGGTCACTTTTTGGGCAGCGATGTACTGGGCTGGCTAAATGATATGACATTTCCACCGCCTGGGAAGGAACATGGTAAGTTGAGAGTAATAGGGTACGGTAAAACTCATAACTGGACACACTCATCCATTTGGTTTGACTTGCCATATTAGGTCACACTAGCACTTCGTCATTGCATAGATGTCATGTATACGGAAAAAAATATGTTCGACAACTTGTTTTACACTGTGCTAGATTCGAGTGGTAAAACAAAATACAATGATAAATCACGTAAAAACTTGGAGGAAATGAATATTAGGTGGGAATTGTGGCTCCGACCTAATAACTCAAAACCAAAAGCTCCATTTTATCTTACCAAGTAACGGGTTGAAAACTTTTGCAAAGTGGCTTAGTGCATTGAAGCTACCAGATGGTTATGCTTCTAACATCTCTCGTTGTACTAAGGTTGAGCAGTTGAAAATTAATGGGTTCAAAAGTCATGACTATTATGTATTCATGCAGTAGTTGATTTCAATTGCATTTCGTGAAGTATTACCGAGGAATATTAATGATGCCTTTACCGCACTTTTAAATTTCTTTCGGGATATTTTCTCAACTGTTATAAGGTACGGTGATGTGGAGTAGATGGAGAAAAACATAATGTTGACAATATGCAAGCTCGAAATGATCTTAACTCTGGGGTTCTTTGACTCGATGGAGCATTTGCCTATTCATCTGCCATATGAACTTAAGCTTGGAGGACCGGTGCAATATCGATGGATGTATCCTTTTGAGAGGTAATATCTCCTACATTGTGCTATAATCATCACCTGAATAATTATTTTAGCCGATATATTGTCATATTTCAGGTATATGCGTCGATTAAAGAAGAAAGTTAAAAATAAATCTCATCAACTTTTGCTCGTTGTACTTTAACGATGTAGTCTCAACGAAGCACAACTGCCTAAGTCGGAGTGAGGTCGTCGTTGATCCCCAAACACGTGCTGATGAGTTGGCTGTATTCACTTATTCGGCCAAACCATTTGGACATGAGACAAGGACTTACCTAACCGATAAAGATTTTAAGATTGTATCTACATACGTGCTTCTAAATATGCCTGAAGTATCATTGTACATCAAGTATGTATTATTACAAGTTGAAAATGATTTATCTAACCTTAATCAATAATTAAACAATTGCCATATTATTGTACACAGTTCATTCGAATTGGAAGCGCATACTTCTAACCCGGGGTTGACTACATCACAGATGGAAGCATTCACTAATGAAAATTTTGAACAGTGGTTTAAGAGAAGGGTCGAAGAAGAGAACGCTTATGAGCATTTTAGAGATGTCATTTTAGGCCCGTACAAACTTATTAGTTCATTTCCAGGCTGCATCGTGAATGGGTATAGATTCAAGGTTGATGATGTGAATGAATTGACATCAGTAAACTCTGGCGTTGTCGTGTTGGGAAGTTTTTATCAAGATTTTGAGTCCAATTACTATGGAAGATTAGAGGAAGTTATTGTGCTCAATTATCCAGGGGGCCAAAAAGGTCGTTACATTTAAGTATCGCTAGTTTGATACTGCAAAGGGTGTTAAAGTTAATCGTAATAGAATCGTCACAATAGATATAAAATCCAAGTTACAATATGATGACGTATTTATGTTAGCAAGCCAAGCAACTCAAGTGTACTACGCCCCTAATGTCATAAATTATAGAACCCCCTGGTATACAGTTGTGACAACAAAGACTCGGTCATTTGATGGTACTAATCTGTTTGGAATGGATGACCCGTTGCAAGAACATGAAGTTAGCAATCCCAGCCACGTATTGCTATATGATGACGATGTGTTGGCAGATGATGGCATTGACATACCCGATGTTGACGAAGTGGAGGAAGATGTGGTTGTCAGTTAGTATGTGATGGTAGAAGATGATACTGAGGAATATATTGATACGTACAGAAGAGGAAGAGACATAATCAGAGGATGAAAATGATTTTGATTCTGACGGGTTTGACGACGTACTACTTCTTCACTAATTGGTGTTTTGTAAATATTATACAACTAAAATAAATCATTAGAATAATTGCAATAAAATTTAATTAATGTAATTTATGTATGTTATTTCAGTAGTACAGCTATGACTAGACATAGCGGTGGAGGTGGCAGTGGTGGCGGCCATGATGGATCGGGTGACGGCTCCCAAGGCAGGTCATCTTCATCAGCTAGTGAGTTAATTTCTTTTTGGCTCGGTAAAACTTTTTTTCATAACTATATTAAACATTTATTTACTATTTTCTGACAATGTCATAACTATATTAAACATACAGATGCTAGACGTCGGCGTCAGCAAGGGCCTAACCTCGATCGATTAGGTCATCCGCCGGTAGTTCCTGACATAATTCCCGTTGATGTCAGCTCGTCAGTGTAGGTTTCAACTATAATATATCACTTTTGTTCAATTAGAATGATATTATTATGTTATTAATAAATTACAGTGTTCCATACAATTTTTGTATTTTAGTATTATGGATCATGTCGCTAAGGCTATCGTACACGTCATATGCCTGGCACATCTCCCGATTGGTTGCATAAAATTTAGCCAGTACTCGTGTTACGATGTCGGCTTTATGGTGACAGTGTTGTGGGAGTTTCACGTAAATCAAATTTCATATATTAAATCAAGGTTCAAGTTATTTACATATTGTTCAAATAATTAATTATACTTATGTTATGTCTATTTGATAGAGGTATTATAGATACGAGGCCAGCATCACTGAGGCAGATGGTGACGCTGTTATTATTGCACACATCTCGAAGAACTATGTCGGCTGACTGTACGAGATGTGACAGAGGGCAGTCAGGGTAGTAGAAGAATTGCCCGGGACTATTATACGATAGCATCAGCCGCCGTCAGTATCAGATGTAGCATGGGCTGTCATGTGTACGTACTGGAATGATGCTTCCTTCAAGACCAAGTTCGAGTAGATGAAGAAGAATCGAGGCCAACTACGGGTTGTACATACTTCTGGCTCGCAGTTGTTTCAAGAGGTTAAGTCGGTATGTATTTATATTTAGTTTAGTTTAATATTAAACTGCAACTATAGTAAAGTAAGGTGATATTCATTAATGTACATGATTTAGGCCATGTGGAGTATCTTGGACCGACCTCCTATTATGATAGAGTTCTGGGATAAAGTCCATACGCCGAAGGAGTCTACTTCGGGGTCAACGATGTCTCCAGCAGCACTAGCTATACGGGTAATACATTTACTATAATCTCTGTAATTTAGGATCATATTACATACTACCTCCATCCCATAATAACTGTCGTTTTAGAAAAAAAAAAATTTCCCAATTTATTTGTCGTTTACAACTTTCTAGGAGAATAAATTATTTATTTTCCTATATCACCCCTACCTTCTCTCATTGTCCCAAGAAATTTTTCTCTTGTATTAATAGTTTTCAACTTTCCATAAAGGGGTAGTGATGAAATTTCACACCAATTTTAATTAATAAATGATAGCACTAAATGACTTTCTTAATCCATGTGCATCAAGCTAAAACGACAGTTATTATGGGATGAAGGGAGTAATTTATAGGATGATACCAAGTTAACTCACATGTACATATATTAAATTACAGGACCGGTTTGAGAAGCTCCGCAGCCAGCGTATATCAGAGTTGCAGACTGCTAGGGCGATGCTGAGACGGATGATTCCACCATCCCTCCGCCCGAGATTAGTTTATCTTAGGATGAGGAGATGGCTCTTTGGGTCGCGTCTTAGGATACTCCCACTAGCACTACCAACCGATATCGAGTGCTGGGGTTACCGAGGATATCAGCCTATACACTACTTTGGAGGTATAATATTTTAGTTTATTTCTTGTTTATGAATAAAGTAAACTTATAATATTATGTGTGTTATATTTATTTTTATAGGCTCTATCCAACGTCTGCGTCCGAGAGCCCCCGTGGGACCATCACATACGGGTGTTAGCTTTGACGATGCTTTGTTCCAGCGGGTTATAGCTGCAGTGTCGGAGAGGTTTGAGATGGATCCGGTATTCTGTCGTCAGGACCTGCCCAATCGTTCTCGCCTCCATCAGCTTGCGCAGGACATTGCAGCTGGTGCCACCGCCGAGAGTACGGGTATCCCTCTAGAGCAGTTCGCCGCGATACGTGACAAGATTGTTCGGATGGTGGTTACCTTACTTATGGACGCGTTTAGGCCGATGCTGAGTCAACCCTCAACTACTCAGGTATACTATTCATTTTAAATTCAAGTATATATTCTGCATGTTATTTAATTTTCATTTAGTTATCTTTAACTTTATCGTATATATGGACTAATGAGTTACATTATATTGTATCAACAAGGTGACGAGCGGGCGATTGGACGACGACGGCCCGTGACTTAGTTTTGTAGATGATTTGTTCATATTTACTTTAGTTTTTAGCTTAATATGATGAAAATTTATATAGTTTAGTTGATTTTTGACGTATTGTAGCTTTTAATTATCATTACTTTAGTTTGGCATCTTTACTTTAGTTTAAATGCATATTTGATATACTTTAGTTGATTAGAACTTTAGTTCAATGTCATATTCATGTTGGCCTTGGAAATATTATTTTTGTTGGTCTTGGATTATAGTTATGTTTTATATGCTGTTGGGGAAAAAAAACAGGTTTACAGGTACAAAAATGTGGTTATTACCCTGGATATTTCCAAAACATAATAAATATTAAAAAAAAAGGGCTAACCTCGACGGAATAAGTATATCCTCGACGAAATTCCGTCAAAATTAAGCCTCTCCTAATTTTTCATGAGATGCCACGTGGCAGGTTTAGCCTCGACAGAATATTATCGACGGATACCATTCAGTCGATAAAAAGCTTAATGTCGATCGAAAATTTCATCGATTTTAGTTCGGTCGAGGATAGCTATCTTCGACTGAAAGATCGACGGACTTAATTTCGATGTGCTTATATCCGATTGAATTTTCGACCGAATGTTCCCTCGTAATTAAGAATAATCTCGATGAATTATACTTAATTCCGACAGAATATTCCTTTGGAAATAACCTTTTTTGTTGTAGTGTAATAATAATAATAATAATAATAATAATAATAATAATAATAATAATAATAATAATAATAATAATAATAATAATAATAATAATAATAATAATAATAATAGTAATAATAATAATAATAGTAATAATAATAATTATTATTAGTACTATTATAATTATTATAATAGTAATAATAATAATAATAATAATAATAATTATAATAATAATAATAATAATAATAAATTAATTAATAATAATTATAATAATAGTAATAATTATAATCTCTATATAATAAAAAAGAACTCATTTTTGAATCTTTCATTTGACAAAGCACAATGACGGTTCAAATTTCATCTCTATTCTTTCAACTTAATCTAAAGACACACATTTCATCTCACACTTAAAATTTCCGCCCAAATCAAATAGTAGCAATAATAATAACAATAATGATAAATATAATAACAATAATAATAACAATAATAATAATTATTATTATAATAGTAATAATAATGATAATTATTATTATTATTATTATTATTATTATAGAAGTAGTAATAATAATAATAATATTTATAATATTTATAATAATAATAATAATAATAATAATGATTAAAATAGTAATAATTATAATAATAATTATGATAATAGTAATAATAATAGTAATAATAACAATAATAATAATAATAATAATAATAATAACAACAACAACAACAATAACAACAACAACAACAACAACAACAACAACAACAATAATTGTTATTGTGGCGGTGTGGTGAATTATGAAAAATATTATTGATGATTTGTAAGTTTTGTAGACATGTTTAGATTTTTCTGGATATCTATTTTTAAAGAAAAATTAATTATTGTAGTGGTGTGGTGAATTATTAATATTGCTACGAGTGATTATAAGTTATTTTAAGTTACAAAAAGTCTTTAAGTAATGTAGTATTTTTCGAATATTTAATTTAATTTTTCGTTTGATCGTACTTTCAGACACGGGCAATTACTAGTATCTCTATAATTTTGGAAGGGAAGAAAGATCAGTTTATAATTATCCTATTACCTTGCATGTCAGTCCATCACGTCGACTAATTAAATGTGGCCCATCGGCGACATACTAGAGAGGAATTTTGGAACATGGTGGACCAAGCTAAATATTTTCATTTTATTTTATTTTTTGCATTAATTTCAGTCCCTATGGGTTGGTTCCTTTGCTTCTATTTAAGAAGTGGTAGCAGGAGGAGGAGGCTACACTAAGGAAATAAATTGAAATTGAAAAAAAAATGGAACAGTCTTTGAAGAGAAAATTTGTATTGTTTGCGTTCATTATTTTGGTCAGTTATCTCAGTGGATTCGAAGGTTGTTTTGAAGAGGAAAGGAAGGGCCTGTTGGAATTGAAGGCGTTTATCGGATTCGGTCAGTCTTCAACTATAAATAACGAGTTTCTTTTTGAGGACTGGATCGATGATAAGGAAAAAAATGAGTGTTGTGAGTGGTCACGAGTAACGTGCAACTACACCACCGGACACGTGATAAAGTTATCTCTCGAAAGAATGTACCTAGCATTGGACCCAAACTTATGGTTATGGTCACTAAATATCTCTCTTTTTCTTCCATTCAAAGAGCTGCAAAATTTGACTTTATCTGCAAGTAATATTTATGGTTGGACTCAGACTAAAGGTACACAGTTGGGGCCATTTCTTTTCTTTTTGTTTGGTTTAACGTTATTCAGTTATTTATAGTTTTTATTGAGTTGGTTTTTAATTGACAATTATTTTGTCGCATATTACTAGTCTTTCTTTTTAATTAAGTCCAATTTTTTGCTTGTTGATACTAGCGGCTTGAAAATATTGTCAATCACTTGAGAAGTTGGCAAATGTTATTGCGAGAAATAATTATATATCCAAATAATAATAATATGAAGCGATTAATATAATTCTTCCTACGTGTGGAAAGATAACAAGAAATATTAAGTCAAACAATTAATAATATGAAAAATTAGACAACAAGCAGAAACAATAGCACAAACAAATATTAACATTGAAACTCGCTCCATGGGATGAATAAAAATCACATGACTGTAGTCTAACAAATCTTCTACTATCAACAAAATAGGAGTAATGAGCTATCAAGTCTCTCTAACTAAAATTAGAGACATAAACAAACAACTATCAAGTCATATTCTTGTGTTTTTATACTATGTTTGGTTCCCATTCGTTGGCATATATAAAATGAAATAACTTAAGGAAGGGAATGGGAATGGGAATGAAATGATCATTCTCATTTTTATGTTTGGTTTATCCATTCATTCTTATAGGAATAAAATCACCATTTTATTTTAGGTGTTTAGTTTATATGAATTACATTATGAAAGAAACGTAAAATGATCATTTTCGTTTTTTATATACTACAAACTTATAAAATGAATGAAAAATAATCTTGTGAGGTCATTAAGTATAAATTTGAAATTCTTTTACTCTATTTTTTTACTTTTATTTTTTAAACTTGTGTGAAAATTGTACTTTATTCATTTTTTTTAATTTTTTAAGAACGGAGAGAGTATTATGTAATTAAGTATAAATATGTAAAAGCAATTAGTGAAAACATAAATCATAACATTTTTACTGCATCATATATCATTTCTCATATTTATTTATAATAATATTGCGTAGACTGAAATAACATAACTTGTATTAATTTAGTATATGCAAGTACTTTTATATATTTAAAGAAAATTAATATTTTCACAAGGGAAATTAATATTTAGTAAAAATTAATTAGTATGTATTTAGTAAAAAAAATATAACATTAATAAATATACGTTAATTTTTTTTTACTGTATATATTTACAAAAATAAAAATAAAAATATTAACCAAACATGTATTTTACAGATATATATGTTAATCATATTTACAGTATGTATATTTTTGTAACTTATGATTTACAATATTCATATTCTATTTTTGTAACTTATGATTTACTTATGGTGATAAGTTACAATATGTATATTTTTGTAACGTTAATATACAGTATGTATTCTAGTAAAAATTAATTATATGAATACTAATATTCATATTTTATTTTTATAAGAAAAAATACATATTGTTAACATGTTTTTTTTTTAATTTTTGTAAATACAAACATGTTTTTTACTAATAAAATAAAAATTAGTATGCATGTTTTTTTATAAAAATAGAATATGAATGTTTTTATTAAAAAAAATTGACTCTAATATCAGCCTGAAAACAATACAAAATAAACAGTTCAAAATAAATATAAATATAATGTTTTTGTAAGGGAAATGAAGTAGCATACAAAAAGGTGGGAAAAGAAAAGAAATGATGATAGATAGCAAAAAGAAGAGGGGAAGGAGGTTGACCTAAGAATGAAATAAACTCACCTATTTAGAAAGGAACGAAAAATAACTATGAGATTTGATAGGGAATGACTAAAGGAATGGAATGGTCATTCCAATTGACTAATTAACCAAAGATGTTTTAAGCCATTCCATAAGAAATGGTCATTCCATTCCCACCCCATTTCATTGCATTCCATTCTCACCATCCAAATACAACATTAGTATACATATTCAACAAGAAGAATCAGAAGAAAAATTGATAATTAATCTCACCAACAATTATAAATAGACAACAATAAAGTACGACACTCAATCACATTGTTTAGATGGAAGACCAAGCTACAAAATCACTCACCAACAATTAACTCGATCGAACTACCAAATGACCTCCCGATCGTTGAGATGAAAAATTATTGCTACAATTTTCGATGGCAATAAAATATTTCTTTTTGTCTCTCCTATTTAAACTACTAGTTACTTCCTTTATTTATTTTCTTGAAAATCTATATTATATCTTCTATAAGTCAAAGATTGTATGAACTATTATTTGGGTGTACACACATAAGACAAAAAATCTGTCAAATATATTGTTGAGGCCACATTAAAAAAGAAAATTGATATTTTCACAAGTAAATATGAATTCTCAGGGGCGGATCCAGCACTTTGGTTTAGTTGGGTCAGATTTGAAAAAAAAAATCTTAATAAAAACTTAAAATATAATACAATAAATCAAAAAAATTAAATAATGCTCATATATTATTTACAATAACATTTTTCGAGACTATAACTTTAAATTGTTGCATGTTAGTCTCATTTTCAATAGTTATAAAAATATCATGTTCAATAATGTAAGTTACTAAACAATCATTCATTCATTCATCTTGAATTTTTTTTTATGGGTCGACGTTGTTGCAAAAATATTATGTTAATTTCATTTTAAACAATTGCAAAAATTAACAAACAATTACTAAATTTGTGAAATTCTAAAAAAGAAAAATTATAATATGTTTTAAAGAATAGTTAACATTGTAACTAGATGACTGAAAAAGTATAAGAGTGTACAAATTTGAGACATTCATTAATTTTTTAGATAAACATTATATAGAGGGTGGGGAGAGAAGGACAAATTGACCCTCTGAAAATTCAGTAGGGGTAAACATGAGTTTAATTAGGGCTGTAAACGAGTCGAGCCGAGTTTTGACTTGCCCAACTCCAGCTCATCTAAAAGTTAAACGAATCAAGTCGGACTTTAAAAGAGCCAGGAATTTTGTGTACAAACTTCGGATTGTTTATAAACTAGTCAGGTTCGGGTTCAGGTTAGGGTTAAGTGAGCTGAGTCGAGCCGAGTCAAGCTTGAGCTTAATCCGTTTATTTTATTTATTTATTATATATTTTCAACTTTTTTTTGAAAAAAAAAATTATAAATTCAAATTAAACCATTTAGGAACTTAATATCATACACAAACATAACTAAGAATTTTATTTGAATTATATTATTTTTTATTATATATTTTATATATGTAATATAAAATTTTAGTAAATAATTGTTAAACGAGTCGAGTTTAAACAAGCTAAGCTCGAGTCAGTTTCGAGTCAGGCCTAAACGAGCCGAGCTCGAGTTGAACGGATACGGTTAGTATGGAGTTCATTTTTTGGTAAGTTGATCAATTAACCAATAGAATGCTGACACACATAGAGCCTCGCCTGCGCTTTAACAAATGTTTTTAATTATTAATTTTTTTTTGTAAACAATAAATACTTGTAAAATCAAGTTTGGTTTTGTATTATAATTTTATTGTATGTGATAAACTCAAGGACAGAGTAGATTGCAACTTAAGGTCTCATTTAGTGTGGAAAAATTAATGACTTTTTATATTTGACTATGTAATATCAATTAATGTGTATATATTATCATTCGTATCTAAATAAACTGACACTAACAATATAAGATAATTGAATAAAATAAATCTCCCCTTTTTTTAAAGGATTTCTCTAATATATTTTTTTGGCTCGTGTATACAAATAAATTTTCAATTTTAAGGTGAGGAGATGAATAAATTTGAAAGTCTAACTTAAGAGATTTTTTAACTTGAAATCAACATAATTTTTTTAATTTAAATTAATACAATAATAAATATTATAAACTATCTAAAAATTATTATTCATTATAAGTTTTATTGTTTCATATAATATTTAATAAATCATTTTAAATTTAAATTTAAAAATATTTTAAATTTATTTTTAAAAATCAATAATGATCGTATAATTTAGAAGAGAAATTGTAGTTTAATAGATAAGTTGTTGACATGTGATCGAAAATCTTGTGTGGAAGGTTTTATTTTAACTTGTTTTAATAGATTTGTTGACATGCGGAAGGTTTTAAAAGGCAATCTTTTTAACTTTTTTTTTTCATACGTATTTAAGGCGACGCAAGAAAACTCATTTATAAATATTCTATTTCAGCCACTACATATAAGTTTTTACTACCTCCGTATTAATTTTATTGGAAAAAATATACAATTACCTTTGTAACCTGAAAAAAAAAGATTATCATTTCCTTTGTAAAATTTATTATTACAAAGGAATTTTGTTTTCAAAAAGATAAAAACGGATTTAGCTCCCCTCTATTACATATTTTTTCTAATTTCATCCAATACACTAATTATTTGATCTTAATAATTTTTTTAATAATAATCAAAATATGTTAATGGATAGTTCATGGTACTAAGATCAATCCTACAAAAAATTAAAATCCTATATTAACCAACTATTACTAAAATAATAATTTCTGTTACTATTACTAAAATAAAAAGTGTAGATATAATATATTAACCAACTATATAATTCAATTATTAAATTGTAAAATGAAAACAAGTTATTCTGTATAATAAGAATTTGTAAAAATAAAATTAAAAACATCAATAGTGTCTTAATTTTACAATAATGCAATTTGTTCTGTTCAACTGAGTCAAAAACAAGGATTAATAATTAATGTATATTTTTACAAGTAACATTTATAAGAACATTTACCTAATATTGATTGGTTAGCATTATTAAAAAAGATTTTATTAGTACTTGGATAATATAGCTTGAGAAAATTTTTTTTCACAAAAATCATCTTACCTCATTTAAATTTGTTAGTATTATTAAAATGAAAGTATAAGTATATTTCAATTATAAGTAAAATTTTATTATTACTTAAGCAATAATTTTAGAAGGAAACTATTTTCTTAAGAATTATCTTACCTAATATTGAATTTTTACTATTAATCAACGATATAATTTAATTATTAAATTAGAAAAAAAAATTACTTTATTTAATACTATATTTATAATAAAAATTCAACAATATTATAACTCAAATAAAAGACCCCTGCTTTACATGGGGTGTAAATGCTAGTAAATAATAATTACTATTCTTTTAGATTGAGCTAACCAATCTTTGATATCTTATTTTCTTTTTGGTAGGTTTGACACCTTTCCCTCGTCTAGAGATATTAGATTTGACTTGGAATAGTTTTGGTGGGAGTATTCCTTCATTCATATGGGAATTATCTACGCTAAAAGTTCTATATTTGACAGGAACTAATTTTAATGGATCTTTACACGTTCAAGGTAAGTGAACTATTTGACTAGATAGAATTTTGAATTTTATTAAACTCACCAATGTTACAAGTCTATTCAGCCATGGCTATCTTTCTAATTAAACCTACTTCTTTTCATTGTAAGTCTATATACACAACAACTCATTTATTATGAAATTAATCTGATAGATATTGTATGTTCTCTTAATCTTTACAATTCTGTTTTCTTTTTGGTAGGGTTGACATCTTTCCCTCAACTAGAAATATTAGATTTGAGTTGGAATCATTTTGGTGGGAGTATTCCTTCATTCATATGGGAATTATCTACTCTAAAAGCTCTATATTTGAGTTGGAGCGAACTTAATGGATCTTTACCCATGCAAGGTAAGTTCTCTCTCTTTCTTATTATTTGACTGGAAGTCGTCCTAATGGAACTTTACACAATCAAGGTATACTCTCCAAAGTTGCATATCCTCTCAATTAGTGCTATCTAATTTTTTATTTTTATTTGGAAGGTTTCGCATCTCTCCATCATTTGGAGATCTTAGATTTGAGTGACAATCAATTTTCTGGGAATATCCCTCCATCCATATGGTCATTATCTTCTCTAAAAGTTCTCTCTCTTGCTCGCAACGAACTTAATGGATCTTTACCCATGCAAGGTAAATTTTAACATATTTATAACAAACTAAATGCTGGATGATCGAGAATATATTTTGCATAAAAGTATTGATACACATACTTTGATTCTTATTCAATTTTATTATGTCAAACCTTGAGGAAAGAAATCAATCATTATTACTTTTTTTTTTTTAACTTCTTCAAGACCTTAAGATCTTTTTCTTTTATATTAATTAGAATAAGAGTACGTGATAAAAGAGTATGATCAGTATGTAAAATTATGGTGAACATTATAATTGCTGATTTTCGTTTCAGGTGTTTGTGAACTGAAGAAGCTTCAAGAACTAGATTTCAGTTACAACAATCTTGAAGGAACCTTTCCTCCATGTCTAAACAATTTGACCTCTCTTAGGCTGTTAGATCTTTCTAAAAACCGATTCACCGGTAACATTTCACCATCTCTAATAGCTAGTCTCACATCTCTCGAGTACATTGATCTAAGTCATAATCATTTCGAAGGTTTATTCTCATTCAGCTCATTTGCCAATCATTCTAAGCTTGAGGTGGTTGAAATTAGAAATGATAACGCCAAATTTGAGGTAGACACGGAATCTATAGATTGGATTCCCTTGTTTCAGTTAAAGAGCCTTGTGTTGTCAAATTGTAATCTTAACAAGGTTTTTGGAGAAGTTCCCAAATTTCTCTTTCACCAGGAAAGATTAAGGGTCCTTGACCTCTCTGGGAATCTGTTGGATGGAAAGTTTCCCTCTTGGCTACTTGAGAATAATACAAAACTAGAACTTTTAAGTTTGAGAAATAATTCTTTTAGTGGTCTGTTTCATCTTCCACCGTTTATGAATCTCAGTGTTCAATGGATGGATATCTCAAACAATCACTTCGATGGTGAAATTCATGCAAATATAGGAAAAATGCTTCCATATGTTTATTATCTCAACTTATCTACAAATGATTTTCACAATGGTATCCCATCCTCGATCGGTAACATCAGTGAGTTGAGGTGTTTGGACTTGTCGGTTAATCATTTCTCAGGAGAATTTCCAAATCAAGTGGCAACAGGTTGCACATCTTTGAGTCATTTAGTATTATCACATAACATGTTTCAAGGCAAATTACCTTTAACACAATTCAACGAAACTCAGATGTTTTCGGTCTTAAAGTTGGACAACAATCAATTCATAGGTAAACTCTCAAATGATTTTACTGGATTTAATGACCTACAAGCATTGGATATCAGCAATAATTTTTTATCAGGAGAGATTCCAAAGTGGATTTTTGATATATCGAGAGTTCTGGTATTGCGAAATAATTCGTTTGAAGGCAAGATTGCCCAACTCCCTTTTCATCAAGATGCAATCTTCATTGACTTCTCCCATAACTCTCTGTATGGATCTTTACCTTCTTTTACAAAAAATACGAATCTCGAGCATCTTCATTTGCAGGGAAACAAATTCACCGGATCAATACCAGAATCTTATGTTAATCTATCAAGTCTATTGACGTTGGACCTCAGTGATAACAACTTGTCCGGAAGCATTCCCAAGTTTATTGGTTCAATCTCAAACTTAAGAATCCTTCTACTAAGAGATAATTGCTTTCGTGGTTTTATTCCAAAACAATTGTGTTATTTGAGAAACATAAGCTTGATGGATCTCTCCTACAACTCTCTTTCCGGTTCTATACCTAAATGCTTACCTAATATAACTGGGCCTAGCAATCCTGCCTTCAGTCGAGGAAATTCTGTTGGTTTCGTTTTTGGGCAACAAACAATATATACCTATGAAAGAAATCTTAGTACATTAATAGATAACTATGAAGATAGGTATGAATTAAGCATTGTGGTTTTCTCTGAAATTCTTGACGAAGTGGATTTTCGAACTAAAGGAAGGCCCATCTCCTATAAAGGAAGAATTCTTGATTTAATGACGGGATTGGATTTATCATGTAACAACCTGACTGGTGAAATCCCAATCCAAATGGGCATGCTGGTTTGGATTCATGCCTTAAATTTGTCCCACAATGAGTTAACTGGATCCATTCCAAAACTTTTCTCACACCTGGCACAAATAGAGAGCTTGGATCTTTCTTTCAATAATTTGAGTGGAGAAATTCCATTAGAACTGGTTGATTTAAATTTTCTGGCGGTTTTTATTGTGGCTCACAACAATTTATCCGGTAGAGTTCCTGAAATGAAAGCACAATTTGGCACTTTCCCAAAAGAAAGCTTTGAGGGGAATCCATTTCTTTGTGGACCACAGGTTGAGAAGAACTGCACAACACTTGTTACTTCATCCTTGCTCAATGCATCCTCAGATGAAGGCGAAGAGAAATGGTATGAAATTGATCTTGTTTTCTTCTATTCAAGTTTTGTTGCGACATACTTTGTGTTCTTGTTGGGAGCTGCTACTATTCTTTATATAAATCCTTATTGGCGAAGAAGGTGGATTACTATGGTTGAGGAATGTGCATACTCGTGTTACTACTTCCTTTGTGATTCTATACGTAAATGATCTCTTGGCCTATAAAATCAAATTTTATGTTGATCTGGTTGATCGAGGAATGTATTTGATTAATTTTGATAAATAATATTACAAAATAAGGTGGCCAAACATGTTGAATGGCCGAAAATAGTATTATGATAAATAATATTACGGAATATTGTTGCTCATAACATCATTCAAATGTGTTTATGACAAAATGTACGCTTTTGTAGTAATAATTGTACTTCGTGGAAGCAATTTGCTAATTAATCAAATGCAAAGGCAAAATGTCACACAAGCCCAAATATAAAAGGAGAGTTTTGCACTTTAGTCCACATAATAACATCTCCATCTCCAGCAAATTGATCAAATGCAAAGGCAAAATGTCAAACAAGCCCAAATATAAAAGGAGAGTTTTGCACTTTAGTCTACATAATAACATCTCCTCCATCTCCAAATTTTGCTGCGTTTAAAATACGGCACCTAATATTAACAACTTCAGTTTTGCAGAATTGTTTTCTAATGCAATCATTGACAAAAAAGTGCTTTGAATCTTAAAATTAGAGTGTGTAATATGATACATTCTTTACTTTGTACAAGGTAGTCCAATATGTTATAATAACATTTAATTTATTTCATGGATATATAACAATTACAACCAATTCATTGTTGTCCTTGAAAGTGAATGTCATTTGAATCTTAAATTGAGAGTCAAGTCACTTGAATATATAATCCAATATGTTACAATAACATTTCATTTATTTTATAGACAACAATTACTCACTCCGCTCCAAAATCAGAGATGTAATTTCACTTATGAAGTCAAACGACGGCGTATTAAACTTTAAATTGATGTGAATTTATTTAATTTTAATTGATACAGTTATTATAATTGTATAGTATATATAACAAAAACTATTTATATATATGGAGTTGAAGAATTACAAGGTTTGTTTGCATAATATAATTTTGATATTGGGTGGAATTATGATGAACAAAACTAACGTTGACTGGGATTTGAAATTATGGAATTTCCTTTTGTTGACTCGGATTTACAAGTTTGAGTGAGATTAGTAATTGGTGTGATAAAATTATGTACTGTAAGTGCATATCTATTATAGATTTGGCAAGTGCAGGTCGAACCACAGAGACTAGATTAATTCTTTAATATATCCTTAATTAATATTTTAGGCAAATTAGAAACAAAAATGGTAAAGAAAATTTATTAACTATGCAAACTTAATTAATAACGGAAACTATTAATGAGAAAAGATACCTAGGAATCAGAATCTACCAAATATTAAAATAATAAATAATTTCTTATTTCCTAAATTAATTCCCAAATTATTTTCCCTTCCCTTTAAAAATAATGATTCATATAATTAATACGAGCAAGCGTAAGTTATGAAAAATTCACAGATTAACTATAACTTATCAAAACCGCTCAATCAATATAATAATCATTTGCAATTTATGCGGAGGAAAACATGAAGGCGAAAACAATTAGACATTAATTTCAAAAAGGAAAGAGAATATTATTATGAAATATCTAATTTCATCATCATCCTAGGTATTAAAAATTTAGCTAGCCATGGAATTAAAAACAAAAACAAATAATATTAGTACTACTATTTACATGAAATAAGAACAATAATTAAAAGTAAATTTCTATTATATCAATAAAAGAAATTAAGATACAAATATTCCTTGACAGTAGTTCCACACATGATTGGAATAAGAGAAAAGATAAATTCTAAATATCTTACTCCCTTCTACACTAGTGAAAAACTAAGAAAAAGAAAATAACAAGTGGTCTCATTCTCTCTAAAACAAGAAACCTATTTATAGGGAGAATACATTTGTGTCCTAATTTAGGTTCATTGAACTCGGATAGTTTTGTTCCCTTTTTTCTCTTCTTTTCTTCTTGACTTCCATCTCTATATGGTAATCCTCTAAGAGTCATTTTTTCATATTAAAAAGTTAGATATAAATCCTTTATTTGTTCCCCAAGAAAAATAAATGTTATTTCCTACAAAATAAAATAAAATGTATTAGTGAAATAAAATAAGCATATAAAATAATAAATATGGGAATATTAAAATGTATTAATTACATGTCTATCAGTAATTAAACTAGCGGACTGTTTAACTGCTGATCAACTCATCCACTGGTATTACTAACTTATCTGCTGGTACTATTAGTGGACTATTTAAAAAACTGTTGTTTTGGCGTGTTGACTTCCGTTGATGGGGGTATAATGGTCCAATTTATAGTTTTAGTACGTCCATTAGTAATTCTAGCGGACGCAAATTTTCCCTTTTTAATCTTCACCATGATTTGTGGAACGGATGGTATAGATGTTATTTGTTCATTTTTGATCCATGACAAATACATAGCATCATTGCCCTATATATATATATATATATATATATATATATATATATATATATATATATATATATATATATATATATATATATATATCTGTTGGTTATGCTCCAAAATTGATAGTTTTGACATAGTCCCATATCATCTATTTTGAAAATCTTCTATGGGTATATTAGCACATGTTGGCTTGGGTTAGTAACTTGGTTGAGGAAATAAGGATGGGCTCGCGCACATGAGGACGACTAAAGAATTGGGCTAGGTCAAGCTTGGTTCTTGGACTTTTGGTCAGAAAACCTTAGTGCGTGTGTGTGCGCGATACGCCCGCGCAGAGGGGGTGCCGATCCAAGCAATCATGCCTTTCGGGTGCACCCAGGTAGCCCACTGTTTTGCTTAAATCCCTAATCTTTTTATACCAAGCCTAATAGAGTTAATACCCTAGCCTTTTGCTTTACGTTATTTTTCCCCAACGTAAACCTTATTTATTTTCCAACGTTCGCATTAACGTTATTATTTTCTCTGTATATATACCTATGTCTTATGTTCTGTTCTTCCTTCTATATACATATACTCTGTAATCGGGCAATCCACATAGACAAGTCTAAAGTCTCCTTCTGTGAGTACACACGATCGGAGGCTTCGCCGTTGAATCCTGAAGAGTGACCGCCGACAGCCCATTTGTACCTGAACTTATCGGTAGTGGGGGCGAAATCACTTTTTAGGACAGTAGCAACGCTACGCCTCGGTTTATGTCTTCTAAGAGATAAGTTGTTCCAATTTTGCGTTTTTGTTCATCTTGCTAATTCTGCTCTATATTCCAACAATATCATCTATAATATAGTTTGATTTCACTATTGTGGAAGAGCAAACAAGTATCACTTGATGATATTGTAAGAGACCAAGATCTTTTTTGCTACCACCATTATACTATCTTTATCATGATAATAGAATTAACTATTCAAAGATATATGTTATTTATACTTTGCCTTACCCTACAAATATGAGGGAGATTCGTTCTTTTCCTATTCATGCAGGTTTTTATCGTAGATTTATCAAGGATTTTTCAAAAATATCGCTGCCTTTATGTATGTTATTGCAAAAGGATGTGTGGTTTTATTTTGATGTGGAGTGTAAGGATGCATTTAAAAATTTGAACAAGTTATTAACTTCAGCACCAGCTATATAACCACCAAATTGAAAGTTGCCATTTGAGATTATGTGTGATGCAAGCAATTATGCAGTAGGAGCTATTTTAGGACAAAGAGTTAACAAAGTTATTCATGCTATTTATTATGCCTTTAAGACTTTAAATGTAACTCAGATTAATTACACTACGACTGGAAAAAAAACTTTTATCTTGGTACTAAAGTTGTGGTTTATTATAATCATGTTGTTCTCAAGTATCTGCTTTCCAAGAAGGAATCCCAACCGCAGATTATTAGGTGGATTTTGTTGTTATAAGAATTTAACTTGGAGATTTAAGACAATAAAGTAGGGGAAAACTTGGTAGCAGACCATTTGAGCAGGCTGATACATGATAAAGATGAGATGCCATTGCAAGAATCTTTTTCAAATGAGCAATTATTTTGTGTTGATAAGGCATTACTCTGGCATGCGCATATTGCAAATTATTTAGTGGATAAACATTTTCCTGATAATCTTTCTAAATCTCAAAAAGATAAGCTTAAGAGTGATGCTAAATATTATGCGTTGGATGACCCATACTTAGCATAAGACCCCAGCTCGCCAATATATACTTTCAACTCCCATTGTACCTTTCAAACTCTGGGACTTGAAATTTGTCAGGATATCGATCCCCTGGGAATATGCAGATATCTGAATAGGTGACACTTCCAAGGTTTCCAGTCTCTTTGATAGACCAGGTGGTTTCCTCTATTTGTTGGACTTTCTTTCTTATATCCCTAGTTTCTCGATCATCCCTGAGGTTTATAATTCCAGGGGTTTTGTTGGTTCCTTTATTGGAATGAGGTTCAGGCATCTGTACTTCCCCCTTTTTGTTAGCACTTTGATTGCCACCCTGTGAGGAGGACTCTGGTTTATTGGGTATTGTCTGACCTTGAGTGTTTTTACTTTGTTCTTTTAGGAGGATAGCCAATTCTGCTATTTGATTCTTAAGTCCCTCAAACTCCTTTCGACGGAACCTAATTCATGTTGGGTACTTTCTGTAACGACCCCAAAATAGGTCCATTCCATCCAACCCATTCTGAGTCGTCAAATACATGGTACAGAAAACAACTACAACTTTATTGCAACAATTGTCGTGCAAAATACAACAACACATATGCTGTGAGTTTGGATACAAATATATACCAAATGTGACTCATGTTCCAACCGTGGACATCACCTCACAATGACACCTTACATAAAGGTATAGTCAAAAACTGTTTTAGAAATTAGAATCTTTGGGAAGTGCTCAAGGAAACCTTCGTACATGGGAGGCCACACGTCTAGGTTATGATAGATATCATATGGCCACAGAATTATCCTTGGTTGACCCAATAGACTCCAAAGAAAAACAAGAAGATTACTATCATATTCTTCCCAATGGTGAGTCTTCTCTTGACTTATCATTATCTCCACTGTCTTTAATCGTGAATTATACTTCAAACAAACACCAAGATTATATTGGTAGTGCTCATAGATATACTCAGCAAGTGGATGAGCACAACCCTGTCTTATGATGACACGAGGTTGTATGTCATTAGACATCTTGTATGATAGTGACAAAACACCCTTCCAACGTTGGGTTCACCTCACCCTATTTTCTTCACCAAATATAACTACTAAATGATGACCACCGTTCTATTCCCTTGTTACCTCCGCTCGACCCAGCTACACTCTTATTACCTGAAAGGAATTGTGAAGCAAAAGGGTGAGCACAACTAGCTCAGCAAAGAATATCATGACTAAAGATAATTAAATTATCAATAGCCTTCATCAATAATAAATCAGAGATTTAGAACATATGGTAAATGATAAAAATTTCGACCATAGTTGCAGCGGAACGAGCAATCCATTAGAAGAGTCAAATAGACTATAAAGTCTATTATCTTCTCCATGTTAAAAATTCACCAACAATGTTTTATCCCTGTAACATCAATCAACAGTTCTGGTCCACAATCATATAAATAACTCATAATCATAATTGTGATTCTAAGTTTTTCTTCGCACCCACGACGAAGAATATTTTCATCACCTGTCTTTACCTGAAACATCAAAGATCATGGTTATACCAAATCACAGTTCCTGTTCATAATCATACTAATAAATCCATCTTTGCACTACGCCCAAAGATATTCAACAACAGTTCATCTTTGCACTACAGGCCAAAGATATTCATCAACAGACCATCTTTGAACTACAGGCCAAAGATATTCAACAACAGTTCATCTTTGCACTACGGGCCAAAGATATTCATCAACAACTCATATTTGCACTACAGGCCAAATATATTCATATCTCAAAGAAATATATAATCATTTCAGAATTTATATAAACAATAATTATAACCATGTTGATCAATTCACCTTTGCATTTAAGCTTAAGATATTCAATTATAAATTCAATGGTCATGATCATACCAGTCACAATTCAGCTTTGCACTACAGGCCAAAGAGAACCCTAGTCATGATCATACCAATAATCTACCCATCTTTACACTCTAGTGAAAGAAAATTTCAACATCAGGGTTATAAAAATGTTATATATGATAATAAAAATAATATAATCAACATATAGATTTAATCTCAAGAGTAATATTCATAACTCAACTATAATTTGGTCAGAAAAAGAAATCAATTTTGTCATGAATAGTAACTCATGAATAGTAACTCGTGAATAGTAACTCATGAATAGTAACTCATGAATAGTAACTCGTGAATAGTAACCCCGACACAAAAGATAGAAATTTCACAATAAAATCCATACCAATATTTTGGTATAATGATATTGAAAGAATAACATTTCTTAAATTTATAAACAATTTATTTTAATTGTTTACACTTTACTAAATAAATTATTTAATCATTCTAAAATGCCAAACTCATAAGATTTCATCACCAATAACCAAAAATCCTCATCAAAAATCTGCATATACCTCATATAGGATTCTCAAGCCATAAAATCCTATTTCCAATTTTCTTTCTTCACAAAACATATTTAATTCATATACTCATAACTAGACCATTTTTATGAAAAATACCAAACCAGTTCCAAAAATATTTCTTTTCTAGAATTTAGTATAATATAGTCCCATAGTGAACATATATTTTTTTCTCAGAATTTTTAAAAGTCATTTACTATTTTTCATATGGCCAAAATAGCCGAATATTTAGACATTTATCAAAAATTATACGTTTGTCCAAAAATTCTAAAATTCACAGAGTATACTCCTATCATATACATGTACTCTCAATAAAAATTTCATCAATTTTGGAGTTAACCACAAGAAATTATAAGCGATTACTTTTAAAATAGTCTTTTCTCATAAAATTCATAACTCTCAATCTATACATCCAAAAATCACCATTTTTGGACACAATCAAGAAAACTCATCAAAATATCATTTTAAATTTTTCCAGAATTTTTGAAGGTCAGAAAAATTACGAAACTGAAAAACATAACAACCCTTAAAATCTCTTACTATCCCTTACTATCCCTTACCTCAAAAGTGCAGTATTTCTGACTGGAATGCAAAGCCGAAGGGAACTTCCACTGAATAGCAGCTCTCAAAGTATCTAAATACTCACAAAATATGCTTCATAATATATAGAGAGAAAGAGAGAAAGCTTATGTTTCTGGTGTAATTTTTAATTCTAACTTAGCCCTCTATTTATAGGAAAATTTTAGTAGACTTGACCTGCAACCTGATGGCTTTACCTGCTACTATTCCCACCCACCACATTTGAAATATAATTCAGCACATTTCTTCACCAACCACAAGTGGGGCCCACCAATTCTAGAATTTTCTACCAAAATGATAAACTCCGAAAATTCAACAATTTCTGAACCAGTCATCTCGTAAAATTCATAACAAATCATACGTTTATTTTTAACGGTTCAAAATTTGTGGACATATACTCAACTTATATATGTATAACATATCCAAAAATTACCACGATCTAACGGTCGGATTAAAAATTATAACCCCCGTAAAATATCTCAAAATTCCTAATTTGATTTTCAATACCTCCGTTCCGACAAAAATACAGATAAAACACCTCAACATTAACTCCTTTATTTTTAACCACAAAAATATATCCCTCATTTATATCCACATAAAATAAATATTTCCTTATCATATAAATCAATAATTAATTATTCACAGATAATATTACAGAATCACATTTATGACAACCAGGCCGTTCCCAGGAAAGAGGGGGCTTTTCAATAAGAATTTTTCCTTACTGGCGCGCAATTAAATGACCAAACCTCTCCTTAGACAGAACTTTCTAGACATTGTCAATAATGCTATATAATAATATTATTTAAATAATATGAATTATTGATCTGATAATGGAAAATACTGTGCATCAACAATTATTGAAACAACAATAATATAAAATATCAATGCAGCAATTATTGAATCAATAATAAAATATTGAACAGTAATTACTGTAATAATTATTGAGTAGTGCCTTCTTACGTAAGAATCAATAATTTCAAAAATACTGTGCAATACCGTGTGCTACTGTGCAATAACGCGTATTATTGTATTTTAACCACCGGGTATTTCAACAGTATTAACGGTAACAACTACGCCGTTATTTGTAAAAACTTAAATTTGTCGTTTTCTTCACCCGACAGTTATTCGTTATGGGGCCCACAAATAGCAGCGCCGTCATACGAATATTCCCCGACAGAAAGAATATTCCACGACCAAACGAATATTCCCCGACAACAATGATTATTTTGTAACCACTTGCTTATTTTAAAAAAAAATTCATATTTCACCCATAACTTTAAACTTTTATTAATTTAACCATTTACTGAATAGTAATTATAAGAAAAATTGAATACTTTTATTTCATAAATTAAATTCGGGGTCTTACACTTTCAGCCATGTCGGTGGATAGGCTTTGTGCCTTCTTAGATTTCGATTTGGTAATGGGACTAATCTTGTAGCCTACAAGAAGAGTAGGTAGTTTAGCATTAACAGTAGTATGTTATGCAATGTGTTGGTTTTAGGGTTTTAATGTTTTCTTGCAAAACAGTTGTTAGTTGTTTTGCTGACAAGATATCATGACAGGATTTAATATATGTACAACAATAACATTGACAGGGCATGGAAATGATATTCATGTTTTCTTTTCTTTGTCTGTACATTTACATGAAATCGTAATTTACATTGAATCGAAATTTACATGGAATTGAAAGGGAAAGGCATGAAATTATTCCTCTTCACGTTTGGTTTATCAAAGGCTGACCTATCTAAAAGACCCTAACTTTTATGAATAAAGATTATTCTTTCTCAAAATATATTTTTTAAATATTATGGTGTGGATTTGATATAATGTTATAGTTGTGGGTAATATTTATAAATTTTGTAAAGTAAGCAAGTTGTTATAAAATATTCTATTGGTCGGAGAATATTTGTTTTAATAGGGAATATTCGTACGATGGCACAATCATTGGTGGACCCCACAATGAAAGTATTGTCATAGTTAGAAAATGATAGAAATATCTTTTTATAAACATAACGGCGAAAGTGTTAAAGTTAAACTGTTGAAATACCCGGTGGTAAAAGTACAGTAATACTCGTAGTTGCATAGAGCACACGGTATTGTACAGTATCTTTGATTATTGATGCTTACGCAAGAAGTCACTCAGTTATACTTAATTATTGCTACATTAATTGCTGCATAATTTCTCTCATATTATTGATTCAATTATTGTCATAGTATCATCAACATAATATTTTATATTATTAAATCAATAATTGAGACGAAAAAGTTATTCATATTATTATTTGCATTATTGACGATGTCTAGAAAATTCTGTCGAGAAAAGGAGTTTGGTCACCTAATTGCGCGCCAATAGGGAGAAATCCTTATCGAAAAGCCCCATCTTTCCTGGAAATGATCTGGTTGTTAAATATTGTGAGTTATAATATTAATGATGAATAAGTTCGTTTTGATTAAAGATGAAATTGTTGATAAAAATATTTCTATTGTGTTGAGATTATTAGTGTTAGTGAAAATCGACATTTATTTCGATAATAATTGATTTCTAGATGTTAAATTGACCAAACGGATAATTAATCGGATAAATGAGCAATTAATTTCTATTGGCTCACATGCAAATTATTGTTGGTTCACATGTATGTAACTATTAATTCACATGTATGTACTATTAGGGAAGGTGGTGCAAGATTGATAATACTTGCAGGACCAAATTAAAAATAGAGGTATAGATGAAGGTACTATACTATAATAATTTGAGCCCCTATACGTGCAATTATCAAAACTATGTTTTCCTATAAATAGAAGCTCATTCTTTTTTTATTCTCACCAATTCACTAAGACTCACAAGAGCAATTATAGAGAGAGAAGCTATAAAGAGAAAGAAGAAGATTATTATGCTATTTCACTATTTCAGTATCCAGTCTTCTTCTAAGGTAAGGGATATTATTTTTGTTCAATATTCGTATGAAATAATATTTTCTTCCATACTCTGTAGTATGTAAGTAATATTATTTCGTTTCGTATTCCTAATTCTACACTCATTTTGTTAAAGTATTGCTTCTATACTCCGTAAAATTAGTACAATATCCTTGAAATTTGCGCTTCATCTAGTATCATTTCACAAGAATATTTTTTTGAACATTCTTGTTAAATTTTAAACTTTTCATGCTAGAGTACTATTCACGAGATACTATTCATAAAGTACTATTCACGGGATACTATTCACAAATTACTATTCATGAAGTACTATTCACTAGATACTATTCACTCGAGTACTATTCACCCGGTGTACTATTCATGACAAAAATTAATTTCTTTTTTGTCCAAATTATATTTGATACAATATTATTTTTGAATTTTACTCCACAAAGCAGTATCATGTTGACAATTTGGACATTATTGAGTTCTGGATAAATTAAATTATAAATCTTTAAAAATTTATCCTTTGTTTTCTTTCAATTAAATTCTTATATCATTATCATCATCCTCATGCTTATATTGCGATAAAAGTCATCTTTGGTCGTAGTACATAGATGGACTGTTGATTGATATTATTATGATCAGGGATCATTCGCTATAATCATGACCCGTAATGTTACAAATGATGTGGTAAAAGTCCTTATTGGCCCGTAGTGCATTGATGGACAGTTGCTGGTATGATCATGACCATTGGTGATTACACGAATATCATTGGCCCGTAGTGCATAGATAATTCGTGGATGTGATACTAATGAATATTCTTGGCCCGTAGTGCATGGATAATTCAGTGACTTGAATTATTTGTTAAGCTGAGTCTCAGCTATAAAGTTGATGATAAACTTTTTAAATTGTAGAAAATAGTAGATATCATGCTCTACTTGACTCTTCTAATGGATTGTTTATTCCGCTACAGTTAAACTTGTTGTTTATTGTTTAACACTGTTGAAGGCTAACGATAATTTATTCTGCATTATCTTAGTCATAATATTTCTTACTAGGCTAGTTGAGCTCATCCTTTTGCTTTCATTGTTCTCTTCAGAAAATGAGAACATAGTCGGGACTTGTCGGGGAATGGAGTGACGGCCCGAGATGGTTATTTTAGTAGTCCTTACTATTTAGTATGATAATAAATGTAATGAGGATTGAATTTGAGTTTGGATATTGTCTATGAGACAATATTCGTGTAAAAACTCTCAGCTCATTTTGTATAATTAAGTTTATATTTGTATTTAGTACCATGTATTGGGCAACTCAAGATGGGTGATGTATACCTATTTTGGGGGCGTCACATATCTTAGACTACTCTCGCGACTCTTTCCTGCATGAAGGTCCCCAGATCATCGCAATTTACTAGATGGGAAGTTAATCCGATCTTTCAATTGGAGCGGATCTGAGTGGTGCCTTTCCTGAGACTCGCGGGATTATTCTCCGTTGAGTCCAGTAATCAAACACCGACGGGTTCGCCTCCTGGTGGAGGAATCACACAACATACATTCACATACATCGTGTCTCACCATATGAAATGATGACATTGTACGAGACACTAACACAAAACGTAGAGATTGTGCGAGGCACTAAAGTGCAGTAAATAAAGCATTCATTCACATCCATTTAATTAATCTAAAGACAACATTCACACACACACGTAAGAAAGGGAATTTTGAAAAGATTGAAATGTGGCTTAAGCCCTCTCGACTGTCCCCAGCAGAGTCGCCACCTGTCGACGTCAGAAAAGTTTTTCTTTTTTGGATTCCTCTTTTAAATATTTCTTACCCTTTATGTTTTCTATGTGATTCGAATTTGGTTTGAAAGGGTGAAATTTAACAAAAGAGTCCAACAAGAAATGTTGACAATTTGAAAATTTTGATTTTTACAGAATCGTCAGTTAGTATGAGTTTAAATGGTTATACCAACTCAACCAGAATTTTGATAGATATGGCCTAGATGTGACTCTATTTATATGGTCTGGAAACCGAGATTCATGGAGTTCGGGGTCTTGCTTAAGCGGGGAAAAGGTGTTAGACATCCCCCGACTTCTGTGAAAACACGATTATCGCATCTTTTCAACTTTCTAATTATTTGAAGTGTGTTTACAGTTAATTGGGCCTAAGTGCATTATTTGAAAGTAGTGCTATGCCTCGTTTGCACCTATATACAAAGGGTTTGATTTGTATAAAATTTCAATTTTAAGCAAAATATACAGAAATGATGGTTTGAAAACAAGTTTTAAAACCCTTATGCTAACTTAGTAATTAACACATTTGATACTTCCATTTTATTCCATATTCGGCTTATTTTGATTTTATTCTCAAAATGCGAAACATATTCGACAAAATAATATACATATAAATGTCGAGCTCCTTCTGGGCATGAAAGTCATCGAAGTGACCCGAGCACCACAAACATGATTTACAAGCAAACTGTATAACTGAAAAGGGTTCATCATGAGAACCAGATCTAGATCCGTTAGCCGAATCTTAAATTCCGTGATTTCTAGGATCACATAATATCATATTACAACATGACTATTATGAATAGAATAATTATTAAATTAATTTAATTATATGGGTATCATATTTTAGCTTTCACCATAATATGGATGCGTCAAAAAACCTTAATAATTTATGGATTTTTTATGATTCCTCTCAGGGAACTTTTCTTCTACAACATGTTACCTTGCATTCAAAATAATTCAATTCTCTGTTTGACATTTACATTACATTAATTATAATTATTGTGTTTGATTCTCTCTCCATAATCCATATATGCATTTTCTTGCATGAGATGCCTGACAAATTTTAAGCAGTCCACGTAATTTAATTTAAGGCAAAAAAAATACTTTATCCCATTCAAGTTGTTAATACTTGTGCAATAGCTCGTTTAAATAAAAAAAATGCAATTAAAAAACTGAATTATTAAAAACATTACAATTGTTCCGATCCGTCAATTTTTTGAACGTCAATCAAATTGACCTATGTAATTTCCTACGTGGCTTAATAAAATAAAAGGAAAAATGAGTCACAAAAGATGTGACCCTTCCAAATTGGTTTTGGCCATAAACGAGTTCTTCTATGTTGAAATGAAAATTGGACATGAATGTTTTGCAATTTCACCTATTTATATTTTTACTCTCAAGAAATAGGTGAAATTGTAAAACACTCATGTCTAATTTTCATGTCTGATTTTTATGTTCACCTGGAGTTTTTCCAAATAAGAATCCCAGTTTTTAATCTTTAATACAATAAAAGTCTCAAATCTTTAATAAAATAAAAATACACTTTTTAAAAAATAAAAACTCCAAAAATCTATCATCTTCAACCTCCAGTCAGTTCAACGCAACCCGTTAACTAGTCAAACGGGACGAAAATCTTTAATATCTTGTCAAACTTAATTATATTTAATGGGTTTAATTAGCTCTTATTTTTTGATTATATTATAAGTAAAATTCTGGTGTAAAATATTTTTAAGTTTAGTACCAAAATTAAAGACAAGAATACATGATTAATGTTAAAATTTCAAAGAAAGAAAACACAGGTAAGAAGGGGAAGAAATCACTATATGAAAGTGTGAAAAATATAATAGTGAAGAAAACTCTTACACTTGAATTGTATTTTTCCAAGAACTAAAAATTGAGAGGAAAACCCAAAGAATATAAAAATATAATCCATAATAAGATTGATAGACGTTAATGGAAGAATCCTTAATAGAAAATCAATGGGTGAAGATCTATTTTGGGCTATTAGAGGAGGTGGTGCTTCTAGCTTTGGAGTCATTTTATCTTGGAAGATAAAGCTAGTTCCTGTCCCGGAAATTGTGACTGTTTTTCAAGTAGATAGAACTTTGGAACAAAATGCAACTGAAATAGTTCATAAGTGGCAATCTGTTGCTCCTAAGCTTCCAAAAGATTTAGAAATCAGAATTGTAGCAAATACTATACGAAAAGGCGCACCTAGTGTACCTAGTAGAACGACACTTGGCATTGATTCAAGTACATATCAAGATGACAAAACAGTCCGTCTAAGATTTGTGGGAATGTTCCTTGGTGGAATAGATACACTACTTCCATTGATGCAAAAAAGATTCCCCGAGTTAGGCTTGATGAGAGAAAATTGCAACGAAGTTAGTTATATCCAATCAGTACTGCTTTTTTCTCTATTTTCAGCTGATGAATCTGTTGATGTTTTGCTAAACAGAACTTCGTTTAAGATTCCGTTTAAAGCAAAATCCGACTTTGTGGATAAACCAATTTCAAGAAAAGGCTTAGAAGGTATTTGGAAAGTGCTGCTCAAAGGTGAGCCCGAAACGACAAATATGATCTTGACATCGTACGGAGGAAGAATGGATGAGATTTCAGAATCCGCGATTCCATTTCCACATAGAGCTGGAACATTGTATATGATGTACATGAGGGTGCTTATGGATGGAGACACAACTAAGGCTATGAATTGGATCAAAAGCTTATATAAATACTTGACTCCACATGTTACTAAAAAACCAAGAACTGCGTATGTAAACTATAATGATCTTGACTTGGGGGTGAACAATCAGAATGGTCTAACGAGCTATTCATAAGCAAGCAAATGGGGTAAAAAGTACTTCAAGAATAATTTCGATATATTGGTTCAGGTGAAGTCACGAGTTGATCCTGGTAACTTCTTTAGGCACGAGCAGAGTATACCTCCGATTTCTTGTAAGGGTCGAAACTTTTAGATCAGAAGTGTTAGTTTCTTTTCTAGCGAAAAAATTCATTTATTTGTTCATTGGTTTGTGGCCTTTAAATACAGACAAAATTGTAATCAAATTCCTTAATTGTTCTATTTATTCAATTTTTTAATTTTGTGTTTTGTTGATCTACTACAATTATGGTTGTACTTACAAACACTTCGAGCGTATGAAAACTTTTGCAAATTATTGGAACATTAATTGTATTAATTTTACATGTGCGGGTGAAGGTATAATTAGATCATATATACCTCTACAAGCACTTCCCTATAACGCCTTAAGCAGCTGTTGTGCTTAATCTCTCCATTGTGTACCATCTTATCGTCTTTTTGCTTGTAGTTCCGCTTCTATGCAAGCTTTATAAGATTATTTTTAATGTAAGTAGATGAGTTTATCACATATGCATAAACAGATATATTACTTTATGATTATATTTTTTTGGCTTTGTAAAGGCACTAATTTAATGGGTGTTTATATGTAAGGGTACTGTGTGCTAGATTAATTATTAAATAAATTGTGAAGATGATATTTCCTTATATAGGGTTTTAATCCATGGCAAACGTTTGCCATGGACACTGTTCAGCAATAAAGTTGATTACCGTTGATCTGGACAATGAAAGGCTGGGATTGGTCAAATTTTCTCCCTACCGCTACAGCTTGTAGCGGCAGTCCACACACCCCAATTTGTGCTAGCAATTTATTTTACTGCCCCTAACAATTTAATATATGTCTGCTGCTACAGGCTGTAGCGGCAGTGTCTCCCTATATTAAGATAATGTAAAGATAAGTTTATTTTTTGGTATACATAATGTAAAAATAAAAGATGATGTAAAGATACATAATGTAATAATAAAAGATAATGTAAAGATAAGTCTTAATAAAAAATAAATTTATTTTTATGCATACATAATGTAAAAATAAGATAAGTTTGAATAAAAGATAAATTTATTTTATTATAAAAGATAAATTCAATAATATTTTTATAAATTTATTAATATTATTATAAATTATTAATTTATAATCAAATTATTAATAATAGTTTGAATAAATGTATTTATATTTTCAAGTAATTTATAATATTATGAAAATTATAAATTATTTGAAAAAATTAATTAAATCATAAATTTATATTTTTAAAAATTAAAAATAAATTACATGAATTTTAAATCTAAAAATAATTTATATAAATTTTATAATTCAAACTTATCTTATTTTTGGGATAGAGGTGTACCCATGTATACATAATATAAAAATAAGACAAGTTTGATTACACGGGTATAATAAAATAAATTTATCTTTTATAATAAAATAAATTTATCTTTATTTAAACTTATCTTATTTTTTTATTATGTATACATAAAAATAATTTTATCTTTTATTAAGACTTATCTTTACATTATCTTTTATTTTTACATTATGTATCTTTACATTATCTTTTATTTTTACATTATGTATATCTAAAAATAAACGCATCTTTATATTATCTTAACATGGGGGAGAGCCAAACTGCCGCTACAGCCAGCAGCGGCAGACATGTATTAAATTGTTAGGGGCAGTAAAGTAAATTGCTAGCACGGATTGGGGGATGTGGACTGCCGCTACAAGCTGTAGCGGCAGGGAGAAAATTTGACCAATTCCAGCCTTCTATTGTCCAGATCAACGGTAATCAACTTGGTTGCTGAACAGTTTCCATGGCAAACCGCAAACGTTTGCTATATATATATATATATATATATATATATATATATATATATATATATATATATATATATCATCTGTAATTTAGTTTGATTTCATGACTGTGGAAGAGAGAGCAAACATGTATCACTTGATGACATTATAAGAGACCAAAAACTTTTTTGGCTACCACCATTGTACTATCTTTATCATGATAAAAGAATTAAGTATTCAATTAGGCTTAAGCCAAACTTTAATTAGAAGAGAAAACATACAGGACTATTGTGAATATAATAATTATTAAATTAATTTAATTATATGGGTATCATATTTTAGCTTTCACCATAATATGGATGCGTCAAACATCCTTAATAATTTATGGATTTTTTTATAATTACCTCTCAAGGAACTTTTCTTCTATAACATGTTACCTTGCATTCAAAAGCATTCAATTCTCTGTTTGACATTTTCATTACATTAGTTATAATTATTATGTTTGATTCTCTCTCCAATATCCATATATGCATTTTCTTGCATGAGATGCATGACAAATTTTAAGCAGTCCACCTAGATTTCACTTTTATTGGTAAATTAATTTAAGGCAAAAATATACTTTATCCCATTCAAATTGTCAAATTTTGTGCAATAGCCCGTTGAAATAAAAAAAATTGCAATTAAAAAACTGAATTATTAAAAACATAACAATTGTCCCAATCCGTCAATTTTTTGAACATCCGTCAAATTGACTTATGTAATTTCCTACGTGGCTTAATAAAATAAAAGGAAAAATGAGTCACAAATGATGTGGCCCTTCCAAATTGGTTTTGGCCATAAACAAGTTCTTCTATGTGGAAATGAAAATTGGACATGAATGTTTCGCAATTTAAACTATTTAGATTTTTACCCTCAACAAAATAGGTGAAATTGTAAAACACTCGTGTCCAATTTTCATGTCTAATTTTTATGTCCACGTGGAGTTTTTCCAAATAAGAATCCCCGTTTTTAATCTTTAATACAATAAAAGTCTCAAATCTTTAATACAAAAAAAATCCACTTTTTAAAAAATAAAAACTCCAAAAATCTATCATCTTCAACCTCCGGTCAGTTCAACCCAACCCGTTAACTAGTCAAACGGGACGACGAAAATCTTTAATATCTTGTCAAACTTAATTATATTTAATTGGTTTAGCTCTTATTTTTTGATTATATTATAAGTAAAATTCTGGTGTAAAATATTTTTAAGTTTAATACCAAAATTAAAGACAAGAATACATGATTAATGTTAAAATGTCAAAGAAAAAAAACACAGGCGAGAAGGGAAAGAAATCACTATATGAAAGTGTGAAGAATATAATAGTGAAGAAAACTCTTACACCTGAATTGTATTTTTCCAAGAACTGAAAATTGAGAGGAAAACCCAAAGAATATAAATATATTATCCATAATAACATATATATATATACATATAAAATTGGATTAAAAATATAACTAGTAACCTCAAGCTTCCACTACCGCAACTAAATCTTCTATTTTTTGTTAAAAATTTAAATAATGGCAAAATCTTATGCGTAAAAGCAATTTGTCCTTGGAAAAATTGACTAGCTATTAAAAGTCTTGTCAAACCTTTCACTATTATACCAATTCCATGTGTACTGGGTGCCCTGCGCGTAGCTTTACCCAAAAAAGAAGAAGCTGACCATTTCTTTTTCGCACTGGCCAAATAGTATAAATAGCAAGCTCGTCTTCTTACATACGATATCTCAGTTATCTCCTTCCCAAACAAAGCAAAAACACAAACCAAAAAGCTTCATTCTTCAAACCTCAAGTATCAGAAATATATGAAGATTCCAAGTTTTCTGCTGCTTGCTTTTGTTCTTTTGTCAACTTTTTCACAGCCAACTTCGGCATATTCTCAAGAAAATTTTCATAAATGCCTTAAACACGCTTCTTCAAACTCCGAATCCATTTCCAAAGTCATTTACACCCCAACCAACTCATCCTACACATCCGCTTTGCAGTTCTCCATTAACAATCTTCGATTTGCATCATCCGCTACACCTAAACCCCTAGTCATTGTTCAACCCGTCGACGCAACCCAAATCCAAACGGTTATTTATTGCTCCAAGAAACATGGCATGGAGATTCGGATTCGAGGCGGTGGTCATGATTTTGAAGGTCTTTCTTACGTATCAAGAAACCCGTTTGTCGTGCTTGATATGATTAATCTTCGATCTATCAATGTGGACCCTGTAGCTGCAACTGCATGGGTTCAATCAGGTGCAACTCTAGGTGAACTTTACTATGAAATCGCCAAGAAAAGTAAAACCTTAGGGTTTCCGGGTGGCGTTTGGTCAAACGTTGGCGTTGGTGGACTAATTAGTGGTGGAGGCTACAGTACGTTAAGACGGAAGTACGGTCTTGCTGCAGACAACGTCATTGATGCAAGATTGATAGACGTTAATGGAAGAATCCTTAATAGAAAATCAATGGGTGAAGATCTATTTTGGGCTATTAGAGGAGGGGGTGCTTCTAGCTTTGGAGTCGTTCTTTCTTGGAAGATAAAGCTAGTTCCTGTCCCGGAAATTGTGACTGTTTTTCAAGTAGATAGAACTTTGGAACAAAATGCAACCGAAATAGTTCATAAGTGGCAATCTGTTGCTCCTAAGCTTCCAAAAGATTTAGAAATCAGAATTGTAGCAAATACTATACGAAATGGCGCACCTAGCGTACCTAGTAGAACGACACTTGGCATTGATTCAAGTACATATCAAGATGACAAAACAGTCCGTCTAAGATTTGTGGGAATGTTCCTTGGTGGAATAGATACACTACTTCCATTGATGCAAAAAGGTTTCCCCGAGTTAGGCTTGATGAGAGAAAATTGCAACGAAGTTAGTTATATCCAATCAGTGCTGCTTTTTTCGCTATTTTCAGCTGATGAATCTGTTGATGTTTTGCTAAACAGAACTTCGTTTAAGATTCCGTTTAAAGCAAAATCCGGCTTTGTGGATAAACCAATTTCAAGAAAAGGCTTAGAAGGTATTTGGAAAATGCTGCTCAAAGGTGAGCCCGAAACGACAAATATGATCTTGACATCGTACGGAGGAAGAATGGATGAGATTTCAGAATCCGCGATTCCATTTCCACATAGAGCTGGAACATTGTATATGATGTACATGAGGGTGCTTATGGATGGAGACACAACCAAGGCTATGAATTGGATCAAAAGCTTATATAAATACTTGACTCCACATGTTACTAAAAAACCAAGAACTGCGTATGTAAACTACAATGATCTTGACTTGGGGGTGAACAATCAGAATGGTCTAACGAGCTATTCACAAGCAAGCAAATGGGGTAAAAAGTACTTCAAGAATAATTTCGACAGATTGGTTCAGGTGAAGTCACGAGTTGATCCTGGTAACTTCTTCAGGCACGAGCAGAGTATACCTCCGGTTTCTTATAAGGGTCGAAACTTTTAGATCAGAAGTGTTAGTTTCTTTGCTAGCGAAAAAATTCATTTATTTGTTCATTGGTTTATGGCCTTTAAATACAGACAAAATTGTAATCAAATTCCTTAATTGTTCTATTTATTCAATTTTTCAATTTTTTGTTTTGTTGATCTACTACAATTATGGTTGTACTTACAAACACTTCGAGCGTATGAAACTTTTGAAAATTATTGGATCATTAATTGTATTAAATTTACATGTGCGGGTGAAGGTATAATTAGATCATAAAGCACTTCCCTATAACGCCTTAAGCAGTTGTTGTGCTTAATCTCTCCATTGTGTACCATCTTATCGTCTTTTTGCTTGTAGTTTCGCTTCTATGCAAGCTTTATAAGATTATTTTTAATGTAAGTAGATGAGTTTATCGCATATGCATAAACAGATATATTCCTTTATGATTATATTTTTTTGGCTTTGTAAAGGCACTAATTTAATGGGTGTTTATATGTAAGGGTACTGTGTGCTAGATTAATTATTAAATAAATTGTGAAGATGATATTTCCTCAATATTTAAGATATCATCAACTAATCTACTCGCCGATGAAGAGGAACTTCTATATATATATATATATATATATATATATATATATATATATCATCTGTAATTTAGTTTGATTTCATGACTGTGGAAGAGAGAGCAAGCAAACATGTATCACTTGATGACATTGTAAGAGTCCAAAAACTTTTTTGGCTACCACCATTGTACTATCTTTATCATGATAAAAGAATTAAGTATTCAATTAGGCTTAAGCCAAACTTTAATTAGAAGAGAAAATATACAGGACTATTGTGAATATAATAATTATTAAATTAATTTAATTATATGGGTATCATATTTTAGCTTTCACCATAATATGGATGCGTCAAACATCCTTAATAATTTATGGATTTTTTTATAATTACCTCTCAAGGAACTTTTCTTCTATAACATGTTACCTTGCATTCAAAAGCATTCAATTCTCTGTTTGACATTTTCATTACATTAGTTATAATTATTATGTTTGATTCTCTCTCCAATATCCATATATGCATTTTCTTGCATGAGATGCATGACAAATTTTAAGCAGTCCACCTAGATTTCACTTTTATTGGTAAATTAATTTAAGGCAAAAATATACTTTATCCCATTCAAATTGTCAAATTTTGTGCAATAGCCCGTTGAAATAAAAAAAATTGCAATTAAAAAACTAAATTATTAAAAACATTACAATTGTCCCAATCCGTCAATTTTTTGAACATCCGTCAAATTGACTTATGTAATTTCCTACGTGGCTTAATAAAATAAAAGGAAAAATGAGTCACAAATGATGTGGCCCTTCCAAATTGGTTTTGGCCATAAACAAGTTCTTCTACGTGGAAATGAAAATTGGACATGAATGTTTCGCAATTTAAACTATTTAGATTTTTACCCTCAACAAAATAGGTGAAATTGTAAAACACTCGTGTCCAATTTTCATGTCTAATTTTTATATCCACGTGGAGTTTTTCCAAATAAGAATCCCCGTTTTTAATCTTTAATACAATAAAAGTCTCAAATCTTTAATACAAAAAAAATCCACTTTTTAAAAAATAAAAACTCCAAAAATCTATCATCTTCAACCTCCGGTCAGTTCAACCCAACCCGTTAACTAGTCAAACGGGACGACGAAAATCTTTAATATCTTGTCAAACTTAATTATATTTAATTGGTTTAGCTCTTATTTTTTGATTATATTATAAGTAAAATTCTGGTGTAAAATATTTTTAAGTTTAATACCAAAATTAAAGACAAGAATACATGATTAATGTTAAAATGTCAAAGAAAAAAAACACAGGCGAGAAGGGAAAGAAATCACTATATGAAAGTGTGAAGAATATAATAGTGAAGAAAACTCTTAAACCTGAATTGTATTTTTCCAAGAACTGAAAATTGAGAGGAAGACCCAAAGAATATAAATATATTATCCATAATAACATATATATATATATATATATATATATATATATATATATATATATATATATAAAATTGGATTAAAAATATAACTAGTAACCTCAAGCTTCCACTACCGCAACTAAATCTTCTATTTTTTGTTAAAAATTTAAATAATGGCAAAATCTTATGCGTAAAAGCAATTTGTCCTTGGAAAAATTGACTAGCTATTAAAAGTCTTGTCAAACCTTTCACTATTATACCAATTCCATGTGTACTGGGTGCCCTGCGCGTAGCTTTACCCAAAAAAGAAGAAGCTGACCATTTCTTTTTCGCACTGGCCAAATAGTATAAATAGCAAGCTCGTCTTCTTACATACGATATCTCAGTTATCTCCTTCCCAAACAAAGCAAAAACACAAACCAAAAAGCTTCATTCTTCAAACCTCAAGTATCAGAAATATATGAAGATTCCAAGTTTTCTGCTGCTTGCTTTTGTTCTTTTGTCAACTTTTTCACAGCCAACTTCGGCATATTCTCAAGAAAATTTTCATAAATGCCTTAAACACGCTTCTTCAAACTCCGAATCCATTTCCAAAGTCATTTACACCCCAACCAACTCATCCTACACATCCGCTTTGCAGTTCTCCATTAACAATCTTCGATTTGCATCATCCGCTACACCTAAACCCCTAGTCATTGTTCAACCCGTCGACGCAACCCAAATCCAAACGGTTATTTATTGCTCCAAGAAACATGGCATGGAGATTCGGATTCGAGGCGGTGGTCATGATTTTGAAGGTCTTTCTTACGTATCAAGAAACCCGTTTGTCGTGCTTGATATGATTAATCTTCGATCTATCAATGTGGACCCTGTAGCTGCAACTGCATGGGTTCAATCAGGTGCAACTCTAGGTGAACTTTACTATGAAATCGCCAAGAAAAGTAAAACCTTAGGGTTTCCGGGTGGCGTTTGGTCAAACGTTGGCGTTGGTGGACTAATTAGTGGTGGAGGCTACGGTACGTTAAGACGGAAGTACGGTCTTGCTGCAGACAACGTCATTGATGCAAGATTGATAGACGTTAATGGAAGAATCCTTAATAGAAAATCAATGGGTGAAGATCTATTTTGGGCTATTAGAGGAGGGGGTGCTTCTAGCTTTGGAGTCGTTCTTTCTTGGAAGATAAAGCTAGTTCCTGTCCCGGAAATTGTGACTGTTTTTCAAGTAGATAGAACTTTGGAACAAAATGCAACCGAAATAGTTCATAAGTGGCAATCTGTTGCTCCTAAGCTTCCAAAAGATTTAGAAATCAGAATTGTAGCAAATACTATACGAAATGGCGCACCTAGCGTACCTAGTAGAACGACACTTGGCATTGATTCAAGTACATATCAAGATGACAAAACAGTCCGTCTAAGATTTGTGGGAATGTTCCTTGGTGGAATAGATACACTACTTCCATTGATGCAAAAAGGTTTCCCCGAGTTAGGCTTGATGAGAGAAAATTGCAACGAAGTTAGTTATATCCAATCAGTGCTGCTTTTTTCGCTATTTTCAGCTGATGAATCTGTTGATGTTTTGCTAAACAGAACTTCGTTTAAGATTCCGTTTAAAGCAAAATTCGGCTTTGTGGATAAACCAATTTCAAGAAAAGGCTTAGAAGGTATTTGGAAAATGCTGCTCAAAGGTGAGCCCGAAACGACAAATATGATCTTGACATCGTACGGAGGAAGAATGGATGAGATTTCAGAATCCGCGATTCCATTTCCACATAGAGCTGGAACATTGTATATGATGTACATGAGGGTGCTTATGGATGGAGACACAACCAAGGCTATGAATTGGATCAAAAGCTTATATAAATACTTGACTCCACATGTTACTAAAAAACCAAGAACTGCGTATGTAAACTACAATGATCTTGACTTGGGGGTGAACAATCAGAATGGTCTAACGAGCTATTCACAAGCAAGCAAATGGGGTAAAAAGTACTTCAAGAATAATTTCGACAGATTGGTTCAGGTGAAGTCACGAGTTGATCCTGGTAACTTCTTCAGGCACGAGCAGAGTATACCTCCGGTTTCTTATAAGGGTCGAAACTTTTAGATCAGAAGTGTTAGTTTCTTTGCTAGCGAAAAAATTCATTTATTTGTTCATTGGTTTATGGCCTTTAAATACAGACAAAATTGTAATCAAATTCCTTAATTGTTCTATTTATTCAATTTTTCAATTTTTTGTTTTGTTGATCTACTACAATTATGGTTGTACTTACAAACACTTCGAGCGTATGAAACTTTTGAAAATTATTGGAACATTAATTGTATTAATTTTACATGTGCGGGTGAAGGTATAATTAGATCATAAAGCACTTCCCTATAACGCCTTAAGCAGTTGTTGTGCTTAATCTCTCCATTGTGTACCATCTTATCGTCTTTTTGCTTGTAGTTTCGCTTCTATGCAAGCTTTATAAGATTATTTTTAATGTAAGTAGATGAGTTTATCGCATATGCATAAACAGATATATTCCTTTATGATTATATTTTTTTGGCTTTGTAAAGGCACTAATTTAATGGGTGTTTATATGTAAGGGTACTGTGTGCTAGATTAATTATTAAATAAATTGTGAAGATGATATTTCCTCAATATTTAAGATATCATCAACTAATCTACTCGCCGATGAAGAGGAACTTCTATATATATATATATATATATCATCTGCAATTTAGTTTGATTTCATGACTGTGGAAGAGAGAGCAAGCAAACATGTATCACTTGATGACATTGTAAGAGTCCAAAAACTTTTTTGGCTACCACCATTGTACTATCTTTATCATGATAAAAGAATTAAGTATTCAATTAGGCTTAAGCCAAACTTTAATTAGAAGAGAAAATATACAGGACTATTGTGAATATAATAATTATTAAATTAATTTAATTATATGGGTATCATATTTTAGCTTTCACCATAATATGGATGCGTCAAACATCCTTAATAATTTATGGATTTTTTTATAATTACCTCTCAAGGAACTTTTCTTCTATAACATGTTACCTTGCATTCAAAAGCATTCAATTCTCTGTTTGACATTTTCATTACATTAGTTATAATTATTATGTTTGATTCTCTCTCCAATATCCATATATGCATTTTCTTGCATGAGATGCATGACAAATTTTAAGCAGTCCACCTAGATTTCACTTTTATTGGTAAATTAATTTAAGGCAAAAATATACTTTATCCCATTCAAATTGTCAAATTTTGTGCAATAGCCCGTTGAAATAAAAAAAATTGCAATTAAAAAACTAAATTATTAAAAACATTACAATTGTCCCAATCCGTCAATTTTTTGAACATCCGTCAAATTGACTTATGTAATTTCCTACGTGGCTTAATAAAATAAAAGGAAAAATGAGTCACAAATGATGTGGCCCTTCCAAATTGGTTTTGGCCATAAACAAGTTCTTCTACGTGGAAATGAAAATTGGACATGAATGTTTCGCAATTTAAACTATTTAGATTTTTACCCTCAACAAAATAGGTGAAATTGTAAAACACTCGTGTCCAATTTTCATGTCTAATTTTTATATCCACGTGGAGTTTTTCCAAATAAGAATCCCCGTTTTTAATCTTTAATACAATAAAAGTCTCAAATCTTTAATACAAAAAAAATCCACTTTTTAAAAAATAAAAACTCCAAAAATCTATCATCTTCAACCTCCGGTCAGTTCAACCCAACCCGTTAACTAGTCAAACGGGACGACGAAAATCTTTAATATCTTGTCAAACTTAATTATATTTAATTGGTTTAGCTCTTATTTTTTGATTATATTATAAGTAAAATTCTGGTGTAAAATATTTTTAAGTTTAATACCAAAATTAAAGACAAGAATACATGATTAATGTTAAAATGTCAAAGAAAAAAAACACAGGCGAGAAGGGAAAGAAATCACTATATGAAAGTGTGAAGAATATAATAGTGAAGAAAACTCTTAAACCTGAATTGTATTTTTCCAAGAACTGAAAATTGAGAGGAAGACCCAAAGAATATAAATATATTATCCATAATAACATATATATATATATATATATATATATATATATATATATATATATATATATAAAATTGGATTAAAAATATAACTAGTAACCTCAAGCTTCCACTACCGCAACTAAATCTTCTATTTTTTGTTAAAAATTTAAATAATGGCAAAATCTTATGCGTAAAAGCAATTTGTCCTTGGAAAAATTGACTAGCTATTAAAAGTCTTGTCAAACCTTTCACTATTATACCAATTCCATGTGTACTGGGTGCCCTGCGCGTAGCTTTACCCAAAAAAGAAGAAGCTGACCATTTCTTTTTCGCACTGGCCAAATAGTATAAATAGCAAGCTCGTCTTCTTACATACGATATCTCAGTTATCTCCTTCCCAAACAAAGCAAAAACACAAACCAAAAAGCTTCATTCTTCAAACCTCAAGTATCAGAAATATATGAAGATTCCAAGTTTTCTGCTGCTTGCTTTTGTTCTTTTGTCAACTTTTTCACAGCCAACTTCGGCATATTCTCAAGAAAATTTTCATAAATGCCTTAAACACGCTTCTTCAAACTCCGAATCCATTTCCAAAGTCATTTACACCCCAACCAACTCATCCTACACATCCGCTTTGCAGTTCTCCATTAACAATCTTCGATTTGCATCATCCGCTACACCTAAACCCCTAGTCATTGTTCAACCCGTCGACGCAACCCAAATCCAAACGGTTATTTATTGCTCCAAGAAACATGGCATGGAGATTCGGATTCGAGGCGGTGGTCATGATTTTGAAGGTCTTTCTTACGTATCAAGAAACCCGTTTGTCGTGCTTGATATGATTAATCTTCGATCTATCAATGTGGACCCTGTAGCTGCAACTGCATGGGTTCAATCAGGTGCAACTCTAGGTGAACTTTACTATGAAATCGCCAAGAAAAGTAAAACCTTAGGGTTTCCGGGTGGCGTTTGGTCAAACGTTGGCGTTGGTGGACTAATTAGTGGTGGAGGCTACGGTACGTTAAGACGGAAGTACGGTCTTGCTGCAGACAACGTCATTGATGCAAGATTGATAGACGTTAATGGAAGAATCCTTAATAGAAAATCAATGGGTGAAGATCTATTTTGGGCTATTAGAGGAGGGGGTGCTTCTAGCTTTGGAGTCGTTCTTTCTTGGAAGATAAAGCTAGTTCCTGTCCCGGAAATTGTGACTGTTTTTCAAGTAGATAGAACTTTGGAACAAAATGCAACCGAAATAGTTCATAAGTGGCAATCTGTTGCTCCTAAGCTTCCAAAAGATTTAGAAATCAGAATTGTAGCAAATACTATACGAAATGGCGCACCTAGCGTACCTAGTAGAACGACACTTGGCATTGATTCAAGTACATATCAAGATGACAAAACAGTCCGTCTAAGATTTGTGGGAATGTTCCTTGGTGGAATAGATACACTACTTCCATTGATGCAAAAAGGTTTCCCCGAGTTAGGCTTGATGAGAGAAAATTGCAACGAAGTTAGTTATATCCAATCAGTGCTGCTTTTTTCGCTATTTTCAGCTGATGAATCTGTTGATGTTTTGCTAAACAGAACTTCGTTTAAGATTCCGTTTAAAGCAAAATCCGGCTTTGTGGATAAACCAATTTCAAGAAAAGGCTTAGAAGGTATTTGGAAAATGCTGCTCAAAGGTGAGCCCGAAACGACAAATATGATCTTGACATCGTACGGAGGAAGAATGGATGAGATTTCAGAATCCGCGATTCCATTTCCACATAGAGCTGGAACATTGTATATGATGTACATGAGGGTGCTTATGGATGGAGACACAACCAAGGCTATGAATTGGATCAAAAGCTTATATAAATACTTGACTCCACATGTTACTAAAAAACCAAGAACTGCGTATGTAAACTACAATGATCTTGACTTGGGGGTGAACAATCAGAATGGTCTAACGAGCTATTCACAAGCAAGCAAATGGGGTAAAAAGTACTTCAAGAATAATTTCGACAGATTGGTTCAGGTGAAGTCACGAGTTGATCCTGGTAACTTCTTCAGGCACGAGCAGAGTATACCTCCGGTTTCTTATAAGGGTCGAAACTTTTAGATCAGAAGTGTTAGTTTCTTTGCTAGCGAAAAAATTCATTTATTTGTTCATTGGTTTATGGCCTTTAAATACAGACAAAATTGTAATCAAATTCCTTAATTGTTCTATTTATTCAATTTTTCAATTTTTTGTTTTGTTGATCTACTACAATTATGGTTGTACTTACAAACACTTCGAGCGTATGAAACTTTTGAAAATTATTGGAACATTAATTGTATTAATTTTACATGTGCGGGTGAAGGTATAATTAGATCATAAAGCACTTCCCTATAACGCCTTAAGCAGTTGTTGTGCTTAATCTCTCCATTGTGTACCATCTTATCGTCTTTTTGCTTGTAGTTTCGCTTCTATGCAAGCTTTATAAGATTATTTTTAATGTAAGTAGATGAGTTTATCACATATGCATAAACAGATATATTCCTTTATGATTATATTTTTTTGGCTTTGTAAAGGCACTAATTTAATGGGTGTTTATATGTAAGGGTACTGTGTGCTAGATTAATTATTAAATAAATTGTGAAGATGATATTTCCTCAATATTTAAGATATCATCAACTAATCTACTCGCCGATGATGAGGAACTTCTATATATATATATATATATATATATATATATATATCATCTGTAATTTAGTTTGATTTCATGACTGTGGAAGAGAGAGCAAGCAAACATGTATCACTTGATGACATTGTAAGAGTCCAAAAACTTTTTTGGCTACCACCATTGTACTATCTTTATCATGATAAAAGAATTAAGTATTCAATTAGGCTTAAGCCAAACTTTAATTAGAAGAGAAAACATACAGGACTATTGTGAATATAATAATTATTAAATTAATTTAATTATATGGGTATCATATTTTAGCTTTCACCATAATATGGATGCGTCAAACATCCTTAATAATTTATGGATTTTTTTATAATTACCTCTCAAGGAACTTTTCTTCTATAACATGTTACCTTGCATTCAAAAGCATTCAATTCTCTGTTTGACATTTTCATTACATTAGTTATAATTATTATGTTTGATTCTCTCTCCAATATCCATATATGCATTTTCTTGCATGAGATGCATGACAAATTTTAAGCAGTCCACCTAGATTTCACTTTTATTGGTAAATTAATTTAAGGCAAAAATATACTTTATCCCATTCAAATTGTCAAATTTTGTGCAATAGCCCGTTGAAATAAAAAAAAATTGCAATTAAAAAACTGAATTATTAAAAACATTACAATTGTCCCAATCCGTCAATTTTTTGAACATCCGTCAAATTGACTTATGTAATTTTCTACGTGGCTTAATAAAATAAAAGGAAAAATGAGTCACAAATGATGTGGCCCTTCCAAATTGGTTTTGGCCATAAACAAGTTCTTCTATGTGGAAATGAAAATTGGACATGAATGTTTTGCAATTTAAACTATTTAGATTTTTACCCTCAACAAAATAGGTGAAATTGTAAAACACTCGTGTCCAATTTTCATGTCTAATTTTTATGTCCACGTGGAGTTTTTCCAAATAAGAATCCCCGTTTTTAATCTTTAATACAATAAAAGTCTCAAATCTTTAATACAAAAAAAATCCACTTTTTAAAAAATAAAAACTCCAAAAATCTATCATCTTCAACCTCCGGTCAGTTCAACCCAACCCGTTAACTAGTCAAACGGGACGACGAAAATCTTTAATATCTTGTCAAACTTAATTATATTTAATTGGTTTAGCTCTTATTTTTTGATTATATTATAAGTAAAATTCTGGTGTAAAATATTTTTAAGTTTAATACCAAAATTAAAGACAAGAATACATGATTAATGTTAAAATGTCAAAGAAAAAAAACACAGGCGAGAAGGGAAAGAAATCACTATATGAAAGTGTGAAGAATATAATAGTGAAGAAAACTCTTACACCTGAATTGTATTTTTCCAAGAACTGAAAATTGAGAGGAAGACCCAAAGAATATAAATATATTATCCATAATAACATATATATATATATATATATATATATATATAAAAAATTGGATTAAAAATATAACTAGTAACCTCAAGCTTCCACTACCGCAACTAAATCTTCTATTTTTTGTTAAAAATTTAAATAATGACAAAATCTTATGCGGAAAAGCAATTTGTCCTTGGAAAAATTGACTAGCTATTAAAAGTCTTGTCAAACCTTTCACTATTATACCAATTCCATGTGTACTGGGTGCCCTGCGCGTAGTTTTACCCAAAAAAGAAGCTGACCATTTCTTTTTCGCACTGGCCAAATAGTATAAATAGCAAGCTCGTCTTCTTACATACGATATCTCAGTTATCTCCTTCCCAAACAAAGCAAAATCACAAACCAAAAAGCTTCATTCTTCAAACCTCAAGTATCAGAAATATATGAAGATTCCAAGTTTTCTGCTGCTTGCTTTTGTTCTTTTGTCAACTTTTTCACAGCCAACTTCGGCATATTCTCAAGAAAATTTTCATAAATGCCTTAAACACGCTTCTTCAAACTCCGAATCCATTTCCAAAGTCATTTACACCCCAACCAACTCATCCTACACATCCGCTTTGCAGTTCTCCATTAACAATCTTCGATTTGCATCATCCGCTACACCTAAACCCCTAGTCATTGTTCAACCCGTCGACGCAACCCAAATCCAAACGGTTATTTATTGCTCCAAGAAACATGGCATGGAGATTCGGATTCGAGGCGGTGGTCATGATTTTGAAGGTCTTTCTTACGTATCAAGAAACCCGTTTGTCGTGCTTGATATGATTAATCTTCGATCTATCAATGTGGACCCTGTAGCTGCAACTGCATGGGTTCAATCAGTTGCAACTTTAGGTGAACTTTACTATGAAATCGCCAAGAAAAGTAAAACCTTAGGGTTTCCGGGTGGCGTTTGGTCAAACGTTGGCGTTGGTGGACTAATTAGTGGTGGAGGCTACGGTACGTTAAGACGGAAGTACGGTCTTGCCGCAGACAACGTCATTGATGCAAGATTGATAGACGTTAATGGAAGAATCCTTAATAGAAAATCAATGGGTGAAGATCTATTTTGGGCTATTAGAGGAGGGGGTGCTTCTAGCTTTGGAGTCGTTCTTTCTTGGAAGATAAAGCTAGTTCCTGTCCCGGAAATTGTGACTGTTTTTCAAGTAGATAGAACTTTGGAACAAAATGCAACCGAAATAGTTCATAAGTGGCAATCTGTTGCTCCTAAGCTTCCAAAAGATTTAGAAATCAGAATTGTAGCAAATACTATACGAAATGGCGCACCTAGCGTACCTAGTAGAACGACACTTGGCATTGATTCAAGTACATATCAAGATGACAAAACAGTCCGTCTAAGATTTGTGGGAATGTTCCTTGGTGGAATAGATACACTACTTCCATTGATGCAAAAAGGTTTCCCCGAGTTAGGCTTGATGAGAGAAAATTGCAACGAAGTTAGTTATATCCAATCAGTGCTGCTTTTTTCGCTATTTTCAGCTGATGAATCTGTTGATGTTTTGCTAAACAGAACTTCGTTTAAGATTCCGTTTAAAGCAAAATCCGGCTTTGTGGATAAACCAATTTCAAGAAAAGGCTTAGAAGGTATTTGGAAAATGCTGCTCAAAGGTGAGCCCGAAACGACAAATATGATCTTGACATCGTACGGAGGAAGAATGGATGAGATTTCAGAATCCGCGATTCCATTTCCACATAGAGCTGGAACATTGTATATGATGTACATGAGGGTGCTTATGGATGGAGACACAACCAAGGCTATGAATTGGATCAAAAGCTTATATAAATACTTGACTCCACATGTTACTAAAAAACCAAGAACTGCGTATGTAAACTATAATGATCTTGACTTGGGTGTGAACAATCAGAATGGTCTAACGAGCTATTCACAAGCAAGCAAATGGGGTAAAAAGTACTTCAAGAATAATTTCGACAGATTGGTTCAGGTGAAGTCACGAGTTGATCCTGGTAACTTCTTCAGGCACGAGCAGAGTATACCTCCGGTTTCTTATAAGGGTCGAAACTTTTAGATCAGAAGTGTTAGTTTCTTTGCTAGCGAAAAAATTCATTTATTTGTTCATTGGTTTATGGCCTTTAAATACAGACAAAAATGTAATCAAATTCCTTAATTGTTCTATTTATTCAATTTTTCAATTTTTTGTTTTGTTGATCTACTACAATTATGGTTGTACTTACAAACACTTCGAGCGTATGAAACTTTTGAAAATTATTGGAACATTAATTGTATTAATTTTACATGTGCGGGTGAAGGTATAATTAGATCATAAAGCACTTCCCTATAACGCCTTAAGCAGTTGTTGTGCTTAATCTCTCCATTGTGTACCATCTTATCGTCTTTTTGCTTGTAGTTTCGCTTCTATGCAAGCTTTATAAGATTATTTTAATGTAAGTAGATGAGTTTATCACATATGCATAAACATATATATTCCTTTATGATTATATTTTTTTGGCTTTGTAAAGGCACTAATTTAATGGGTGTTTATATGTAAGGGTACTGTGTGCTAGATTAATTATTAAATAAATTGTGAAGATGATATTTCCTCAATATTTAAGATATCATCAACTAATCTACTCGCCGATGAAGAGGAACTTCTATATATATATATATATATATATATAATATATATATATATATATATATCATCTGTAATTTAGTTTGATTTCATGACTGTGGAAGAGAGAGCAAGCAAACATGTATCACTTGATGACATTGTAAGAGTCCAAAAACTTTTTTGGCTACCACCATTGTACTATCTTTATCATGATAAAAGAATTAAGTATTCAATTAGGCTTAAGCCAAACTTTAATTAGAAGAGAAAACATACAGGACTATTGTGAATATAATAATTATTAAATTAATTTAATTATATGGGTATCATATTTTAGCTTTCACCATAATATGGATGCGTCAAACATCCTTAATAATTTATGGATTTTTTTATAATTACCTCTCAAGGAACTTTTCTTCTATAACATGTTACCTTGCATTCAAAAGCATTCAATTCTCTGTTTGACATTTTCATTACATTAGTTATAATTATTATGTTTGATTCTCTCTCCAATATCCATATATGCATTTTCTTGCATGAGATGCATGACAAATTTTAAGCAGTCCACCTAGATTTCACTTTTATTGGTAAATTAATTTAAGGCAAAAATATACTTTATCCCATTCAAATTGTCAAATTTTGTGCAATAGCCCGTTGAAATAAAAAAAAATTGCAATTAAAAAACTGAATTATTAAAAACATTACAATTGTCCCAATCCGTCAATTTTTTGAACATCCGTCAAATTGACTTATGTAATTTTCTACGTGGCTTAATAAAATAAAAGGAAAAATGAGTCACAAATGATGTGGCCCTTCCAAATTGGTTTTGGCCATAAACAAGTTCTTCTATGTGGAAATGAAAATTGGACATGAATGTTTTGCAATTTAAACTATTTAGATTTTTACCCTCAACAAAATAGGTGAAATTGTAAAACACTCGTGTCCAATTTTCATGTCTAATTTTTATGTCCACGTGGAGTTTTTCCAAATAAGAATCCCCGTTTTTAATCTTTAATACAATAAAAGTCTCAAATCTTTAATACAAAAAAAATCCACTTTTTAAAAAATAAAAACTCCAAAAATCTATCATCTTCAACCTCCGGTCAGTTCAACCCAACCCGTTAACTAGTCAAACGGGACGACGAAAATCTTTAATATCTTGTCAAACTTAATTATATTTAATTGGTTTAGCTCTTATTTTTTGATTATATTATAAGTAAAATTCTGGTGTAAAATATTTTTAAGTTTAATACCAAAATTAAAGACAAGAATACATGATTAATGTTAAAATGTCAAAGAAAAAAAACACAGGCGAGAAGGGAAAGAAATCACTATATGAAAGTGTGAAGAATATAATAGTGAAGAAAACTCTTACACCTGAATTGTATTTTTCCAAGAACTGAAAATTGAGAGGACGACCCAAAGAATATAAATATATTATCCATAATAACATATATATATATATATATATATATATATATATATAATATATATATATATATATATATATATAAAATTGGATTAAAAATATAACTAGTAACCTCAAGCTTCCACTACCGCAACTAAATCTTCTATTTTTTGTTAAAAATTTAAATAATGGCAAAATCTTATGCGGAAAAGCAATTTGTCCTTGGAAAAATTGACTAGCTATTAAAAGTCTTGTCAAACCTTTCACTATTATACCAATTCCATGTGTACTGGGTGCCCTGCGCGTAGTTTTACCCAAAAAAGAAGCTGACCATTTCTTTTTCGCACTGGCCAAATAGTATAAATAGCAAGCTCGTCTTCTTACATACGATATCTCAGTTATCTCCTTCCCAAACAAAGCAAAATCACAAACCAAAAAGCTTCATTCTTCAAACCTCAAGTATCAGAAATATATGAAGATTCCAAGTTTTCTGCTGCTTGCTTTTGTTCTTTTGTCAACTTTTTCACAGCCAACTTCGGCATATTCTCAAGAAAATTTTCATAAATGCCTTAAACACGCTTCTTCAAACTCCGAATCCATTTCCAAAGTCATTTACACACCCCAACCAACTCATCCTACACATCCGCTTTGCAGTTCTCCATTAACAATCTTCGATTTGCATCATCCGCTACACCTAAACCCCTAGTCATTGTTCAACCCGTCGACGCAACCCAAATCCAAACGGTTATTTATTGCTCCAAGAAACATGGCATGGAGATTCGGATTCGAGGCGGTGGTCATGATTTTGAAGGTCTTTCTTACGTATCAAGAAACCCGTTTGTCGTGCTTGATATGATTAATCTTCGATCTATCAATGTGGACCCTGTAGCTGCAACTGCATGGGTTCAATCAGGTGCAACTCTAGGTGAACTTTACTATGAAATCGCCAAGAAAAGTAAAACCTTAGGGTTTCCGGGTGGCGTTTGGTCAAACGTTGGCGTTGGTGGACTAATTAGTGGTGGAGGCTACGGTACGTTAAGACGGAAGTACGGTCTTGCTGCAGACAACGTCATTGATGCAAGATTGATAGACGTTAATGGAAGAATCCTTAATAGAAAATCAATGGGTGAAGATCTATTTTGGGCTATTAGAGGAGGGGGTGCTTCTAGCTTTGGAGTCGTTCTTTCTTGGAAGATAAAGCTAGTTCCTGTCCCGGAAATTGTGACTGTTTTTCAAGTAGATAGAACTTTGGAACAAAATGCAACCGAAATAGTTCATAAGTGGCAATCTGTTGCTCCTAAGCTTCCAAAAGATTTAGAAATCAGAATTGTAGCAAATACTATACGAAATGGCGCACCTAGCGTACCTAGTAGAACGACACTTGGCATTGATTCAAGTACATATCAAGATGACAAAACAGTCCGTCTAAGATTTGTGGGAATGTTCCTTGGTGGAATAGATACACTACTTCCATTGATGCAAAAAGGTTTCCCCGAGTTAGGCTTGATGAGAGAAAATTGCAACGAAGTTAGTTATATCCAATCAGTGCTGCTTTTTTCGCTATTTTCAGCTGATGAATCTGTTGATGTTTTGCTAAACAGAACTTCGTTTAAGATTCCGTTTAAAGCAAAATCCGACTTTGTGGATAAACCAATTTCAAGAAAAGGCTTAGAAGGTATTTGGAAAATGCTGCTCAAAGGTGAGCCCGAAACGACAAATATGATCTTGACATCGTACGGAGGAAGAATGGATGAGATTTCAGAATCCGCGATTCCATTTCCACATAGAGCTGGAACATTGTATATGATGTACATGAGGGTGCTTATGGATGGAGACACAACCAAGGCTATGAATTGGATCAAAAGCTTATATAAATACTTGACTCCACATGTTAAAAAAAACCAAGAACTGCGTATGTAAACTATAATGATCTTGACTTGGGGGTGAACAATCAGAATGGTCTAACGAGCTATTCACAAGCAAGCAAATGGGGTAAAAAGTACTTCAAGAATAATTTCGACAGATTGGTTCAGGTGAAGTTACGAGTTGATCCTGGTAACTTCTTCAGGCACGAGCAGAGTATACCTCCGGTTTCTTATAAGGGTCGAAACTTTTAGATCAGAAGTGTTAGTTTCTTTGCTAGCGAAAAAATTCATTTATTTGTTCATTGGTTTATGGCCTTTAAATACAGACAAAAATGTAATCAAATTCCTTAATTGTTCTATTTATTCAATTTTTCAATTTTTTGTTTTGTTGATCTACTACAATTATGGTTGTACTTACAAACACTTCGAGCGTATGAAACTTTTGAAAATTATTGGAACATTAATTGTATTAATTTTACATGTGCGGGTGAAGGTATAATTAGATCATAAAGCACTTCCCTATAACGCCTTAAGCAGTTGTTGTGCTTAATCTCTCCATTGTGTACCATCTTATCGTCTTTTTGCTTGTAGTTTCGCTTCTATGCAAGCTTTATAAGATTATTTTTAATGTAAGTAGATGAGTTTATCACATATGCATAAACAGATATATTCCTTTATGATTATATTTTTTTGGCTTTGTAAAGGCACTAATTTAATGGGTGTTTATATGTAAGGGTACTGTGTGCTAGATTAAATTATTAAATAAATTGTGAAGATGATATTTCCTCAATATTTAAGATATCATCAACTAATCTACTCGCCGATGAAGAGGAACTTCTATATATATATATATATATATATATATATATAAATATATATGTGTGTGTGTGTGTGTGTGTGTGTGTGTGTGTGGTGTGTGTAAGACCCCAACTTATTAATGAATAAAATCAAATTTTCTCTAAATATTATTGTGAATAATAAGGGGCTAATTTGATATAATACTTTGGTTATGGGTGAAATGTGTAAATTTTACAAAATAAGCAAGTGGTTATAAAATATTTATTTTGTCGGGAAATATTCGTTTGGTCGTGGAATATTCTTGCTGTCGGGGAATATTCGTACGACGGCGCAGTCTTTTGTGGGCCCCATAACGGAAAGCGATTGGATGAAGAAAACGACAAGTATATGTTGTTTATTAATAACGGCGTAGTTGTTACAGTTAATACTGTTGGAATACCCGGTGGTTAAAACACAGTAATACGCGTTGTTACACAGTAGCACACGGTATTGCACCAATTATTAATTCTTACGTAAGAAGGCAGTACTCAATAATTGTTACAGTAGTTATTGTTCAATATTTTATTTTATTGATTCAATAATTGTTGCATTGATATTTTATATTATTGTTGTTTCAATAATTGTTGCTGCACAGTATTTTCCATTATCAGATCAATAATTCATATTATTTGAATAATATTATTATATAGCATTATTGGCAATGTCTAGAAAGTTCTGTCTAAGGAGAGGTTTGGTCATCTAATTGCGCGCCAGTAAGGAGAAATCCTTATTGGAAAGCCCCCTCTTTCCTGGGAACGGCCTGGTTGTCATAAATGTGATTCTGTAATATTATTTGTGAATAATTAATTATTGATTCATATGATAAGGAAATATTTATTTTATGTGGATATAAATGAGGGATATATTTTTGTGGTTAAAATGAAGGAGTTAATGTTGAGGTGTTTTATCAGTATTTTTATCGGAATGGAGGTATTAAAAATCAAATCAGGGTTTTTGAGAAATATTGCGGGTGTTATAATTTTTAATCCGACCGTTGGATCGTGGTAATTTTTGGATATGTTATACATATATAAGTTGAGTATATGTCCACAAATTTTGAACCGTTAAAAATGAACGTATGATTTATTATGAATTTTACGAGATGACTAGTTCAGAAATTGTTGAATTTTCGGAGTTTATCATTTTGATGGAAAATTCTATAATTGGTGGGCCCCACTTGTGGTTGGTGAAGAAATGTGCTGAATTATATTTCAAATGTGGTGGGTGGGAATAGTAGCAGGTAAAGCCATCAGGTTGCAGGTCAAACCTACTAAAATTTTCCTATAAATAGAGGGCTAAGTTAGAATTGAAAATCACACCAGAAACAAGTTTTCTCTCTTTCTCTCTCTAGATTATTGAGTGTATTTTGTGAGTATTTAGATACTTTGAGAGTTTCTATTCATCAGAGCAAGTTTCTTTCAGCCTTATACCGGTATTCCGACCAGAAGTACTGATATCTTGAGGTAAGGGATATTATTTTCTTCTTAAATGATATTATTTTCTTCAATATCATTATGTTGAAATATTGATATGAGTTTTTATCAAATTTGGAACTTTTTGTGTCGGGGTTACTATTCATGTATACGGCACTATTCACGTATACGGCACTATTCACGAATACGGCACTATTCACCGAAAAATAAAATTTTTCCTTTTTGTCCAAGATGTCTATTATGGTTACTATCTTTGATTGTATCCATGTTTTGATCTTTATTTTTGAATTCTGCTTCACAATTGATTATTATGAAGTATTATTGATCTTGGATAAACTGTTATACGAATCCCTACTATTTGTCCTTCTGTCTCATTGGATTCGTTCTCTTTAAGATATTTTTCATCATCCTCAGTCCTAAATGATGATATTAATGAATATCTTTGGCCTGTAGTGCAAAGATGTATGATTACTTGATGAATATCTTTGGCCTGTAGTGCAAAGATGAACAGGTGTTGAGATGAACATGACTGACAGGTGATACAAATGAATATCTTTGGCCTGTAGTGCAAAGATGAATATTTGGATAAAGATGATTATTAATTGATGTTACAGGGATAAAATATTGATGATGGACTTTTAAATCTTAGAAGATAGTAGAATTCTTTCTCTACTTGACTCTTCTAATGGTTTGCTGTTTCCGCTGCAGTTGTTGATCTAAAACTTGTTGTCGATTATATTCTATCAGATTTTTCCCTGTTGAAGACTAACGATAATTTGTTTGTATATTATCTTAGTCATAATATTCTTTACTGGGCTAGTTGAGCTCACCCTTTTCCTTTTTGTTCCATTTTTCTTCTCAGGAGGTGAGAACATAGCAGGATCTAGTCAGGGTATGGAGTGATGGTTTTAGAAAGATGTTTTAGCAGTCCTCACTATTTCTGTAAAATAGTGTTTGAATAATTGTAATGAGGATTTATTTGAGTGTGGATATTGTCTAGAAGACAATATTTGTATTTAAACTCACAGTATGTGTTGTCGTATTTTGCACGACATTTGTATTATTAAAGTTGTAGTTTGCTTTCTGTACCATGTATTTGGCGACTCAGAATGGGTGTTGTATACCTATTTTGGGGGCGTCACAGTTGGTATCAGAGCTTAGGGATATGATCCCTGGCTGAGATGTGAGACAAGAACTAGGAGGGGAGAGACGGGGAATTCCTTCGCTAGTATGACCTGACTAAGTTTATTTGGTGTTTATTTTGGTCGGTCAGAGTATAGGGATAATATATGACATGACTATTAACCCTTGTTTTATGGCAGTATTTAAGAATGGCAGCTGAGAACGTTAATAATGGAGTAAATCAGACCATGGAGACACCTTTGATCACTACCCAGGGGAACGTGCAACAGGAAGGCAATATTCCTCCTGTAAACAACGTTACCGAGCAAACGATGAATGATGGAATGTTTAGGAGCTTTTTGCAGTTCATGCAAAATCAGACGAGGGAGACTCGTGTGCAGAATACGGGTAGAAATGATAACAACGCGCGGTTTGTCACAGCTAAGCAGTTCAAAGAATTGGGACCACCAGAATTTAAGGGAAAGCCAGATCCGATCATGGCGGAAACGTGGGTCAAGCAAATTACCAAGATATTCGATGTCTTGGGATGCACGGAGGAACAAAAGGTTCCATTCGCCACCTTTATGTTCCGCGGTGAGGCAGACTACTGGTGGGAGTCTGTGAAGCGTACCCAGCCTGACGCACTCAACATGTCCTGGGAAACATTTCAAAAACTGTTCAATGACAAGTACTTTCCTGAAAGTATTCGTCATATGAAGGAGGTAGAGTTTATCAGACTGGAACAAAACAACATGACGGTGTCCCAGTACGAGGCGAAGTTTGCAGAGTTATCCAGGTTTGCACCTCATTTGGTCGAAAATGAGGAACGAATGACAAGGATGTTTCTGAGAGGTCTAAAACCCGAGATTCGACAATATCTTATCTCTCATAAATTTTCTTTATATTCAGATGTTGTAAATAGGGCTCAATTATTAGAGCGAGATAATGAGTATGTGCAACCGAGGGACCACAACCAGGGTCATACCGGTGGCGGCAGTCATCGAAGCAATGAAAACCAGCAGGGAGGAAAAGATTCGGACAAAAGCGGTAACCACTCTGGTGGTAATCGTGGTCGTGATAATAGAAGGAGCGAGTCGGGAGGAGATTTCAAGAAGAGAAGGTACAACAATGATAATGTGAAGACGTCAGCACAAACATCAACTATTTCTAGGGGAGGAGAACGACCACCGGTCGTATGTTACAAATGTGGGAAAGAGGGACATATCAGCCCAAACTGCCCACAACAATCCAAGGTATGTTATAACTGTGGAAAGGAGGGTCATATAGCTCGAGAGTGTTCTGTAGCAAAACCAAGTTCAGCGGGGATGGTGACTCCAAAAGCTGTCCCGGATAAGTCGAAATCAGCGGTTCCTGGAAGGGCGTTTGTCGTTACTGGCCAAAACGCGAGAAACCCGAACGAGGTGATCACGGGTAAGCTAATCTTGAATTCTTGCGAAGTTTATACTTTACTAGATACCGGTTCTACCCATTCTTTTATCTCTCCTGCTTGTGCTCAACGTTTAAACTTGACTCCGGAGAAATTGGACTTTAACTTATCTGTTGAAACTCCGTTGGGTGAAACCTTCGTTACATCTACAGTTTATAAATCTTGCATGATCCAAGTTGGCACTATCACATTACCTGTTGACCTTATCTCTTTAAAGATACTTGCTTTTGATGTGATTTTAAGAATTGATTGGTTAACTACTCATCATGCCAAAATTGATTGCTTTCGTAAGGTTGTTAGTTTTCATATTCCTAAGCAACTTGTTATTCAAATTCAAGCAACCAAACCATTGAAGTCAAACTCTTTCATATCAAGCCGTAAAGTCATTCGTTTATTGAAAAACGGATGTCAAGCTTCTTAGCTATGTCATGGACTTGAACAAAATACGTCAGATTTGAGTGATATTTTTGTTGTTTGTTTCCTGACGTATTTCCTGCAGAATTTCCTTGGCCTACGCGTGATATTGAATTTTGTATCATCTTTGAATCTGGTACAAAACACACTTCTAAAATCTCATATTGAAATAGCTCCTAATGAACTTCGGGAGTTAAAAACCTAAACTGTAGAAGTTTGTACCCGATCCATTATCTGGTGACTTCCTTTGTGGAATACACCTAAGTTAGACTCTCCGTAGGGGACACCATATTCGTGCGGTAGTAAACTGATAGTGTCATTGTGACGTGTTATCCAAGATTGATAATGAATCACAGTTGGGAGCAACCGAAGTCGGTAACCGAAGTACGTAGCTTTCTGGGCTTAGCTGGTTATTATCGGAGATTTGTGGAAGGATTTTCTCGAATCGCTACTTACCCGTTAACTCAGCTGACTCGGAAAGATACAAAATTCGT